>OZ018322.1:108860705-108903595 GCA_963969495.1 Ceratothoa steindachneri | reverse complement strand
ATCATGTATTCTAAACGAATGAGTACCGCACCGCGGTACAAGTGGTGAAAGTCAAAAGAAGAGGAGAAAAGTTGTCAATAATAAGCAAGCATGAAAGCAGAGCCACTAAAGCTAAGATAGGTCGGGATCATAGTATGGCCGAATCTATGTACCATCCGCAATATTATTCAGAATTCGAAACTATATAAAGAACAAGGGCAAAGTGCTACTTCATCATCAAATTTGCAGACAACAAGAAACCGAAGCCCTGCAATGATTGAAATGGAACGTCTTTTGTCTATTTGGATTGAAGATTGCAATCAAAAGCGCATTCCTCTAAGTCAAATGACAATAAAAACGAAGGCTGTGTCTCTGTTTGCCGCCGTCCAAACAAAACGGCAAGAAACCGAAACTGGAAGGGAAACTGAAGAAACATTTTCCGGAAGTTCTGGATGGTTTGAAAGATTTAGAAAACGAACTGGAATCCACAATGTTAGAATTGTAGGTGAAAGTGTAAGTGCGGACTTTGATGCAGCAGCCAAATATCCCGCTGAATTGAAAAAAATGATTGAAGATGGTGGCTATGTTGACGAACAAATTATAAATGTTGATGAAACAGGGCTGTTTTGGAAACGAATGCCTACCAAAACGTACTTGGCGAAAAAAGAACAATCACAGCCTGGGTTCAAAGTCTCTAAGGATTGTCTGACACTTTTGCTTGGTGGAAATGCTGCTGGTTATTTAAAATTAAAGCCTATGTTGATCTATCGATCAGAAAACCCACGTGCTCTTAAAGGATTCAACAAGCATTGCTTACCAGTTTTTTTGGAAGTCAAATAAAAAAGCGTGGGTGACAAAATCTTTATTTGAAGATTGGTTCAAAAATTGCTTTTGTCCTGAGGTCGAAAAATATTGCAAGTCCATTAATGTAGACTTTAAAATTCTATTAATTTTGGACAATGCTCCGTTCACCCAACGGCACTTAGTTACTTATGCGAAAATGTTAAAGTTGTATTTTTACCACCCAACACAACATCTCTGTTGCAACCGATGGATCAGGGGGTGATAGCAACTTTCAAGGCCTATTATTTGCGAAAAACATTTGCCCAGGCAATTGAAAAAACAACGGGAGAAAATGCTATGAACCTTACGGGATTTTGGAAAAACTTTAACATAAAGAACGCTGTGGAAAACATTAATGATGCATGGAGTGAGGTCACAGCTAGCAATATGAGGGAAGTGTGGAAAAATATAATTCCTCACTGTGCAAATGATTTTGCAAGTTTCGAGGTGGAAGTTACAGGGGCTGTAATGGAAATTATGCAACTTGGGCTAGAAATGGGAATGGCGGATATGGACGATGGCAACGTTAGGGAATTGCTCGTCTCGCATAATGGAGATCTCAATGACGACGAACTTCTAGATTTAGAGCAAGAACGTGCATACGATGACGAAGACAATGACGAAACGGAAGAAATGGCAAAAACGAAGGAATTCACGATAAAAGAACTCTATTCTATTTTTCGGACATTTGAAGATGGAAAGCAAATGATAATGGATGCAGACCCGAATGTAGAAAGGGCAATACAAGTAAGAAGACAGATAGAAAATGCGCTAAGTTGTTATCGGGTGATGTACAAAGAGAAGAAGAAGGCATCGAGAATGCAAACAACCCTTTTACAATATTTTCATAAAAAATGACATTTACTGTATCTTTTTTTCATATGCTCGTGAAACTTAATAAACAGTAATACTGTACATTATATGGTGTCCAATTCATTTGTTTCCTTATTTATTTACGTCACATCTATATCGCATTTACACACATTTTTCAAAAGTCTAGACATCAATCTACGATTTTACATGTATTTATATCTTCGATTAATGCGGTTTTGCTTACTGCGGTGTTTTTACTACACGAATTAACCGCAGTAACTGGGGTATTGCTGTATATATATGAGTAATTAAACCACATCCCCCTGAAGACAATTTAATTCAGAACAGTTTCGGTGTATCTCAAACCCTTTTTCAACTGACACTGGATAGAAAATATAAGAAAAGTGCATACAAGCATAACACAAGGTCAGGTCGTGAAAGATCCCCTCTTTTCCCCCCAATCCCCCACTTGTGGCTAATCTGGGGGGGGGGGGGTAGGCCCAAACATATTGAAGGGCTGACATTTTACTATTTTGTATATATGTATATATATATATATGTATATGTATATATATATATATATGTATATATATATATGTATATATATATATATATGTATATATATATATATATATATATATATATATATATATATATGTATATATATATATATATATATATATATATATATATATATATATATATATATATATATATATATATATATATATATATAGATATGATTATATATAGATATGATTATATATAGATATAGATATATAAATAAATAGATATATATATAGATATATATATATATATATATATAGATATATATATATATATATATATATATATATATATATATATATATATATATATATATATATATTGGTTCATATCGTCTGCCCATTTTGCAGCTAGGAAAACATTCTATGGTAATAAGCCTTCCCGCACTAATGACTTGAACAAATGTATAACATTGCCATTTAATAATAAATTAAATAGTTTAAAAGACATATTTGGAAAAGCGGGTTTTTAATTTAGCCTTTAAATATAATAATTCCTTAAACCAATTGATGATCCACTGCTTTCGCAGTGGATCATACTATTAATTGGAATAGTGCTAAACCTATTATTAAATGTACAAACTACATTTCCATAAATATTTTGGGACTTTATCAATACTCTCCCAAATTTTAATATTAACCCTGGATTCTTTAGTTTAGATCCTATCATACCTAATTAGATTTAATCACAAATTAAACTGTTTACAGAATTTGTACCCCCTAGTTAGTTTTTTTTTATCCAGGTAGGCATTTTAACCCCATCTCTTTACTATTTAAGACACTCTCTGTCCTGACCTACGTTATTCCATGAAGAGGTCTTTACTGCTTTACTTTTTTTTATGAATCTCTGTGTTTGTTTCAGTCTTAAGTTAACTTGCCCTTGTTAGATCCGTTACCCCTTTATCCTTAATTAAAAAGTACTGTATCCTGGCCCCATTGAAGTACCTTCTCACCCCTTATGAATCTTCATTTTCTTTGTATTTCCTGCTTAGGTTCACCATGTTAGCGGGAAAGCCACCTTTTGAGACGGATAGTCTGAAGGAAACCTACAACCGCATAAAGGACAACAAGTATTGTATTCCCTCACGCATCGGAGCCCATGCACGATCCCTCATCCAGCGACTTCTCCAAGGTGACCCAGCAAGGAGACCAACTATTGACCAAATCCTTGAAGATGAGTTCATGACAACAGGTGAGGAAAGTCACAAAATCTTGCCTGAAGGGATAGTGCCCAAGGTAGTTCCAAGATATAGGGAGCCCCACCAAAAAACAGGAAATTTTAGATTTACATTAGTTATTTTACACATGTACAAGTTAACTAGACTGTCTATATTCTTGTGCTGATGTACAATTTTTTTTTTAACACATCTAACATTTGTGTTTTGTTCTTTTTTAAAAAAATTTCTGTAAACAACCGTTTCCAACAATCATATAAATAAACTTCCAAATTTTCTGTTTTTTGGTGAGGCACTGTAGATTGAGCCTACCTGGGCTTTATACTACTAGACATTTCTAATTTACCCACTTTTTGATCATGGCAGGTGAGTTGTCCCCTCATAAAATGGGCTGGAAATCTGGTGCTAAATTGCCCCATTCAACTGGGGGGGGGGGGGGGGGTATGGTACCTGGAGTAATTACACACCCAGGGCCAGTCCCATGGCAGTTTTAAACTATATTGAGACTAACAGGACTTTATTACTTGTAGCCAGTTGTATTTTAGTTACTTATTAAAATTTTTTTATACAAACCCCTTCTCACCAATGCGTCTTGGCTGGTGGCTACTCACTCAACAACTTTTGTCTATTCATGGGTGGGGGGTTAGGGATTACGTTTTTCAACATACCAAATGAAACAATAGATTCTTGTGAGAATTTGCACATGAATAGAAGGTAGAGTTGCAAAATCATTCAAAATGACCAACATCTTCCTTTCTGTTAGATTTGTTCAACAGGATCTGGACAGAGGGTATCCTCCCAGACTCATTGTGTGTGTATGGCTACTGTGCTCGCTTTTCGAAAATTGGTAATAAATCAGTACCCCACCCTGTTTCCACACAATCTCTCTAACCTCCTGTGTGTGCAAGTCAGCAGAGTAACTGGTAATTGTTAAATTATCCTTTTTCTAGACTTTGGAGGTTGCCTATCTTCTGTAGAGTGTTGCTTCCGAACTTCCACTCTATGTTGGATGCTCTGCTCAACTTTAAAATACCATCTTTGATGACTTCTTTCATTGACAGCACTATGCCAGTGATTTTTTGATCTGGAGAAGGTGAATGATAAGCATGGTAATATTGTCTCATGGTGACTCCTTAAACCTAATGAATGGGAGGAGCCCTCTCCAGCCCAATAGTGCAAGAAATGGGTATCCTTAGTGTTGCACTATTTGCCATGAGCCTCAGCAGTATCACCTCAGTGCTGCTGGAAGATGTTCTCTACATTCTATGTGCCCAGATGTCAATTTTAGCTTTGACTCCAACAGGCATCTCTCACTATGCCGAAGCGCACATACATACAAAACCCTCTCCATTCACACACACATTCACTCCACCACAAGGAATCTTCCCAATGTATCCATTTATCTGTTGCAAAATTTGTTCCCTTTACCCCAGGGTGATGAAGGTTTCTATCTTTGCTGGTCAGTGTAAAAAAATACTTGTTGGCTTCTAGTGCCTTCAGGCTTACTAGTTATTGTCATGTTGATCTCTACATTAGTTTCACTATCCAGTTGGAGCATTGTGTGTGTCTACAAGCAAAAGCAAAAGATGGATGGAATTGAGTAGTAATATTGAAAATTAAATTTAGCACTCACCACAATTGTGTAGTTAGTTTTCATATTCTGCTCAGTGAAGAAAATATTTTGCCATGGCCTTTAATGATTGTGCTAATTGTTCTGGAGGTGTTAGAATATCTACACACCTGATCTGTAGTATTCATGATGCCATGTCTTCTGCCCCTCTGGATGTGAATATTTTTCTACTGGGTTTTCAGATATCTATGAGTGGTGGGAAATGGGCAGACTAATAATCACAGGCTCTACCACTGAACAACATTTTAGTCTTATACTGTTTATATGGTGTGCCAAAGAAGATGGGAGACTGCCCATGAGAGTCGCGCCCATGAGGGCGCCAAAGAGTCTGCAAGGACTCTGCGACCGCACCAGCGTTTCGCTCTTCCTCACACCGACTACATGGCAGGAATACAGGCAGCTCTTCGGCCTGCTTGGCAAAGAAGATGGCAGACGGTCGAAGGGAACTTAAAGTTGCGTGCCATTGCGCCGCGACTGTTCCCATGGACCTATCCCCCAATGCCGCGGTGGCTTCAGGTCGCTTTCTGTCTTCTCTGAATCAGACACACTTGTGTGACGCATCGCTATCTGATGCAGCGCTCGCCAGCGCCCTATTGCAACGACTGCCTCATCCCCAGACTGTTCGGCACATTCTTGTCGAATGTCCCAGTCTGGGTGATCTTCAAGAATGATACCTGTCCCGGTACCGGGATGGGCGGGGTCGCTACCGCCTGTCCCTTTTATTCATGACGTTTGTGCACATTGACTTGTGGACTTGTTGACTTTTAGGGGGGAGGCCGGGCTTCTTCCCTTTATTTAAGAAGGTTCTATTTTTTTATTGTTTTGTTTGTAGGTTGCATGCTCTTGCACCGGGGTGAGGGGGGGGGAACTCCCCCCGCTGCCGGAGATTGCTTCCTGACTGTTACGTTTTTCACATTTTTATCATTGTTATGTTTTCATATTTTTATTTTAAAGTAGCCTATTTCTAGGCTGTCGTGTTTCCGGCGACTTATGCCCAAGTGGGCAGTTGCCACATGGGCTCTATAATAATAATAAAAAAAAATGCCCATAAGAGTAATGAAGATGAGTTCAATAGTGCCTCCATTGCCCCCCACCCCCACATACACATACTCTGCCATCACAAGTTATGATCTCATTTTACTATTTCTGGCTGAGGCCTTCTTTGAGGAATGTTTGGTACCATGTGTGGCACATTTTGGCTGGATCTAGTTTACGCAAACTTCACACATGATACTTGCTCTGCTACCACGACAACACGGCTAACTCCAGCCTGTCACAAGAGCCATGACATTACATTTCATGTGACTTCTTGAATTTGTTGTTTTCTTTTGTTTTTTGTACCTTATTGATGGACATTTGTATCCTACGTAAATTGTGTTTGTATGCTACTAAATGTTGATAAAGGAAGTAATATTTGTCTTGCCAAGATGGGCTTTTAAAGTTACCTACCCCCTTCCCTCTTTTATCCACTTATTTGATGATCCATTTTAGTCATGTTATCCATTGTAGGTGGTTGGCCCAATGGGCAGATACTGGATTGGAAACCTGCCTGTAAAATATTCCCATGAATAATATATTGGATAATTATTGGGGCAATATGGCAATAATTAATATTTAGTGTTCTGTGGTTACATTATTTTTGTTTATACTATCCATTTGGTCTATTCAAGTTTAGTGTTAGTCTTCGACTGATATCAGGTTTTTCAGTCTCTTTTGTATTGAATTTGTCCCTCTTTCCATTAGGTTTCCTTCCTGTTCGACTACCTACATCCTGTCTCACCATGAGGCCCCGGTTTGATGCCCACCACATGAATGGATCTGCTGCAGCTTCAAGGAAACCTTTGCTTGAGATCAACACAAAGGGTAAGTATCATGACCCTACTTGCATTAGGATGAGAATATTCTTGAGTTTGGATTTCAACTTTTCACTGAGATTGGCTGGCATGAGTAGAATGTATTTAAAAAAAAGTTTAGCCCTGCTGGTTTATTAATGCTTTTGGCTCCAGTTTGTCATCCATCTGGGCCCCAACCCTAGGTAAGACACTGCTTCCTCTTATGAGCTTATTTGAACCATCTAAATGGGGAAAGAGACAGTTGATAGTCAAGTGGTAGATTTAGGTAGGGTCAGATGGGTAAAATATTGCAAACAAATCTTGGATGTACTGCTGCTGGGCACTGAAAAACTTAATAGCTTTGTCTTCTTGGTTTCACATTAACAAAAGCCTTTTTGATTAAACTGGAATCATTTCTTGAAAAAAAATAAGCAACTTGATAAAGTATGAGTCTGGTTCAAAGGCTGTCGTGTGTCATTAGTTATTTTTTACCTCAAGATGCTTGATGATCCCATCTCTAACAATGGATGTCAAAAGTTTACCAATGACAGTGGGTGATAATTCCCGTGATCAGTCTTTATGCCTTTTTAAATATTTTTATTATTTGCCTCTGTACTCCTTGGAACCCTTACATAGGCTTTTTGAAAATTATATAAAGGGGTTTTAAGTTACCTTCATAATCATCTAACTTTGAATTAGATAGTTTTTATCGTATCTGCATTTTGAAAATTTTACCAAAATTAATTTCATTTTTAGGTATCTTCATATTTGATAGAGTAGTCTGCCAAAACTTAGTCTTGTACCCCATGGTCCCGAACATCACTCTAATAGTATTCTCAGCATCCTGAACTGGCCTGATTCAATATTATTTGCTTAGGCTTATTGGGTCCTATCAAGTGGTGCAATTTTAGGAATCGGCCACACCTCACCATCTCAGAATTTGATGAAATTTGCAAAACTTCAGCTATGTAGCTGCGATAGTTTCCAAGGTACCGTGAGTGGCAGTTTCACAGTCATTTTTAGGGGGCTTTACTCTTTTGCTATATGCTTTAAGGGGCTGAAAATGACTAGTTTGGCCTACTTTTTTGCAAGGGTTTCAAAAATCAAATCAGTTTTGACCCAGGTGGCTTAGTTTTCTAACCAGTGCTGCACTTAAGAGCCTATATCTCGTGAACATTGGGGTTATATGATGCCAAATTGTTTTCCTGGAGTTGCATCTAACTTTTTAGTCTGCTGGCCAAATTTGAAATTTCTAGGTCTAACATAACATAACATAATTTCACAGATACAAAAGCCATGTGTCTGATCATGCATCTACAATACACAATTAGAATCATACACAGGAATGTGTCAAAAACAAAAAGGGTCATTCCATATCTATTTATTCCAAGATTTGGCCCCCTTTTTTTGCCACCCACTCAAATTTTCTTGCAAATTACTGTACTTGTAGACCTTATTGAGACATTCAATAGTATGTGTCTCACCTCTGTAAGTCAAATGGTTTCTGAGAGATGACCCCTCAAAGTTGGGTCAAAAAGTGAAAAGGTTCAAAGTAAAAAATCTCAGACTATTGCACCTACATAACTCATTCTGATACCATTTTAAAGCTAATTAGATTCCTTACAAAAGGTCACTTGATGGGTAGAAATCTATTTTTTTTGTAACTTTCCCTAAAAATTTGTACATATGTATAGCAAAGTGTTCCTAAAGAATTTTCTTTGAGAAATTTTTATTTTAGGAACTACAGGTTTTTGTATGAGCATAACTTAGCTGAAAAAGTGACGATTTTGGTGTTTGACGTGTACTGTTAAATACACTATTGTAATCACGATCTACGGTACTTATACCAGTACCCATGCTTTTTTATAAATATCTAATGTATGCTTTAAGAAAATACTGCTCTATATGCATATTATATTAAAATAGTATTTAGGATGACATTGAAATTGGATGATAAGCAATTTACTATGTATATGAACTAATATCTGATAAGACTTTATAATTCTGAAATGAGTACTGAAGATTAATATGGTTTGAATACACTGTATATATATATATATATATATATATATATATATATATATATATATATATATATAAAAAGAGAGAGAGAGAGAGATAGATAGATAGAGATAGATATAGATAGATAGGTATAGATATATATATATATATATATATATATATATATATATATATATATATAGATATATATATGAGGAATTAAACCACATTCTCCGAAGACAATTTAATTCAGAACAGTTTCGGTGTATCTCACACCCTTTTTCAACTGACACTGGGCAGAAAATATATAAGAGAAAAGCATAACACAAGATCCCCTCTTTTTACCCCAATCCCCTACTTGTGGCTAATCTGGGGGGGGGGGTAGGCCTAAACATATTGAAGGGCTGGCATTTTACTATTTTGTTTATTTACGATCTTATTACAGGATTAAAAGAAAATTGACCCTCAGATAGATTTAAATTAGGAACTGACGATATCAAGCTCGATTCAATGATTCTTCTCTTAACATAGTTAGCTGATTTAAATAACATTTTACTTCCATTGAAATCGATCCTATGATTCTTGTCTCTAACATGGCAAAATATTCCACTACTTTCGCTGCCCACTCTAATATCTCTTTTGTGTTTGTACATTCTCGTCTAGAGATTTCTCCCCGTTCTTCCTATATAAACTTTATGGCAATCGTTGCATGGTACTGCATATACTCCTATGTTATGATGTTCTTTGGGTTTCCTGGCCATCATCAATTGGTTTAAGGAATTATTATATTTAAAGGCTAGATTAATACCCGCTTTTCCAAATATGTCCTTTAAACTATTTAATTTATTATTAAATGGCAATGTTATACATTTGTTGAAGTCGTTAGTGCGGGAAGGCTTATTACCATAGAATGTTTTCCTAGCTGCAAAATGGGCAGACGATATGAACCAATCGGGGTAATACAAATTAGAAAAAATGGTCCTGATAATGACAATTTCTTCATCTAAATAGGAAGGATGACATATTTTGTATGCTCTAAAGAAAAGGTTAGAAATTACCGATTTTTTAACAGTATTATCGTGAAACGAAAAATAATGTATATAGGCATTTGAGTGGGTCGGTTTTCTATACACGTCAAGTTTTAATTCATGGTGATCTTTATTAATGAGGACATCTAAAAAGGGTAATCTATTATCATATTCCCATTCATATTTAAATTTGATGGAGACATGCAAATTATTCAAATTATTAAAAAAGGTATCAAAATCATGGCCATTAGGCCATACAGAAAATACATCATCAATGTACCTTAACCATATAAAGTTAGGGAGAGAAATTGTGGGAAGGAGTTCAGTCTCAAAATATTCCATGAAGAGACATGCCAATATCGGAGATAAACTATTTCCCATGCTTAGGCCAAATATTTGTCTATAAAACTCATTATTTACTCGAAACACATTGTCAGAGAGACATAATTCAACTAAATCGATAAATTTACTCGTAGAAATGGGAAGATCCAAATTAAGTCTAGGCATGATTTCCCGCAGAAGGCCCATGGTTTGGTCAACCGGAACTTTGGTAAACAAAGAGTTTACATCAAAGCTCAAAAGTTTTCCATCCGGTAATTGCAAGTGGTTGAGGCGGTTAACGAAATCTTGAGTGTTCTTAATGTGTGCAGATGAGATTCTTCCTACTGCTGGAGATAAATGCTTGGTGAGCCATTTGGAGAGCTTATAAGTGGGAGAATTAATATTGGAAATGATTGGCCCCGTAAGGGGCGCGGCGATTTGCCATCCTGGCCGCTGTGCTGATGGGATCCAGCGCTCCGTCTGGCCCCAGCTTAGCCTCTCTTTCTTCCTTCAGATAACCCGATTTCTCCCCTACCTCGTCGCTTTTCATACAACCTCTCCCACAACTTTCTCTGGTCAGCCTCTAATTTCACAGGGTAGATGCTGACCTTCTTCTCAAGCCAACCACCCCGGATCGGGGCTGGGGGGGGGGGGGACAATGTTCCCTAACCCCTGAGCTCCAGTTCGGGATGGAGGTTTTTTAACAACCTGCTTCATCCCCACCCATACCTTCTTCACATCCCTTTCCCTCTCCTCTTCACATTCTATCAATTTTACACCGTGTCCAAGGTGGAGCCGCCATGCCGATGGACTGCCAGGCCACCAGGCGGGAGGGGTGGTCCCGAATGGCGGCGCCTGGCTCTGCCGGGCCTGTAAGCACCTCTGGCAGTGCGGGCTACTGCAAGAGGGGGTGAGCGGTTGCGTCCCGTAAAACAAAGAGGGTCACCATGCCCAATGAGGCAAAACAAAGTGGCAGCAGACCCATCCGTCCCCACAGCCACCGCGGATGAAGAGGAGCCCCTATGCAAGGTCCCCCTCAAACGGCTGGGGCCTCAGAGGCAGCACAAGGAGAGGAGGGATCTCCTCTGACCGGTGCGCCTGCGCCCTAGGACCTTTTCCATTTCGGAGAAGGACCTGGCTGAGGCCGGTCCATCTGGTCTAGGGGCTTCTGTCGGCGGAGGAGAGAAGCGGGTTCATTCCCCGCTCTCCTCTCCTAAAAAGAAAAAAAAGACAAGAAAGACTAAGAAGACTCGGGGCTCCTCTTCATCCGCAGTGGCTGTGGGGACGGATGGGTCTGCTGCCACTTTGGCAAGCGCCAGGCGAAGACCGGCACATCCGGCCCCTCTGCCCCCATGGGTACGGAGCTCCTGAATATGACAAAGACGAAAAGTGCACAGGGCGGAGCCTCGATGACATCAGGGCCCCTGATTCAGAGGTTACCTGGCGTTTTCGAGCCCGTTGGCTTTAAACGCTTCCTCGTTATTCGCTCCACTGATGGTACCATGTTGTCCAAGGGCAACATGATCCATCAGAGGAGAGGATTAGCTAGTGCAATTGGTAGAGAGCGGAAGGTGACCCGTTTCTCGAACGGGAGCCTTCTGGCGAATGCGGCGAATCCCGCCGAGGCGGCCAAGATAAGTGCTCTTCGGACACTTGATGGCACCCCGGTGAGTGTGACGCCGCACTGTACCATGAACTTTGTGAAAGGAGTAGTTTATGTGAGGGAACTCGTTGACTACTCCATTGAGGACATCACCCTAGAGCTGGCTGACCATGGGGCGGTCAAGGTCGAACGTGTGATGAGAAAACAGGAAGGGGCCTCGAGACCCACCCCTACACTCTTCGTCACGTTCGACTGTGACAAGCTCCCTGAGTCGGTGCGTGCCGATTGGTACCGCTACCGCGTGAAGGCATTCGTGCCACTGCCGCGGCGGTGCTATTACTGTCACCGCTTCGGCCATACGAATCGCTAATGTAGACGTGCAAAGTCGGGGTCACCCGAAGTCTGTGTAAATTGCTCCAAGGTCGCACACGATAAGTCTAAATCGTGTGTGGCCAAGTGTGTCAATTGCGGAGAGCCGCACCCTGCTTCTTCGAAGCAATGTGGTGCATATCTCGTTGAGAAAGAAATCCTGGCCGTTCAGGCCCAGGATCCACTCTCATTCCGCGAGGCAAAGGACTTGGTCCTGGCGCGCCCGGCTCTGCCTGGGACGTCATATGCCTCAGTAGTTCGAAAGGCACCCTCTGTTCCTGGCCCATCCAGGCCAACGAGCATGGTTGTTTCTGCGCCCATTCGGAGCCCTTCTGCGGGTTCTACCCAACCCGGGCGCTCCCCTGGTAAAGCGGGCGGCAAAAAGGGTTCATACCCTGCCCCGGCTAAAACCAGGGCTTTCCCCCCTCTTCCCCCAGCGTGACCGTTTCCCGTAAGGCGAAACGGCCGAAGATCGTCGCTAGGCCATCTTCCGGGGTTCCTAAAGCTGTTCCCCGAAAGGAGGACAGCAACAAAGGAGCTTCGGCCCCTTCGTCCATGCCCCGAGGTGGAGCGGGTTGCTCGAAGACGGTGGTTCCTGGAAAAGAGGGCCCCCCGCCTCCGAAGCCGCAACGCCCGCCTAAGATTTCGAGGCGGAGGGAGGAGAAGACCCGCATGGCGAGCCCAACCTTCCCCGATAAGTCCTCGAAGGCGACTGCGCCTTCAGCGCTTTGTCCGGCCAACAGCGCCCGAGGTTCTGCCCCCGGGAAACGTACGGCCATTCCCGTGAGGGTCTTCAGTTCGAGGAGGGCCCCCGCGTCTCCTCCGAGCTAGGCCTGGAGGGCATATTCCTTCAATGGAATTGCCGTGGACCCCGGGCCAACTGGGAGGAGCTGCGGAGGCTCGTCTCATCCCGTTCCCCGTTAGCTATCGTTTTGCAGGAGACCATGCTAGGCGCGTGCCCCCTGCCCGCCATTTCGGGGTATAAGGGTCTTGCGACCCCACCACCGCGGGATGGCCGGGCTGGGGGACGCGCGGTTTACACCCGGCATGATGTCTCCGTTCTTCCTTTCTCTTTAGATACCTCCTTTCAGGCAGTGGCTGTGCAGCTGCACCTGGATAGGAGGTATACTCTGATTTCTGCGTACATTCCACCTTCAGCTGACTTCGACGCGGGGGACTTCCGCCCCGTCGTGGCACGGTTGCCGAGGCCCTATCTCTTGCTTGGAGATCTGAACGGCAGGCATCCTCTCTGGGGAGATTACTCCATAAATCCCAGGGAAAAAGTCCTTGCCGATCTGATCGAAGAGCTTGAGATAGGTGTCCTAAACGTGGATGAGTTCACGCATCACTGTCCGAGAACCGCTTCATTTTCTTGCCTCGACCTATCTTTGTGCTCTTCGAATGCACAGCCTGATTTTGATTGGGAGGTGCTCGATGACCTCCATGATAGTGATCACTTTCCCATTAAAATATCATTTTCAGGGCAACTGCCGCCTGAGAGACCACCTCGGTGGTTCTTCACTTGGGCGCGGTGGCCTGCATTTCAGGAAATGACTGAATTCTCTCTCATTCGAGGAGTTTAGGTGGGTAGATGAAGCCGTTGAGTTCTTCTACGGCAACCTCATCGCCGTGTGCCTGACTACTATTCCTAGGACGTCTGGCCGTTTTGCACGCCGACCACTCCCATGTTGGTCGGCCGAGTGTGAGTGTGAGACGGCCCTCAAACAGAAGCGTTATGCCTACATGGGCTATAAGCGCCGCCCGAACGATTTCACTGTCGCTGAATTTCGTCGGGCTAGGTTCCGGTATATTTCGAAGCACGCCCGCCGCTCTTCTTGGCGGGCATACGTGTCTTCACTTAACGGGAAGACCCCTTAAGCTGAGGTGTGGAAGCGAGTCAAAAGGATTCGGGGCAAGTTCTCGCAGGACGCCCCTCCCGTTCTCCAGGAGCATGGGAGCGCAATCTCCGACCCCACGTCCGTGGCGGAATCCTTAGCGAACGCTTTTTTCGCATTCTCTAGCCGTGATGCTGCTCCGCCAGCATTCAATGCACGTCGTGATGTCGCGGAAGGCCGCCGGCTGGACTTTACCTCCAGAGGCGGAGAACCCTTCAACGACAAGTTTACTGTGAGTGAGTTGCGTTCCGCTCTCGCTTCGTGCGCGGACACCGCCCATGGTCCGGACGATGTTCCGTACGCCATGCTTCGAAACCTCGGTGAGCGAGGCATGGCCTTTCTGTTAGATTTGTTCAACAGGATCTGGGTGGAAGGTTTTCTCCCAGACTCGTGGCGAATCGCTACTGTGCTCGCCTTTCGCAAGCCGGGGAGAGATCACTCTACTCCGACCGGTTTCCGCCCAATCTCTCTAACCTCTTGCGTGTTCAAGCTGATGGAGAAATTGGTAAATGTTAGATTAGCCTATTTCCTGGACAGCGGAGGCCATCTGTCTTCTGCACAGTGCGGCTTCCGTAAGTTCCACTCCACTTCGGATGCTCTGCTCCGACTGGAAAATGCCGTCTGCGAGGCTTTCCTTCGTAGACCGCACTACGCCACGGTGTTTTTTAATCTGGAGAAGGCCTTATGATACGGCATGGTGATACGGTATCATGGAGACTCTCCACACGATGGGGGCGAGGGGACGCCTCCCAATGTTTATATGTGAATTTTTGCGAGATCGTCGATTCCGCGTACGGGTGGGGGGAGCCCTCCGGCCCAAAGGAGCAGAAAGAGGGTGTCCCGGATGGAAGTGTCCTCAGTGTCGCACTCTTTGCCCTGAGCATCAACGGCATCACCTCGGTGCTGCCGGAAGATGTTCTCGCTACGCTCTACGTGGACGACCTTTCGATCTCTTTTGTTGTGGCCCAAATTCCGACTCTGGAGCGTCGACTCCAACAGGCATTGAACATCGTCTCTCGCTATGCCGAAGAGCACAGGTTTTGGTTTTCCTTGGCCAAGACTAAGGTGGTGCACTTCTACCGCCATCCACGGCTCCATCCCGACCCAGACTTGTTTCTTAATGGGCTACGCCTGGAAATGGTTGAATCGCACCGTTTCCTTGGTCTTGTATTTCACCGACGCCTCACATGGGAGGCTCATATTCGCAGCCTTAGGGTCCGCTGTACCCGCGCCTTGGATATCCTCCGTTCCGTGACGTTCAGCGCTTCTCGTGCTGAAAGGGCTACTGCCTTACTTTTTTACCGATCCTTTGTTCGTTCGAAGCTCGTCTACGGATGCGAGTTTTATGCATCCGTAGTCGATCGTTTATTGCAGAAGGTGGATTCGATCCACCACATTGGCCTTCTCCTTGCGACCGGTGCCTTCCGCAAGCCCCCATTGAGAGCCCTTTGGTCGATGCTGTGGAGATGCCACTCGCTCTGCGCCGCGTGCTGTGCATCACTCGCCTGTACGCGCGAGCCTGGCCCCTCCCTCAGTCGCCAACAGCTCTCACTGCATCCGCAGCTGATTTCGACGGTGCCTCTGCCGCCGAGAGACGCCAGTCATACCCTAAGCCCTTTGGGTTTAGGGCCGGTGGCGCCCCTAGTTCTCCCCAGGACGCCACCCTGCAGGGTACATCATTTTGCTATTTGTCGCCACCCCTCTGCTCCCAAAGCTTGTACGGCGCCGGGAGTATTGCGTTCGACCTTTTTGGAGCACACCTTTTTACGCTGGAACCGTGCCAGTGTATACGGATGGCTCCAAGTCCCAAGAGGGGGTCGGCTTCCACGCGGTATCCCCTCTGTTTGAAGTCAGCGTGCGTCTGTCTTCACGGCCGAACTGGTGGCAATGCACCACTCGTACGGGAGATTACGCGACGTGCCCGATTGGGAGACCGGATTGTGATCTATAGCGACTTACAAGGTACCCTGAGTGCTCTCGGGGCATTGGAATCTCCGCATTCCCTGGTTCGCGATATCCGTGACGCTACGGTGTTGGCGAGCCGGCCGGATGTCGAGATTATCTTCTGCTGGGTTCCTGGACATGTAGGAATTCCGGGGAGTGAGGGCGCCAATAGTCCGCGAGTACTCTGCGACGGAACCAGCGTTTCGCTCTACCTCACACCGACTACATGGTAGGACTACAGGCAGCTCTTCGGACTGCTTGGCAAACAAGATGGGAGACTGTCGAAGGGAACTTAAAGTTGCGTGCCATTGCGCCGCGACTGTTCCAATGGACCTAGCCCCTAATTCCGCGACGGCTTCAGGTCGCTTTCTGTCGTCTCCGAATCGGACACACTCGTGTGACGCATCGCTATTTGATGGATGCTCGCCAGCGCTCTATTGCGACGACTGCGTCGTCCCTCAGACTGTTCGGCACATTATTGTCGAATGTCCCATTCTGGGCTTTCTTCGCGCACGTTACCTCTCCCGGTACCGGGTTGGGCGGGGTCGCTATCCCCTGTCCCTTGTATTCAGGATGAGTTCGTGCACATTGATTGGTGAACTTGTTGCCTTTTTAGGGTAGGCCGAACTTCTTCCCTTTATTTATATAGGTTTTATTTTTTTGTTCTTTTCTTTATAAGTCGCATGCTCATGTGTCGGGCTATGGGGGACCTCCCCCCCGACGCCGTATATTTCTTCCTATTTTTTGCGATCTTCCCTTTTATCATTGTTGTGTTGTCATATTCTTATTTTAAAGTAGCCTAGTGCTAGTATGTTGTGATTCCGTCGACTTATGCCCAAGTGGGCAGTCGCCAGATAGGCTCCTAAAAAAAAAAAAAAATGATCCTTTGTCCGTTCCAAGCTCGACTATGGGTGCGAGTTTTATGCATCCGCACCGATCGTGTATTGCGTAAGGTGGACTCGATACACTCGGGTCGCACCGCCATTTATGAGTGAAGACTGCATTTACCTATAGACTGTTCGGTACATTCTTTTTGAATGTCCCATCGTGGGTGATCCTCGTGCACACTTCCTATCCCTGTACTGTAATGAGCGGTGTCACTACCGCTTGTCTTTTGTACTCGGTACGGTTTCGTGCACACACTACTATTGACCTTGACTTTTTGTAGTAGCCAGCCTCCACTTTATTTTACTTTTTATTAATTGTTCTTGATTTTTGTTTAGGTTTATATTTTTTTATTTTAATGTACCCTAGGACTATGCGGTCTTGACTACGGAAACTTATGCCCAAGTATGCAGTCACCAGATGGCTCCTTAAAAAAAACAGAAACAAGCGTAGGTCACCTATGTGGGGGCATCGGGTTTAATACCCAATCAAACACCGTGCACTTTCGTCAAATGTGTCTCGGAATCGTCCCGCAACTCCACCCTCGTCTCCCAGTTTGATTGACCGCGACGAACGAGCGCTCTGTCGCCACTTTAGCTTGAGCCATTCTGACTTCTTATTCCCAAAGGGTCTTGGAAAATAATAAGTATTTATAAATCGCCCTTCAGGGCTATTAACCCTCACAGAGCGCAGGATGTGTAGCGAGTGTAGAGAAAGTTTACAGGGAAGAGAAGGCAATTCTGAAGAGATGATTCTTCAGGAGACGTTTAAAAGTAGCAAGAGAGGGATAGGATCGGACTTCGGCAGGAACAGCATTCTAGAATCTAGGAGCACAGACTGAGAAGGAACGGTCACCCATCGAGCAGAGGACAGAACGAGAAGTGTCCAGGATGGGAGCGAGGAGTTTGACGACGGGAGATAAGGTGGAGCCTCGAGGTTTAGGGCCTTGTAGGTAATGAGAAGAATTTTATAGTGGGTACGGAAGCGAATAGGTAACCAGTGTAGCTCCTGTAACAGACATCGAAGGAGAGAACCGGGGGCAGCGAAGGAGGAGCCGGGCAGCAGTTTTCAACTAGTTGTAGGGAGCGAAGTGACGAATGCATGAATATCAGTCTCAAGACTTCGTCCATAAAAATGGGATCGAACACGTGAAAAGTTGCGGAGTAAACCGATTGATGTGTGGTTTAAACGAGAGTTGCACGTCGATAATAATACCAAGAATACTGACGGTAACAGTGAAGGCGACATTGGTTTCCCCATGGTTAATGAGGGGAAGAGAGCTTTAGATTTCTCGACCATCGAAGCGGTATCAACAAGGAGAACTTCAGTTTTATCGTGGTTAAGTTTGAGAAAGTTGGCAGACAGCCAATCGTTTATGGAAGTGTAGGCTGAAAGGAGCTTATTAATTGATTGGCGAAGGACACAGGGGATGAGGAAAGGTATATCTGAGTGAGTGCCATCAGCATAGAGGTCGAAGGACAGGCCCAAATCGCGAATAAGGGAGCCTAGAAGAAATAAGTAGATGCGAAAGAGCAGGGGACCAAAATGAATGGGTGAGGGCTCGGAGGAGAGGTATGAGTGGAACTAAGCGAGTGCAGTGCCCGAGAGACCAAGGAAAGTTTGAAGACTATCAAGGACGAATGTAGTCGATGGTGTGGAAAACAGAGGAAAGGTCTAGGGAGCCTAGAATGGATGTACAACCCCTATCGGCAGCGCTACGTAAACCGTCTGAAACATTAAGAAGAGCGGTTTCAGCAGAGTGCTTCGCTTTGAATCCCGATTGGTAAGTTTCATCGATATTGCAGTTAAAAATATGGTCATTAAGGCGAGAAAAAACCACTCTCTCTAGGATCTTAGAGAAGAATAGAAGCTGTGAGGTAGGGCGATAGCTAGATGGTTCAGAGGGGTTAAGGTTTGTGTTTTTAGTGATAGTACGAATTGAGGCATGTTTGAAGGGAGAGGGAACCACCCCTGTGGCAAGAGAAGTGTGAAATAGATGACGAATCTGTTGGAGGACAGCAGGGAGAATTTGGTGGAGGAGTTTGGGTGGAAAGACGTCCTTAGGGGATCCAGATTTGTTAGATCGTGAGATCAGGGTAGTTACTTCGTCAGAGGACGCCCGAGTGAGGACATTTAGTGGCAATAGATTATGGTCGGCGAGAACAGCATAGGGCTTGTTCAGGCGATGGGGTAGTATGGCGCGAAAGTTAATAATTTTATCAAGATAAAAATTTAGAAAGTGTAGAGGGGTTGATGGGGGCTAGGCGAGGAAAGACGACAGAGGAGACGAAAGATAGTCCGAGGGTCATTCTTGCTCTCAGACAAAAGTTTGCGTGGATGAGCCTCACGCGCTGATTTTAATTTGAAAGAATAAGTCGAACTAGCAAGGCGATAGGAAAGTGAGAGGGACATCGTGTCCTGCCCACGGGAGCGTGCTTTACGAAGGGCACGTAATGACCTTGAACGAAGGAGTTCCATGATGAACCAAGGGGCGCGGTGATAGCGGTTTGAAAGAGTGATAAGTGGGGCGTGCACGTCAAAGCAGGCGAGTAATGATTGGTGCATTGAGTTTAAGGTTTGTTCAGGTGAAGCAGTAGTATCAATAGGAGTTAGGGCAGAAATAACATCGTTAAAGAGAGAAGTAGTATCAATTGACGATAGTCGCCGGAAAGGAGTAGGATCTCGGGACGAGCAATGTCTGTAAATTCAAGCCCAAATTTAATAATTGGGAGATAAATGCATTGTTAATCTCGGCTATTTGTTTTTCGAGGTGGGTGACAGGTGATTTTCGACTCTAGACTGATTTCATTCCTATTTGGAATCAAAAGAAATTCCTGTAATCGAACGAAGGAATGCTGCTTTTTTTTTTTTGTTTTTCGTTCCTAGAGGGTATAATTTCTCCCATCCCGAGTTTTTAGGTAGGGGGTTTGGTCGGAGCCGACTTTTTTGTTTTTCTTGCTCCGTTTTATAACCGATGGCTAAAAAAAAATCCCAGTCGTAAATTTTTGCTTTCTTTCCCCCCCCCCCTCCTTCCCTCATTAATTCCTTCGCGATGCCTTTTTTTTTCTCAGAACTTGACAAACTGCATCAAAGGAAGGAGGATTCGTGGTTTTTCGCTACCCCCCCCCCCCAGTACGCATCCCAAGCGTGCCAACGGCGATGATAAAGCTGTTGGTATATGAAAAGACAGTAAGATCGTGTAATAGGTGGCCTCCTTTGGGGTGTCACCCTGCAACTAGTTGATGAGGGGCGCTACTCCCCCAATTTCTAGAATTCCGTCGTAAGCATTTTTAGTTAAAGGGGGAATTCTGATTGGAGGAAATTTAAAGGCGCAATTGGGGGTGGGGGTGGGGGTTCGTTTAGCCCCACTCCTTCCCTCACTAGCATCCTTCGAATAATTGGAAGTTGTCAGTATGCGACTGACAGTGTCGCCCGGTGCACGTCCGTTCGCTCTCCATTTGCCTTTTAAGGTCGGCGCGTGTTAGTAGGGGGAGTGGGGCGGGGTGTAGGCAACCATCTTTTATTATTGTATTAATTTTACCTCGCTCCTCTCCCGTCGCGAATACTTGGACAGGGGACGATGCTGACCTGTGGGGATATATTAATGCAAGCAATTTGTTTCGATAACAAATTATGTGAATTTGAGTCAGCAAATTACTCCCCCCCCTTCCCTTTTGTCTTTTCCTGTGGACACTCTGGGATTGGTGGTTTTTTGGTGCCCCCCCCCCCCCTTAAAGCAATGGAATGGCGTTGGGCAGATGTGATGTTGTATTTTATCTTGCTCTGTTGTAGCCACTTTCCTTTTCTATCTGCTCCTCTCGCAGCTTTTGAATTGTTTTTATTCTATTTTTTTTCCTACTCTAGGGCGGACATTTTATTTATATCATTGAATTTGTGTCATCTCCCAGATGTATATTAAGGGATTTATAGTGAGGTGGGTTGGTGTCTATGCCCTTGTTGATCGCCCCACGCCATAATGGGGTCTTAAAATAGTTCCACTCCCTCTACCCCCAATGGGCTGTCAGGAAATGTAGTGGGTTTTTTTTTTACAGGGATTCGGAATGCCCACCCTCACCTTCTTCTACCTAGTCGCTAGACTCGGTCGATGTAAACCACCCCTGGGCAATACAAGTTTACTCCTGGAAAAGAGGGCACCAATAAAGGAGCTTCGCCCCCGCCTAAATTCCCCCCCTCCCCTCCTGTTTAGCCTGTTACACTGAGTACCTGGGGTAACTGCACGTACTCCCAGCCTGAGTGCAAATTAGCAGTGGTGGGCAGTCCGTCACTGACTGACTCCCGTTTCGCTGACGACTGACTGAAACATTATTTGCCCAAGGTCGTCTTTGCCTTTCGGGTTAGTGACTGTTCGGATGACGGCCGAAACTCGCTTCCGTTGGTGCTATGCCGTCAGTTTCAAAGTTTTCGTCAGTCGTCAGTCCGCCAGCGGAAACGGGAGTCCGTCAGTGACGGACTGACGGACCTTCCGTAATCGGTACTGACAGACTGCCCATCACTGCAAATTAGGGAAACCTCGTCACTGGGTTGACTTGAACTTGGAAAAGTTTGTTGGTGCACTTCCACTTCGCCCCCTATCAGCGCTAATCTACCATTTTTATTAGGAGTATTATTATAGCATTATTATATTAGTATTTTTTATTTAGTATTATTATTAAGGCTATCCCCTCAACTTATTCACTATCAGTACTTCGTACCAGAAAGACTATTCTGACCTGGAAACCCCGTAAGGGGCACAGCGATTTGCCATCCTGGCCACTGTACTGACGGGACTCATCCCACGTCCGACCCCAGCTTAGCCTCCTCTCCTTCTTTCAGACGGCATGTATTTCTCCCCTATTTCGTCGATTTTCATACAAACTCTCCCACAACTTTCTCTGGTCGGCCTCTAATTTCACAGGGTAGATGCTGACCTTCTCAGCCAAGCATCCCATATCGGGGTTGAGGGGGGAGGGGACAAAGTCTCCTAACCCATGAGCTCCGGTTCGTAATGGTGGTCTTTTAACAACCTGCTTCATCCCACCCATACCTTGCTCACATCCCTTTTCCTTCTCACTTCAACATCTATCCTTGATTTTACGCCGTGCCCAAGGTGGAGCCGCCATGCTGAAGGGCTGCCAAGGCACCAGCCGAAAGGGGTGGCCATAAATGGCGGCACCTGGCTCTGCCAGGCCTGTACGCACCACTTGCAGAGTAGGCTACTGCGAGGGGTAATGAGCTATTGCATCCCGTAATAAAAAGAGGGTCACCATGCGCAATGATGAGTAAAAAAAAACAACCCTTCAATTCCCCCTGTTCCTTCGACGAAGCGCCCTCGGGTAACTCCACAAAAAAATGGAAGTCCCTTCCCCCCCGTGCCTACGCAGGGGACCCTCCATATTTCTCTAAACGGAGAGGAGACTTACTCCTCTCCAACGCCTACGGGTGTAGGGGACTCTCTGGAAGTGCTTTAGGGCACCTCCCCGTTTCCTTCGGCAGTCCCTCCTTTTCTTTCCAAGGCGGCTGCCAAAAACGACAGCAGGCAGCCCATAGCCGACCGCTCCCTATTGAAGCGGCTCGGTAGGGCAAACCCCCTTAGGCGGGAGAGGGAAGCCAGGACCCTTCGATCTCTTCCCTCAAAAGACATGCTGGCAAGAATATTGAACCTTGCCGGGGGTCAAGGCCTTTGCCCACCCACACCACATGACTAGTGACAATAATGCCAATGGGACCTGCGATATCGTGGGGGGGGGGGATGGCCAACCGGAGCCCCCCCCTTGAGATCGACATGGTCCTTGAGGCAATCCAGCCTCAGAGGGTAGGGCCTTCCATGGGGGGGAATCCGGGCTCGGCGCCAAGCACCGAACCCGAATCCGCCCCTATGCAAGGTCCTCTTCAAACGGCTAGGGTTTCCGAGGCAGTACAAGGAGGAGAGGGATCTCCTCCGACCGGTGCCCCCAGGACTGCCAGGACCTTCTCCATTTCGGAGAAGGACCTGGCCTGGGGGCTCCTGCCAGCGGAGGGGAGAAGCGGGTTCATTCCCCGCCGTCTCCGAAGAAGAACAGGAAAAAAGAATAAAAGGACTCGGGGTTTCCGCAGCACCTGCTGGAACCGATGGGTCTGCTGTCACTTTGGTAAGCGACCAAGCCAAGATTGGCACATCCTGCCCCTCTTCTTTCCCGGGTGCGAAGCCCCCGACTAAGACGAAAAGAGCGCAGGGCGGAGCCTCGATAACATCGGGGCTCCTCATTCAGAGGCTACCTTGCGTTTTCGAGCCCGCTGGCTTTAAAAGCTTCCTCGTGATTCGCTCCACTGATGGCATGTTGGCCTTGAGCAACATGATCCATCAGAGGAGAGGATTAGCTAGTAGAGAGCCGAGGGTGACCCGTTTCTTAGAACGGAGCCTTCTGGCGAATGCGGCGGATCCCTCCGAGGCGGCCAAGATAAGTGCTCTTCGGACATTTGATGGCACCCCGGTGAGTGTGAAGCCGCACTCTATTATGAACTTTGTGAAAGGATTAGTTTGTGCGAGCGAACTCGTTGACTGCTCCATAGAGAACATCACCTTAGAACTGGCCGACCATGGGGCAGTCAAGGTCGAACGTGTGATGAGAAATCTGAGGGCCCTCTAGACCCACCCCTACACTCTTTGTCACCTTAGACTGTGACAAGCTCCCTGAATCGGCGCGTGCTGGTTGGTACCGCTACCGCGTGAAGGCATTCGTGCCACTGCCGCGGCGGTGCTATTACTGTCACCGCTTCGGTCATACGAATCGTTCTTGTACACGTGCAAAGTCGGGATCACCCGAAGTCTGTGTAAATTGCTCCAAGGCCGCACACGATAAGTCTAAATCGTGTGTGGCCAAGTGTGTCAATTGCGGAGAGCCGCACCCCGCTTCTTCGAAGCAATGTGGTGCATATCTCGTTGAGAAAGAAATCCTGGCCGTTCAGGCCCAGGATCGACTCTCATTCCGCGAGGCTAAGGACTTGGTCCTGGCGCGCCCGGTTTTGCCTGGGACGTCTTAGCCTCAATAGTTAGGAAGGCCCCCTTTGCTCCTGGCCCATCCAGGCAAACAAGCACGGTTGTTTGCGCGCCCATTTGGAGCCCTTCTGCGGGTTCTACTCATCCCGGGCGCTCTCCTGGTAAAGCTGGCGACAAAAAGGGTTCAGACCCAGCTCCGGCTAAAACCAGGGCTCCCCCCTCTTCCCCCAGCATGACTCTTTCCCGTAAGGCGAAACAGCCACGTGCCTCCACCAAGTCGTTAAACTCACAGGGGGCAATACCCCTGAAGCTGGTCGCCAGGTCATCTTCCGGCGTTCCTAAAGCTGTCACCCAAAAGGAGGACAGCAACAAATGAGCTTCGGCTCCTTTGCCCACGCCTAGAGGTGGTGCGAGTGGCTCGGAAACGGGGGTTCCTCGAAAAGAGGGCCCCCCGCCTAAGGTTTCGATGCGGAGGGAGGAGAAGACTCGCATGGCGAGCCCAACCTTCCCCAATAAGTCCTCGAAGGCGACAGTGCCTTCATCGCTTTGTCCGGCCAACAGCGCCCGGGGTTCTGCCTCCGGGAAGCGTACGGCCATTCCCGTGAGGGTCTTCTGTTCGAGGAGGGCCCCCGCGTCTCCTCCGAGATAGGCGTTGAGGGCATATTCCTTTAATGGAATTGCCGTGGACTCCGGGCCAACTGGGAGGAGCTGTAGAGGCTCGTCTCGTCCCGTTCCCCGTTAGCTATCTTTTTGCAGGAGACCATGCTAGGTGCGTGCCCCCTGCCCTCCCTCCCGGGGTATAAGGGTCTGGCGACCCCACCACCACGGGATGGCTCGGCTGGGGTATGCGCGGTTTACACCCGGCATGTTGTCTCCGTTCTCCCTTTCACTTTAGATACCTCCTTTCAGGCAGTGGCTGTGCAGCCGCACCTGGATAGGAGGTATACTATCATTTCTGCGTACATTCCACCGTCAGCTGACTTCAACGCGGGTGACTTCCGCCGCGTCGTGGCACGGTTGCCGTGGCCCTATCTCTTGCTTGGAGATCTGAACGGCAGGCATCCTCTCTGGGGAGATTACTCAATAAATCCCAGGGGACAAGTCCTTGCCGATCTGATCGAAGAGCTTGAGATGGGTGTCCTAAACGTGGATGAGTTTACGCATCACTGTCCGAGAACCGCTTCATTTTCCTGCTTTGACCTATCTTTGTGCTCTTCGGATACAGTGTGATTTTGATTGGGGGGTGGTCGATAACTTTTCAGGGCAACTGCCGCCTTAGAGCCCACCTTGGTGGTGCTTGGTGACCTGTATTTCAGGAAATGACTGAATTTTCTATCCCAGTCGAGTAGTTTAGGTCGGTAGATGAGGCCGTTGAGTTCTTCTCCCGCAACCTCATCGCCGCGGGCCTGACTACTATTCTCAGAATGTCTAGCCGTTTTGCAGGCCGACCACTCCCGTGGTGATCGGCTGAGTGTGAGACGTCTCTGAAACAAGCGTCGGGCCCAGGATCGACTCTCATTCCGCGAGGCTAAGGACTTGGTCCTGGCGCGCCCGAAACCTAGCAGAGGCTAGGTTCCGGTATATTTCGAAGCACGCCCGCCGCTCTTCTTGGCGGGCATACGTGTCTTCACTCAACTGTAAGCCCCTCTGTCAGAGCTGATGATGCGAGTCATAAGGGTTCGGGGCAATTTCTCGCAGGACCCCCTCCTGTTCTCAGGAGAATGGGACCGTAATCTGGGTCCCCGTCTCCGTGGCGGAATCCTTCGCGACCGCTTTCTCCGGATTCTGCCCTGCCAGCATTAGATGCACGTCGTGAGGTCGCAGAAGGCCGCTGACTAGGTTTTACCTCGATACGCGGATAACCTTTCAACCCAAGGTTTACTTTGAGTGATTTGCGTTCCGCTCTTGTTTAGTGCGTGGACTCCGCCCATGGTCGGGACGATGTCACGTACGCCATGCTTCGACACCTGGGTCAGCGAGGCATGTCCTTTCTCCTATATTTGTTCAACATGATCTGGGTAGTGGGGCTCCTCCCTGATTCCTGTCGAATCGCTACTGTGCTGGCCTTTCGCAAACCGGGTAGAGATCACTCTACTCCAGCCGGTTTCAGCCCAATCTCTACAACCTCGCGTGTGCAAGTTGATGGAGAAATTGGTAAATGTTAGATTAGCCTTTTTTCTTGACAGCGGAGGCTATCTGTTTTGTACACAGTGCGGCTGCCGCAAGTTTCATTCCACGTCGGATGCTCTGCTCCAACTAGAAAATTCCGTCTGCGAGGCTTTACTTCTTAGACAACACTTCGCCACGGTGTTTTTAGATCTGGAGAAGGCCTATGATACCACATGGCGATACGGTATCATGGAGACCCCCCACACGATGGGTGCGAGGGGACACTTTCCAATGTTTATATCTGAATTTTTTCAAGATCGTCGATTCCGCGTACGGGTTTGGGGGAGGGGGGGGGCCCTCTCAGGCCCAATGGAGCAAAAAGAGGTTGTCCCTCAGCGAAATCTCCTCAGTATCACACTCTTTGCCCTGAGAATCAACGGCATCACCTCGTTCCTGCTGGAAGATGTTCTCGCTATGCTCTACGTGGAGGACCTTTCGATCTCTTTTGGTGCGGCCCAGATGCCAACTCTGGAGCGTCGACTCCAACAGGCATTGAACCGCGTCTCTCGCTATGCCGAAGCGCACAGGTTTCGGTTTTCCTTGGCCAAGACTAAGGTGGGAGAGATCCAGATTTGTTTCTTAATTCGGATACGCCTGGAAGTGGTGGAATCACACTGTTTCCTTGGTCTTGTATTTGATCGACGCCTCACCTGGGAGGCTCATTTTGGCAGCCTTAGGGTCTCTTGTACCCGCGCCATGGATATTCTCCGTTGGGTGACGTTCAGCGCTTAGGGCGCTCATAGGGCTTCTGCCTTCTTTTTTATCGATCCTTTGTTCGTTCGAAGCTCGACTACGGTTCGAGTTTTATGCATCCGCATCCGAGAGTTTATTGCCGAAGGTGGACTCGATCCACCACACCGGCCTTCGCCTTGTGACCTGTACCTTCCGCACTTACCCCATTGAGAGCCTGGTGGTCGATGCTGGGGAGAGGCTACTCGCTTCGTATAGTGCATCATTCGCCTGTACGTGCGAGCCCGGCGCCTCTCTCAGTCGCCAACAGCTTTTCCCGTAAGGGGCGCGGAGATTTGCTATCCTCGATGCCGTGCTGACGGGACTCAGCACTCCGTCCGACCCCAGCTTAGCCTCTTCTCCTTCCTTCAAAACACTCGTTTCCTTGCTTTTCATACAACCTCTTCAACAACTTTATCTGGTCACACTCTAATTTCACAGGGTAGATGCTGACCTTCTTCTCAGCCAACCGTACCGGATCGGGGCTGAGGATGGAGGGGATAATGTTCCCTAACGACTGAGCTCCGGTCTGGGGTGGTTGGTTTTTAACAACCTGTTTCATCCCTACCCATACCTTCCTCACATCCCTTTTCCCCTCCTCTTCACAATCTATATATTTTTACGCCGTGTCCAAGGTGGAGCCGCCATGCCGAGGGACTGCCAAGCCACCTAGGCGGGAGGGGTGGTCCCAAATGGCGGCGCCTGGCTCTGCCCTGCCTGTAAGCACCTCTTGCAGTGCGAGCAACTGCGAGAGGTGATGAGCTATTGCGTCCCGTAGCACAAATAGGGTCACCATCCCCATGGATGAATCTTTTAAAAACCAAACACCTTTAACTTTCCCTGCAACAACCAGGGGGTCCTCCCCTCGTGCAGCTCCAGCGATAAAATGGAGGCCTATCCCCCCTGTGCTTGCGCAGGGGACCCTCCATATTTCTCTAACCGGAGAGGAGGCTTACTTCTCTCCGCCTACGGGTGCATGGGACTCCCCCTCATCCCCTTCGATGGAGGTGCTTTCGGGCACCTCCCTTTTTCCAGCGGCAGTCCCCTCTTTTCTTTCCAGGGGACTGCCAAAAAAGCCAGCAGTTAGCCCTTAGCCAGCCGCTCCCCATTGAAGCGGCTCGGTAGGGCAAACCCGCTTAGGGGGGAGAGGGAAGCCAGTCCCCTTCGGTCGCTTCCCTCAAAAGACCTGCTGGTAAGAATCTTAAACCTTGCCGTGTTCAAAGCCTGTGCCTCGCCACAAAAGACTGGTGACGCTGCCAACGGGACCTGTGTTGTCCTGGGAGGGGATGGCCAACTGGAGGCCCCTTCAGTGATAGACATGGTCCTTGAGGCAACCCAGCCTCAGACGGTCGGGCCTTCCATAGGTGGGAATCCTGGCTCGGCGCCAAGCACTGAACCCGAATCCGCGTCTATGCAAGGTCCTCCTCAAACGGCTGGGGCCTCCGAGGCAGTACAAGGAGAGGAGGGATCTCCTCTGACCGGTGCTCTTCGACCACCAGGACCTTTTCCATTTCAGAGAAGGACCTGGCTGAGGCCCGTTCATCTGGCCTAGTGGCTTCTGTCGGCGGAGGTGAGAAGCGGGTTCATTTCCCGCCCTCCTCTCCTAAAAAGAAGAAACAAGACAAGAAAGACTAAAAAGACTCGGGGCTCCTCTCCATCCGCGGGGGCTACGGGGACGGATGGGTCTGCTGCCACTTTGGCAAGCGACCAAGCCAAGATCGGCACATCTGGCCCCTCTGATCCCCCCGGGTGCAGAGCCCCTGACTAAGACAAAGACGAAAAGTGCACAGGGCGGAGCCTCGATGACATCAGAGCCCAAGATTCAGAGGTTACCTGGCGTTTTTGAGCCCGCTGGCTTCAAACGCTTCTTAGTTATTCGCTCTACTGATGGCACCATGTTGGCCAAGGGCAACATGTTCCATCAGAGGGGAGGATTAGCTAGTGCAATTGGTAGAGACCTGAAGGTGACGCGTTTCTCAAACGGGAGCCTTCTGGCGAATCCCGCTGAGGCGGCCAAGATAAGTGCTCTTCGGACACTTGATGGCACCCCCGTAAGTGTGACGCCCTACTCTACCATGAACTTTGTGAAAGGAGTAGTTTATGGATCGAGAACTGGCTAAGTGGCAGACGGCAACGGGTGGTGGTGAATGGACAGTCTTCTGAGTGGGTGCCCGTTACTAGCGGGGTGCCTCAAGGTTCTGTCCTGGGACCACTACTATTCATCATCTACGTCAACGACATGGACGGTGACATGGTTGCCAAGATTTCCAAATTTGCAGACGATACCAAGCTTGGTATGAACGTTGCAAAGGATGGAAATACTGCCCGCCTGCAGGAAGATCTTGTGAAGATTGGGGAGTGGTCGGACACGTGGCAAATGCCTTTTAACGTGGGGAAATGCAAAGTGATGCATATCGGCTACAAAAAAACCCAATCTCAGTATAGCCTTAAGGGCAATGCTATTGAATCCACCGACACTGAGAAGGACTTGGGTGTAACAATCACTAGTGACCTCAAGTTCTCGAAACAGTGCATTGAGCTGGAGAAAAAGGCCCAAAGGATGCTAGGCTATATTAAGCGCCAGTTTGGTTATCGGAACCAGGAGATTGTACTGTGCCTGTACAACTCACTTGTTCGACCGCACCTGGAGTATGCCGTACAATTTTGGAGTCTTCCATTGCGAAAGGACATCGCGAGATTGGAACGCGTACAAGCCAGGGCAACCAAGCTGATTCCCTCTATCCGACATAAAGGTTATGAGGATAGACTAAGGGAATTAGATCTGTTCTCGCTGGAAACCCGTAGACTGCGTGGTCAGCTCATCGAAGTTTTCAAAATACTTCGAGGGTTCGACAAAGTTGACTACCGGGATATTTTCACACTGAGTGAGAACAGAACGCGCAATCACAGCTTCAAACTTGAACTGAAGTGTTACAACCGCAATCTGTGTGGAAATTTTTTCCCTTACAGTATCTGCGGTATGTGGAACGCACTTCCAGTGGGAGTTGTCAACAGTGAATCTGTTGACCAGTTCAAGTCAAGACTAGACAAGGTCTTGAAAAGTGGCCGTTTAGGGACGCAAAACAATTGAGCAGCCATGTGCCCGCTCGATTGCTAGTCCAAAGGTACCCTCTTTGAATGGACCGTAAGGTCTCCTAGGGTACCTTCTTTCCTTGTGTTTACTCCTTGTTGTTGTTACTCCATTGAGGACATCACCCTAGAGCTCTCCGACAATGGGGCCGTCAAAGTCGAACGTGTGATGAGATATCAGGGAGGGGCCTCGAGACCCACCCCTGCACTCTTCGTCACTTTCGACTGTGATAAGCTCCCTGAGTCAGTCAGTGCCTGTTGATACCGCTACCACGTGAAGGCATTCGTGCCACTGCCGCGGCGGTGCTATTACTGTCACCGCTTCGGCCATACGAATCGTTCTTTAGACGTGCAGAGTCGGGGTCAGCCGAAGTTTGTGTAAATTGCTCCAAGGCCGCACATGATTAGTCCAAATCGTGTGTGGCCAAGTGTGTCAATTGCGGAGAGCCGCACCCCACTTCTTCGAAGCAATGTGGTGCATATGCCCTTGAGAAAGAAATCCTGGCATTTCAGGCCTAGGATCGACTCTCATTCCGCGAGGCTAAGGACTGTGTCCTGGCGCGCCCGGCTCCTCGTGGGACGTAATATGCCTCGGTAGATGAGGCCGTTGAGTTCTTCTCCGGCAACCTCATCGCCGTGGGCCTGACTACTATTCCTAGGACGTCTGGCTGGTTTGCACGCCGACCACTCCCATGGTGGTCGGCATAGTGTGAGACTGCCCTCAAACAAGCGTTATGCATACATGCGCTATAAGCGCCGCCCGAACGATTTCACTGTCGCTGAATTTCGTCGGGCTAGTGCTAGGTTCCTGTATATTTCGAAGCACGCCCGCCGCTCTTCTTGGCGGGCATACGTGTCTTCACTTAACGGGAAGACCCCTTTAGCAGAGGTGTGGAGGCGAGTCAAAAGAATTCGGGGCAAGTTCTCGAAGGACGCCCCTCCCTTTTTCCAGGAGAATGGGACCGCAATCTCGGACCCCGCGTCTTTGACGAAATCCTTCATGACCGCTTTCTCCATATTCTCTATTCGAGATGCTGCTCCGCTAGCAATCAATGCACATCGTGATGTCGCGGAAGGCCGCCGGCTGGACTTTTCCTCCAGAGGCGGAGAACCCTTCAACGACAGTTTACTGTGAGTGAGTTGCGCTCCGCTCTCGCTTCGTGCGCGGACACCGCCCATGGTCCGACGATGTTCCGTACGCCATGCTTCGACACCTGGGTGAGCGAGGCATGGCATTTCTGTTAGAAGCGCACAGGTTTCGGTTTTCTTTGGCCAAGACTAAGGTGGTGCACTTCTGCCGCTATCCACGGCTTCACCCCGACCCAGATTGGTTTCTTAATCGGTTGCGCCTGGATGTGGTGGAATCGCACCGTTTCCTCAGTCTTGTATTCAACCGACGCCTCACCTGGGAGGCTCATATTTGTAGCCCTAGGGTCTCTTGTACCCGCGCCATGGACATTCTCCGTTCCGTGACGTTCAGCGCTTGGGGCGCTGATAGGGCTACTGCCCTACTTTTTTATCCATCCTTTATTGTTTCGAAGCTCGACTACGGATGCGAGTTTTATGCATCCGCATCCGAGCGTTTATTGCGGAAGGTGGATTCGATCCACCACACCGGCCTCCGCCTTGCGACCGGTGCCTTCCGCACTTTCCCATTTGAGAGCCTGTTGGTCGACGGTTCCTATGCAGCCGAGAGACGCCAGTCATACCCTAAGCCCTTTGGGTTTAGGGCCAGGAAACTCCTTCGAGAGCTAGATATAGCTCTCGGCCGGTGGCGCCTCTGGTTCTGCCCAGGACGCCACCCTGGAGGGTACCACATTTGGCTATTTGTCGCCACGCCTCTGCTTCCAAAGCTTGTACTACGCCGTGAGTATTGAGTTTGACCTTTTGGAGCACACCTCGTGTCACGCTGGAACCGTGCCAGTGTATACGGATGGCTCCAAGTCCCAAGAGGGGGTTGGCTTCCACGCTGTATCCTATCTGTTTGAAGTCAGCGGGGCTCTGCCAGGTGCTGCGTCTGTCTTCACGGCTCAACTGATGGCAATACACCACTCGGTATGGGAGATTACGCGACGTAATCACAATCCATTTCGGAGACCGGATTGTGATCTATAGCGACTCACAACGCGTCCTGAGTGCGCTCGGGGCATTGGAATCTCCGTGATATCCGCGACTCCAGGGTTTTGCCGAGCCGGCGAATGTCCAAATTATCTTCTGCTGGGTTCCTAGAAATGTAGGAATTGTTGGGAATGTGCGCCCCGATGAGGGCTCCAAAGACTGCGAGGACTGCGATCTGACCAGCGTTTCGCTTTTCCTCACACCGTCTACATAGCAGGAATACGGGCAGCTCTTGGGACTGCTTGGCAAAGAAGATTGGAGACGTTCTAGGGGAACTTTAAGTTGCGTGCCATTGCGCAGTGACTGTCTCCATGGACCTATCCTCCAATGCCGCGACGGCTTCAGGTCGCTTTCTGTCGTCTGTATCTGGCACACTCTTGTGATGCAACGCCATTTGATGGAGCGCTCGCTAGCACCCTATTGTGATGACTGCGTCGTTCCCCACACTGTTCGACACATTCTTGTCGAATGTCCCAGTCTGGGTGATCTTCGTGCACGTTACCTGTCCCGGTACCGCGATTGGCCATGTCGCTACCGCCTGTCCCTTGTACTTAGACGTATTCGTGCACACCCACTTTTAGACCGGAGGAGGCCGTCTTCTCCCTGCTATTTAAAATTCAACTATGTATCGCGGTCTTCTTCGGCGGGGGAGGGTGACCCTTTTCCCGTCGTCGGAACTAGCTCTATATTTCTCAATTTTTTTTTCTCTTGCCTTTTGTTTGTATTTTTTGTGTTTACTTTTTTTTTTAATTTGGCTTTTAATATAGCCTAGATTTAAGCTAGCTTGAGTACGCTTACGTATGCTCTTGAAGGCAGTCGCTAGATGAGATATATAAAATTAAAAAAATAAAATAATGCAACGCCTGCCTGCTCCTTATTGTGACGACTGCGTTGTCCCCCAGACTGTACTGCATATTCTTGATGAACGTCTCTCTGCTTGATATTCTTGTACATTACCTTCGCTGTATAGGTATGAGCAGAGTTGCTACCGCTTGTCCCTTGTATTTAGATCGGGTTTGTGCATACAGATTTTTGGCTTATCTGACTTTGTTGCTCCTCTATTTTATTTAACTTTTTTGTAGGTCGCATGTTTCTGTGTCGGTGTAGGCCTTGTATTTTGTTGTTGTTGCTTTTTGTTTTCTTCTTATTTCTTGCGTATTTTATAACCTAGTAGTAGCCTAAAACTTTACCGTTATACTGTACATGAAGGCGAAAAATATAAAAACAGGCCCACCTTTCCTGTCTGTACTGGGAGGAGTCGGGGTGGTACCGCTTATCCCGTATAATCGGTACGGGATCGTCCACACAGACTTGTGGACTATCTAACTTTTTGGAGGAGGCTAGCCTCCCATTTTAGTTTTCTTTGGTATTAGTCCCATGCTTCTGCCACGGAAAGACGCGGGTCTATCCCGGACGCTGCTTACCCCCATCCCCTTTCACTTCTGATTTTCTTTTTTGGTTTTGTTTTTTAATACGCGAGTTATGCTATATAGGCAGTCGCCAGGTTTGTGCTAAAAAGAAAAATTCCTCTTCTCGGTGAGGTGTATATGTACGTATACTCTAGGGGCTGTGGAGCTGCTGCATTTCAAGTGCCCATTCGCCTATATTTTAAATGTCTTATTTTGGGGTTTATTTCGGGTTAGGTGGGTCATATTGCAATTCTTACTTTATTATTTTCCATCGGGGGGATGATGGTTTTTGAGTCCGCACGTACACAACTCTCAGTTGCCAAATGGCTTTTGCAGTTTACTATCCCCGTCACCTCTGTTCGCGATGTCAGTTTCGCGTCACGGCGGGCCATCAAATGTTGCGCCCATGCGTGAAAAGAGAAGATCTGGGGCGTTTTGAAATCCCTCGTGCTTAGTAATCCCATGTGTTAAATGATTAATTGCGCGGGAGGTTCACCGTCTCCTGCCTATTGCATTGCTTATCGCGTTCTCCGCCTAAGCGCCACCCTGCCCGCGACTTGCCGTTTGGGTGGCTAATAATGGCTTTTCTCTTACATGGGCGGGGGCTGATTGCGGGAACAGGCGAAACTCGAACGGGGCCCCCGATGTAAGAACCGAGGGCCGCCAAGCGATGAAGCAGCAACCCCATGAGACCGACGGCCCTCCTCGGGATGGTCTTTTGAGGGTCAAGCGGGGGCGACATAAGCCAGAGGTTCCCCCACGCCGCAACCCACCCCCTCCGGACTCGTCGGTAAAGGTCAAAGGGGCAACTTGCGCCCACCCCAGCGAGACCGCTGGCGTTTCAGGTCGGCGGCCGACTATCGCGGAGCGGGTTGCCCCCGCGTCAGGTCCCACCCAAAAGGATTCCGCGATCGCATCCCCGGAATCTGGTCTCACTCTCGGCTTTGACCCCGATTCCAGCTCTCCATTCCTCATCGATGGGGCCTTGATCAAGGGCGTGGAAACGACTCTCGCGCGTCCCTCCGTCACATTTGCTCCCAATCTGATGATTTTGATGACGACCGATTCAGGTAATTCGTCGGTACCCGTTAACCCCCCTTCCCCACTCTTACACTAAGGACGGTTGGGAATTTTTAATTGTTTGGTTAGTAGAGTGCCTACCAGGCAACTAAGCCCTCGTTTGTTGATTTGGACTCTGCCCTTCACCCAAATTCCTTTCTTAATTGGCTGGGGGTTTGTTTCGTCCCACCTCTAGAAGGGGGGGGGGGGGTCATAGTTCTAAGCTCTGCACCCGTGTGTAAATTGTCTCGGATATTCATCAAACGTTGTTTTTACTCTGGCGCAAGCACGTCGAAATATGTTTTTAGGACGCTACGGATATGTAATTGTGTTGTGTACATGGGAGTATGTATACACGTGTGTGCCAATGCGGTATTTATGTAGTAGCGCCCGCCGCGGTTCATCTGTGATCATTCAGCTTTAACTTTCGCATTTGATGCACTATTTACCGCTATTCTTTTCGTATCATAGCTCCATAATCTCCCCCTACACCCCCTTCATTGTCCCAAGCGTTCACGGGGGGGGGGGGCGCTGAAGGTTGGTAGCCATTAGGTGGTCATCGATCTTGAAGGGAAGCGACGGGAAAGCAACTTGTTGCGATGCTACCGCCCTTGTTACTGCTCGTTTATCTCGGTCCTTTCGCCCGCAAGGGGGTCTTATGTAGCGGGGGCAACCTTGCTGTAGCTGACATCTGTAATAGGTCGTCTCCCCCCTTGGGAGATGCCCTCGTTGGTTTATGCTTTAAATTTAATATTCAAAAAGGACTTCCTTTCCCATTACTCTTTCTTACTCTTAAGTTCGTCACGCCTTGTATTCTCGGGTTTAATTAGATCTTTACTTTTATTGATCTCTTTCCAAGGACATTTCACTCGTTGGTTTTAGTCGCTCCCCTCCACTCCCTGATGATTGATTAGGCCTCAGCGAAAGAAAGGAGGAGGTTGCACCAGAATAAAGGCACCCCCTGGCTGGATAACCTGATGCAGCCCCATGTTCTCCCCGCCTCAAACTGGCGCCCCACCCTTTTTCCTGCAGCTTCATACATTTATATTGGGATCAATATTTCGGGTTCAAAGGGGCTTGCCCCCCCCCCGCCCTCTACTAAATCGATTACCCTGAGTGGAAGCTTTAAAGAATCGGTGTGTTTGGAGCGAGGCGTGTGGTGATGTGGGCATTACCTTCTCAGAGGGAGGGGGGTATTTGGGCACTCACTCGACCGAGCAAGACAAAAAAAAACGTAGGGGGTGGGTGTCAAGTATAAGGAGACTCGGGTCCACTCGGTGGTGGTAGGATTTCCCTCTGTCTGTTTAGCTGGTAATCTCTACCATGTGCGTGTCATAGTTCTTCGTTGGAGAGAAGAACTTGACTGGCAGCAGCAGCCCTTCCTTCCTTCCTTCCTTCCTTCCTTCCTTCCTTCCTTCCTTCCTTCCTTCCTTCCTTCCTTCTTCCTCCCTTCCTTCTTCCTTCCCTTCCTTCTTCCTTCCCTTCCTTCTTTAGGTAGGACACCCCTTCCCCCCCATCTCTTCGCATCTCAACGATGCTTCTATCCTTATTTTCCTTTCCGAGCGCTTTGCTCTTGTTAGTTGGTTGTTGTTTTTTTTTTAATCTTGCTAAGCGCCATGCACATTTCCCGGGGAAAGGGGGCCGTTACATTCCTTCCCTTCCCTCTACGACAACCCCCTCCCCACCCCCGGATGGGACGTGGTGGCTGGTGGGGTTATCACGGGGCTGAGAGGGGGGAGTTGCGTTGTCTTGGTCTCGTGGCGCGAGATTATTAAAGTTATGCTCGCGAGAGCGACTCCCTCCCTCCCGATTCGCGCCTTCGAATTGGAAGCCCTTTCCACCCTGGCCATTAGTCTAGGTTGGTCAGAGATGCATCGATAGTTGCGCGGCCTCTCCGTTTCAAACTTCTAGTAGTCGCCTCTTTCGACTACAGCTACGCAAATTTACTCGTCCTTTAATTTTGCCACTCTTCATTCGAATATAAACCTTATAAGAGTTTTCTCAAATGCCCACATTGGTTTTTGCCTAGCTTTTAAGTGTTTGTGGGGATATTTAGATTACACACAGTTTCCTTAGGATGCCGCCGTTGCTTTCTTCTAAGGTGCCCCCCCCCCCATCTCCTCCTTTCATACCCCGTCATTTGGAAGGTGGATAGAGGTCAGGTCGTTATCCGGAATGGACTTGCCCGGCCGGTTGGCTACTTTTTAATGGCCATAAAGTGTGCCGTCGAGTTTTAAGGGGCGCCCTTCGAGTCGAAATTGGAAAACGAAGGTCTTCCTCGAGTCTACTTTAAAGACGTCCTGTTCCGGGTGCGGGCCACCCGCGCGCGCACTTATTGCCGGGGGAGTACCGCCGAGGCCACGCAAATTGGCTCTCGATTAAGCGCTTAATTGCCACGGGTTTGGATGCAAGATGGGATGGGAGATTATTGGTAGGGAAGGACGTATCCCTCCTGGTGACTGGGAAAGTGGGATGCCCTGCAACTGTCATTCAAGATTCGTTTCGCCGCTGGTTCGCTATTTTCCTACTAATTCCTGTTCATGTAGTGGGTGAACTTTTTGTCCCAGGCTCCTTCTAGTTTTAGTTTTTACTATTTCCATGTAAATAATATCTTTTAACAAGCTTCATTTCGTTAATAAATAGAATCTCTTTCGTCTCTCCTCGATATTGCTGTCCTTCCTTGAAGTGGCATCTAGGCCGATATCAGAGCATAAGAGAAGTCATCGCCTCTCTTTGTTTTGACACCTCGACAAGGTGACCCAATGGATACTTGTTCCAAATTACGGCGGGGGTTGAAGTGGGGTGGGTACTCGAATCAATACCTTGGCTTCTGTGTTGAAAGAAGTTATATGATATCATCACCCTGGTCCCCCTTTTTTATCCCCCTCTCGTCATTCCTGCCATGTTGACCCACGGTGGCATTGCGTTAACTCAAGGGGCATATTTTGTTCCCCCATATCCATTAGCCCCTAGCGAGCCAAGTGTCGCCTCAGGCTGCTCCGCTCAGTATCTTCCACACTAATTTTATTTAAGAACCGGTTATTTTTATCTCTAATTGTGACTGATTAGGGGGGGGGGGATGCGGAATCGAACTCTTATATTGTTAAGAACTGACTGTATTTGACCCCACTCGCGTACACCGTTGGTCACAATTCCACTTCACTATGGCATTCCCGAGGATGTCCTTCTTGATCATTTGTATGGCGTCATGGTAGAAATTAGAATGCATTTTCTTAGCGTATGGAATGTGAAGGTGTGAAACTAGCAAAAGAGAGTAAATTCGTGGGACATCGATATTGCAGGAAGGTAGATTGATTCTTTGAACTTATAAGCAGGCAATCGGGAGTAAACCCTGTTTTGTGGGATGGAATCCTTGACGCGAGAGGCCTAGGTGCTGGTTTCCATGAACACTCAAGCTTCAAGTCTGCATGTGGTGGCTACTTTGGCTCTTAAAATCCATTCAATAGAGTTGGTCGACGAGAGTGAATGAGGTCTGGTTCTGTGTGCTCCCAAGTAAGAGGGTATCCGTAGTCGGAGCTAATTTTTTGCGAATCTCCTCAGATGGTTCGCCCGTGAAGCTGGGAAGCAAAGAAACCGGGAAGCGACTCGCGGCCGGGAGCGAAAACGCCAAACTTCCCTCGCAGGAGGAGAACCAAGGTGCATTAGTGTCTAGCTTGAAGAAAGGGAGCGAAGGAGTCGCCAACACCCCAGCCCCCTCGCGCCCTGAGGAACCAGAGGATTGCCACCTCCGGGACCTGTACACTCAGGTCAACGATCTAGTCTCTTCTAATCCCGACGAGATGAGGGAGATTAATGAAGGTGAGGACATTTTTTGGTGGGAGGGGGGGGGGGGTAAATGTTCGTAAATGCCTTTAAGGTTTTTCCTTAGTACGCCAGCATACACGGGCCACAACTTCACCCGATTATTATTACCTTTGAAGGCGTAAGAATACTTCGGCAGAGGTATCAGATGCGCCTCATAAGCAACTTTATGGAATGAGATGCTGAGGGGGGGGTAAACGTACCTGAATTCTTCCCTCATGTTTCTCCTTTTACGCCCCCCCCCCCCTCCCCTTCCCACACACTGTTTTCCTTATCTATCGTTTTAATCACCCACAAGGTGGTCAGGAATAATGTGGACAGCCATGCTGCGGCTGACATCTGGAGGATTATGCACGCAAAATTATAAAATAAAACACTAGTGGGAGGAATTTGTGGCATAGACAAACAGAACCTACAGGATGGTTACCTTCTTTACCTGCTACAACGCCATCAAGGGACCTGGCTATTTCTCTTCGCCACAACCTTCTCTTTATCTTCTGTTGCCTCCTTCAAGTTATGAAATAAGTTTTTTCATCGATGATGAGGCGTCGTTTTGTTTCGCAGACGAAGCCGAGGATCCGTCTGCGGTGCCAATGATTTGGGTCAGCAAATGGGTGGATTATACAGACAAGTATGGCCTTGGGTATCAGCTGAGTGATGACTCTATTGGCGTCCTCTTCAACGACTTCACGAAACTTCTGCTTCTACCAGATGGCGAGTGAGTTTTGAGTGTTCATTCGTGTAATGATGTCGGGTTTTCAGTGGGGTTCATTTATTGCTTCGATCAAGAAATTCCGATTTCCATCTCTTTACCATTGACTATCCTGGGAATGTGTTTTCTGCTGTGATGTAATGTAATCAGTAACTCCAATTTCTTCTTAAAAATTAAAATAGTGAACATCTGCTTTCTTTTTCCCCTTTGACGTAAAAAAGGGTCCGTCTTCAAGTTCAAATAAATCCACTTTCTTTTCCGAGAGGATATCAGTTTCTAATGATTCAGGTGAAATGACTTGATACTTTTCTAAAAATAGTAATAAATTTATATAAGTAAATTTTAAAATAAGTGTAGATTAAGATTAAAAATTAAATACTTTTATAATTAACGCGTAGATAATTTTCACTTACCTGTATTAGCTTCTTCAAGATGCACAATGTATTTATTATCGTCTGAACACCTTCACAGGCTTTCAGGCAGTCAAATTCATGGGTAGATTGATTCCTCGTCTTATCATCTAAATACAAAACTACTTAAATATTTTATAAATTATAACAAGTAGATATTTTCATTTCCATCAGCCCTTTTTTTTTACCCCACTTTGATAGGCAATGGGTTTTCTTATGCTAATTTACAAAGTCGTATGTTTTTTCTGTAGAGTGGTCAGTTGAACTGTCCACCAGTTTTCTTAATTTTCTCTATCAAAAACAATAACTACTAAATAAATCAATTATAGGCTTCCTAAAACATCACATAATAAATTTATATTACATTGGACAGCATTTATCAAAACCTATGGAAAATCTTTCTTACTTTCCCTCACTGATATATTCAAAATACAGGCCACCCTATGCTCAAATAACTGAACAAATATAGTTGCTAAATATCTCAATTCTCTGTACCTGATTCTAAGATAATTCAAGTGGTTAGTTTTGAAGCACACTAACCTAAAGCAAAATAAATGCTATCAAAGTGGGAGTCAGTTGAGCTAACCACCATAGCTGGGCGCGACTTTGCCTCCGGATTTGGGACCCCGTAAAGGGCTCGGCGATTTGCCAGCCTGGCCGCCGTGCTGACGGGACTCAGCAGCCCGTCCGAGCCCAGCTTATTCTCTTCTCCTTCCTTCAAAACACTTGTATCCTCCCTTTTCATATTTTCATACAACCTCTCGCACAACTTTCTCTGGTCAACCTCTAATTTCACAGGGTAGATGCTGACCTTTTTAGCAAACCGTCCCGGCTCGGAGCTGAGGGGGAAGGAGACAACGTTCCCTAACCCCTGAGCTCCGGTTCGGGATGGATATTTTTTTTAACAACCTGCTTCATCCCCACCCATACCTTCCTCACATCCCTTTTCCTTCTCACTTCAACATCTATCCTTGATTTTACGCCGTGTCCAAGGTGGAGCCGCCATGCTGAAGGGCTGCCAGGTCACCAGGCGGAAGGGGTGGCCTCACCCCCTTCTCTGGAGGTGCTTTCGGGCACCTCCCTATTTCCAGCGGCAGTCCCCATTTTTCTTTCCAGGGGACTGCCAAAAAAGCCAGCAGTTAACCCTTAGCCAGCCGCTCCCCATTGAAGCGGCTCGGTAGGGCAAACCCCCTTAGTGGGGGAGAAGGAAGCCAGGCCCCTTCGGTCGCTTCACTCAAAAGACCTGCTGGCAAGAATACTAAACCTTGCCAGGGTTAAGGCCTGTGCCTCCCCACACATGACTGGTGACGCTGCCAACGGGACCTGCGATGTCCTGGGAGGGGATAGCCAACTGGAGGCCCCTCCTGAGATAGACATGGTCCTTGAGGCAACCCAGCCTAAGACGGTAGGGCTTTCCATAGGGGGGAATCCGGGCTCGGCGCCAAGCACTGAACCCGAATCCGCCCTTATTCAAGGTCATCCCCAAACGGCTAGAGTTTCCGAGGCAATACAACGAGGGGAGGGATATCCTCCGACCGGTGCCCCTACCACTGCCAGGAGGTTCTCTATTTTGGAGAAGCACCTGGCTGAGGCCGGTCCATCTGGCCTGGGGCCTCCTTCCGGCGGAGGGGAGAAGCGGGTTCATTCCCTGCCCTCCTTTACTAAAAAGATAAAGGACAGGAAAAAGACTCGGGGCTCCTTTCCATCCGCGGGGCCTGCGGGGACGGATGGTCTGGTGCCACTTTGGCAAGCGACAAAGCCAAGATCGTCACATCCGGCCCCTCTACCCCCGTGTGTGGAGCCCCTGACTATGACCAAGACCAAAAGTGCACAGGGCGGAGCCGCGATAACATCGGGGCCCCACATTCAGAGGTTACCTGGCATTTTCGAGCCCGCTCGCTTCAAACGCTTTCTCGTTATTCGCTCCACTGATGGCAACATGTTGGCCAAGGGCAACATGATCGATCAGAGGAAAGCATTAGGTAGTGCAATTGGTAGAAAGCCGAAGGTGACCCGTTTCTCGTACGGGAGCCTTCTGGCGAATCCCGCCGAGGCGGCCAAGATAAGTGCTCTTCGGACACTTGATGGCACCCCGGTGAGTATAACGCCGCACTTTGTGAAAGTAGTAGTTTATGCAAGGGAACTCGTTGATACTCCGTAGAGGCCGTCACCTTAGAGCTGGCCGACCATGGGGCGGTCAAGGTCGAACGTGTGATGAGAAAACAGGGAGGGGCCTCTAGACCCACCCCTACACTGTTCGTTACGTTCGACTGTGACAAGCTCCCTGAGTCGGTGTGTGAAGGCATTCGTGCCACTGCCGCGGCGGTGCTATTACTGTCACCGCTTCAGCCATATGAATCGTTCTTGTAGACGTGCAATTTCGGGGTCAGCCGAAGTCTGTGTAAATTGCTCCAAGGCCGCACACGATAAGTCCAAATCGTGTGTGGCCAAGTGTGTCAATTGCAGAGATCCGCACCCCGCTTCTTCGAAGCAATGTGGTGCATATCTCGTTGAGAAAGAAATCCTGGCCGTTCAGGCCCAGGATCGACTCTCATTCCGCGAGGCTAAGGACTTGATCCTGGCGCGCCCGGCTCTGCCTGGGACGTCTTATGCCTCAATAGTTAGAAAGGCATCATCTGCTCCTGGCCCATCCAGGCCAACGAGCACGGTTGTTTCCGCGCCCATTCAGAGCCCTTCAGCGGGCTCTACTCAACCCCGTGCTCCCCTAGTAAAGCTGGCGGCAAAAAGGGTTCATACCCAACCCCGGCTAAAACCAGGGCTCCCACCCTATTCTCTCTCTTGCCGAGCGATGAAGGCGCTGCCGCGCCCTCGGCGACAGCGCTTTATCCGGCCAACAGCGCCCGGGGCTCTGCCTCAGGGAAGCGTACGGCCATTCCCGTGAGGGTCTTCTGTTCGAAGAGGGCCCCTGCGTCTCCTCCGAGCTAGGCCTGGAGGGCATATTCCTTCAATGGAATTGCCGTGGACTCCGGGCCAAATGGGAGGAGCTGCGGAGCCTCGTATCGTCATGTTCCCCGTTAGCTATTTTTCTCCAAGAGACCCCTGCTCGCCCTCTCGGGGTATAAGGGTCTTGCGACCCCACCACCTCGGGATGGTCCGGCTGGGGGACGCGCGGTTTACACCCGGCATTCTTCCTTTCAGTCAGTGGCTGTTCAGCTTCACCTGGATAGGAGGTATACTATCATTTCTGCGTACATTCCACCGTCAGCTGACTTCGACGCGGGGGACTTCCGCCGCGTCGAGCCGCGGTAGCCGAGGCCCTTTCTCTTGCTTGGAGATCTGAACGGCAGGCATCCTCTCTGGGGAGATTACTCCATAAATCCCAGGGGACAATCGTTGCCGATCTGATCGAAGAGCTTGAGATCGGTGTCCTAAATGTGGATGAGTTTATGCATCACTGCCCGAGAACCGCTTCATTTTCTTGCCTTGATCTATCTTTGTGCTCTTCGGATTCACAGCCTGATTTTGATTGGGGGGGTGGTCGATGACCTCCA
>OZ018322.1:108785705-108855705 GCA_963969495.1 Ceratothoa steindachneri | reverse complement strand
TTCTACCATGAACTTCGCGAAAGGGGTGCTTTATGCGAGAGAACTCGTGGACTATTTATATGACATCAGCTTAGAGCTGGCTAACCGAAGAGTAAAGGTCAAGGGTGCGAGGAGAAAATAGGAGGGGCGAAGCTCGAGACCCACCCTTAGACTTTTCGTCACTTTCTATCGAGAGGTTCCCCGAGTCTGTGCGTGTCAGTTAGTATCGCTACCCGCTGAAGGCATTCGGCTATACGAATCGCGCATGGAAAGGTGCTAAGTCGGATTTCTCCTAATTCTATGTAGGTTGTTCAAAGGCCCATCTGGACAAGGAAATCCTGCCTGTTCAGTCTGCGGATCGTCTCCATTCGCGAGGATAAGGACTTGGCTCTCGACCTGACTGATCTGACCAGAACTACCTGTAAGGTCATGCCTCAATAGTAAAAAAAAAACAAAAAAACGCATTGTTTGCCTCTGCAGGCCTACGCGCATGGTAGCTTTCACGTCCATTCCGAACCATTAGACAGGTTCTACCAACCACGGGCATCCCATGGTAGTACTAGCGGCACAAAAGGTTCTAAAACCAGAGCCCACCCCTCCTCGACATGACTGTTTCGGCCGCTGGCATCCATCACGGGATTGTGATCTATAGCGATTCACAAAGCACCCTGAGTGCTCTCGGGGCATTGGAATCCTCGCATCCCCTGGTTCGCGATATCCGTGACGCCACGGTTTTGGCGAGCCGTGCGGATGTCGAGATTATCTTCTGCTGGGTTCCTGGACATGTAGAGATTGCGTGGAATGAGCGCGCCAAAGACTCCGCTAAGACCGATCAACTGGACCAGCGTTTCGCTCTTCCTCACACCGACTACATGGCAGGAATACGGGCAGCTCTTAGGACTGCTTGGCAAAAAAGATGGGAGACGGTCGAAGGGAACTTAAAGTTGCGTTCCATTGCGCAGAGACGTTTTCCATGGACCTATCCCCCAATGCCGCGACGTCTTCAGGTCGCTTTCTGTCGTCTCCGAATCGGACACACTCGTGTGACGCATCGCTATTTGATGGAGCGCTCGCCAGCGCCCTATTGTGACGACTGCGTCGTCCCCCAGACTGTTCGGCACATTCTTGTCGAATGTCCCAGTCTGGGTGATCTTCGCGCACGTTACCTTTCCCTGTACCGGGATGGGCGGGGTCGCTACCGCCTGTTCCTTGTACTCGGGACGAGTGCGTGCACCTTGACTGGTGGACTTCTAGACTTTTTGTGGGAGGCCGGCCTTCTCCCTTTTATTTAACCAGTTTTTTAAAACTTTTTTTTCCCTTATAGGTTGCACCTTTCTGTGCCGGGGGGACCTCTTTCGACACAGGAGCTTTCTACCTGCTCCTTGGCTTTTCCCTTTTTAAAAACTTTTGGTGTTGGGTTTTGGTTTTTTTTTGTGTGTTTGAATTTGATTTTAAAGTAGCCTAGTACTCGGCAAGTTTTTAATACGGCGCCTAATGCCCAATTAGGCAGTCGCCAGATCAGCTCTTAACCCCTCCTCCCCCCGCTTGCATCCAGCCAATAGTCAATCACCAGATGCAAACTCCCTATTGGGTCCAATCGGCGATTTCTGATACAATAACTAAAGTCGTAGCTTTTATACCTGTCGGCATGATGTCTCCGTTCATATATTTGCTATAAATACGTCCTTGCAGTTCACCTCAATCTGGATAAGAGGTATACACATATTTCTGCATACATTCCACCGTCAGTGTACTTCGACCCGGGTACTTCCTCCGCATCATGACATGGGTGCCAGGGCGTTTCTAGTGCTCGGTGATTTAAACCGTAGATACCCCCTCTGGGGAGACTACGAACATGAGTTAGGTCCCCCAAATGTTGATGATTTTACTCATCACTGCCTGAGAACCACTTATTTTCTTTTTTTAATCCGTCCCTGTGCTCTAGATGCACATCCTGATTTACGGTGTAAGGTGGTCAATGACCTGGGACACTGCACGGCTGGTAAACAATTCAGGAAATGACTGATTTCTCATTGCCATTAGAAGAGTTTAGATCGGTGGATGAGACCGTAGAGTTCTTTTCCACCATCCGCTTCCTTGGTGATGGTTGGCCAAGTGTGTGATGGCCATCCTCTCCTTCGGATGCTTGCTCCAACTGGACCCCGTAAGGGGCGCGGCGATTCGCCCTTCTGGACGCCGTGCTGACGGGACTCAGCGCCCCATCTGGCCCCAGCTTAGCCTCTTCCTTCAGACAGCCTGTATTTCTCCCCTACTTCCTCACTTTCCCTACAACCTCTCCCACAACTTAATCTGGTCAGCCTCTAATTTCACAGGGTAGATGCTGACCTCCTTCTCAGCCAACCGTCCCGGATCGGGGCTGAGGGGGGAGGGGACAATGTTCCCTAACCTTTGAGCTCCGGTTTTGGGATGGTGGGTTTTTAACAACCTGCTTCATCCCCACCCATACCTTCCTAACATCCCCTTTCCTGCTCACTTCACACTATCCTTTTTACACCGTGCCCAAGGTGCAACCGCCATGCCAAAGAGCTGCCAGGTCACCAGGCGGGAGGGGTGGCCTTAAATAGCAGCACCTAGCTCTATCAGCCCCGTGCGCAACCCTTGCAGAGCGGGCTACTGTGAGGGGTTGTAGCTGGCTACGAATCTACACTAAACCCCTAATCGATCCAACCTGCCTCCTACACTAAGTCAGACATGAGAAATGAAACGGATTGTATATGCATCCTTTATTTACCAAAATAGGGATAAATATATTTACAATCTTGCTATATACAAAAAAAAAAAAATTGCAAATACTACCAATCAAAAAAAAACAAACAAAGAGACAAAGAAAGGCCTTTCTCTTATGTGGTACCACGTTTTCTAGGGGTTTAGGGTTCCCCGGAGGCGAAGTCTTGCTGGCTGCCACTCGTGTGGGCAAAATTGGTGCACATGTCTTTAAAGGCTCCGAGCTCATATAATATACACGACCCGGTTGCAGGCTCTAGGCCGTTAAAGCCCTCCGGTCCAAACGAATTATAATATGGACGTTCAAATTCGACTATATTGCTTCAAAATTTTATTATTCCAGCCACTCTTACAAAAGGAATATTATCAAAGTAATAGATAGAGTGGCTTCTGGAAATAGAGAAAAAAAATTAAATATAGAACATGATATCCAATAAATATATATATATTTTTATATATATATATATATATATATATATATATATATATATATATATATATATATATATATATATATATATATATATATATATGTCGTGGGTTAGCCGAGATTATAGATTCTTTTTTTTTATTGATTAATAAAAATGAGTCGTACATTTGTATTTCCAGTGATCGCTTCAGGATCGGTATCTAATGAATGAATAAAAGGGAGTTCTTTTTTTGAATTTACCAAATACAGCCAACGCAACTCGTTCAAAGATAATTAAAAAAAAACTTACCAAAAAAATAGACTTTTACTGAACATTAATACACTCAAATAAAATTACTATATACACTTACCTTAGGGGACCCATGGTGCTGCCAACAAGACTTTTAACATGCCCCTCTTTCTTTCCTCCTCTATTACGCTCTTCCACTGACCTTTATTTCCCCCTCTTCCTTCACCTTTCTAGTGGTCCTTATCGATATCCGACCTCTGCTCGTTTAATGGATTGATTCCGAATTGTTCTTTCATGAAGGTGAAAGAGGCTGGGCATCTCCTCCGCCTTCGTCTACTGAATGCCCAAGGAGAAACCCCTCGTTGGCCCCTTTTCTCCGTGCGTAGGAGAACTCGGGCAGCCTCTTAGTGTTATAAAGATGGTTTGGTGGATCCGTATCCATTCTCCAAGAGGACATACCGGACGTAACTGATTGTATAGTTGCAGTAGTGCCGGGCCCTTGTAGGCCTCCATGGTGGGGAGCCCCGAGGGAGAATGCAAATTTTTTTTCTTTTTGCAATGGCTAGCCATAAATCAAAAACCTCCCCTTCTCGTAAGGGTTCTCGTGCCAAACGTTCCTTAGCTCCCCTTTCAGCCTTCCCTCGCTCGTTGGACCCCTATTCCAACGAAGTAGACCCAGATCTTGATTATCCTCGCTTTCTTGTCATGAATTCATCATCTGACATCCCACTTGCAAAAGTCGATGTGTTTGCCGTCAATGAATCTTTTGAGTCTCGCTGTGGTGAACCCCGCCGGATGTGGTCAAGAGGAAGTGGTGATGTCGTAGTCGAGGTGTCATCCCACTCTCAACACAACCTTTTGCGAAATCTATCTTTGATAGCTGAAATTCCAATAACTGTCTCGCCCCATCTGCGTCTGAATTTCGTCAAAGGTGTCGTCCGTTCAAACGAACTAAAGGACTACGACCCCACCCGCCTTCAGAGTAAGCTCAGTACCCAACGTGTCACACACGTACACATGGTAACTAAAACATTAGGCTCCACTAAAGTCTAACCGCCACATTGATTTTAACATTTGAACGACAAGAACTGCCGCAGTATATTAAAGCTGGGTACCTTCGTGTCCCGGTAAGTCCCTATATCGAACTACCCAGACGCTGCTTCAATTGCAATCAATTTGGAGATGTTGGCCCAGCCTGTCGGCACCCTCGTTCCTACGTGAATTGTAGCTCTGACTACCATGGCCCCGAATGCACCAAAACACCCCACTGTGCCAACTGCGGAGGTACCCACAGTGCTGCGTCGAAACTCTGCTCTATATTTTTATATGAAAAGGAAGTTCTCGCTTTGCGCGACTTCCTACGTCTAGATATAAGAGAGGCCCGCCAGCGTGCCCGAGCACAAACCTCGCCACTCGGCCGGCTCTTCTCTGACGTTTTAGGTGACGCTGGACGAAACCGACCATCACGCGCGAGTTCCGACCAGACTGAATCACTTCACCCTAGATCCACTCGCAGCGTCGAAAACATTCAGAATATGCAGTCGAAGCATCGCTCTCACACCGAGATAACCAATGTAGCATCCCCCCTCTCTCCAGCAGCTCTAGCTGGGTGATACGCTCAGGGTGAGACACTTGAAGACATCAGACGCTATTTGAAAGAATCCTCAACATCGACCAGTGAAGGTTCATCCACCTGGCCTCGAGACCCAAAGCCCAGTGGTAAAAGAAAGGATTCCTCACCTGGGTCATCGACCACCAATAAGCGGGCAGCCTCTGGAGCTGACTCGGCCGAACCCCGAAAATCTCTAATGGACTCCTCCCCTATGGTTGAACATTCTCTGCCCTTAAGTCCGTCTCGCCCTTCACAGGACGTAGCCCTTATCCTGATCCAAACGATGGCAGATATACACCCAGCTCCACACACCTCGCTCAGATCACCTGTTCCTTCCGCTCACCTTTCAACCCAAGATCCGATGGAAGCAGTTGATACTCCAACATCCCCAACTGCGGCGGTTGGACCAACTCCTCAGACACCGAAAATAGCCTCAACCCTTGAATCCGGATCTACCGGCCGAAAATCCCTTCTTGATCTTCCTATTCCGCCAGGTTGCGAGCCCGAATTACAATCAAGGGCCTCGGTCGGTTCTCCAGAACCCACGAAAAAAAACCTCAGTTACTGCTCCATCTAAGATCTCTTCCCCTGCAAAAGCAGGCTCCTCAAAATCAGCTCTCCGTCTCCCAAGCTCCTTGGGACGAACCTCAAATACAATATCGGCCTCAAAAGAGAAAAAGATATCCACAGTAGTATCTAACGTCACACATAATATCTTCCATTTTACAATGGAATTGTCAATGAGTTCGTCCAAAGTGGGAAGAACTCAAAATTCTTTTGACGACTATCCACCCCGCTGTTATTTGTCTCCAGGAGAATAAACTTTGTATACGGCCCTTTCCGCCGGTACCCGGTTTTCTCACTTAAAACTCTCTTGCTCCTGCTGGAAGCCCCTCTCATGGAGGGTTGTCAATCATGGTATCTTCATCCCACCATGTTTCTCGCATCTCCCTGCAAGCTGTTGCCGTGAGAGTTTTTCTTACTAAGCTTTTTACCGTTTGCTCTATTTACCTACCCCCTTGTTTATCATTGTCAAGATCCGACCTTTTAGAACTTATAGATCAGTTGCCCTCCCCATTCTTATTACTAGGAGATTTTAACGCCCGTCACCCATACTGGGGTGACATCACTCGAAATGCCAAAGGCAGTGTTTTAGAGTCACTCTTTTATCATCCGACTTTCTTTGTGTTTTAAATACTGGCGATTTTACCTCTTATCATGTCCAGACGGACTCTTTTAGCTGTGTTGACCTGTCTGTTTGTTTCCCTGATTGCTTCACGCAATTTCGATGGTCAATTCTTGACGGATCTCCATGGGAGTGACCACTTCCCTATTGTCTTGTTGGCCCTTCAAGTTAGCCTTCATACAACCATGCCCCTTAAGTGGGACTTAGGTCATACAGATTAGGAAGGTTTCCAAGAGGCGTTCTTCACAAATGCATCTTTGGGGACCTTCAAAGGAGTGGACGCGGCAGTAGAATACTTTACATCGACTATCTACAATGCAGCAACACAGACCATCCCACGGAGGTGACCTGTCACGGGCCGCTCAACCGTGCCCTGTTGGACCTCGACGTGTGCAACAGCTATCAAAAATTACAAGTTAGCCCATGCCTGATTCCGAAAGAACCCAACCTTGTACAACAAGGTCGACCGAAACCGAGCTCGTGCGCTTCGCCAAAGAACCCTTCGTCAAGCTCTCCGAAATTCATGGCGCAGATAATTTTCATCGATTTCCTCTATTACACCTACTGCTAAGATCTGGAAGAGGATTTATAAGATCAGGGGCCGTTATGCTAATCATCATACCCCCACACTCAACTTAGACGGTTCCTTGGAGAATGACGGCCTGGCGGTCAGCAATGCTTTTGCTGACCATTTCTGCGCCGTCAGCAGTGTCACCCGCTTACGATAAGGCTTTTCAATCCTACAAATCAAAGGAAGAATCTCATTCTCTCAACTTCACAACAAAATCTAACCTTCCGTATAACGCTCTATTCAGCATCTATGAGCTGCAAAGCGCTTTGTCCCTTTGCATATCTACTTTCCCTGGCCTTGATGAGATCCATTTCAACATGATTCGGCACCTACATCCACACTCTACTCTCTTCCTGCTTGATTTGTACAACCTTATATGGATGAAGGGTTTTTACCCGTCATCATGGTGCATTGGGATCATCCTTCCCTTTGTCAAACCGGGCAGGGACGGGTTGGATGCAGATCACTACCGCCCTATAGCTCTCACCAGCTGTTTAAGTAAGTTGCTGGAAAAAATTATATTGGAGCGCCTAAACTAGTTCCTAGAAGCCAATCACCTTCTCTCCATTTCAATGTGGCTTCCGCAAAGGTCATAGTACGTTTCGAGGGATCAGTCCGGAAAGCTTTCTCATTAAAGCACGGAGTCCTGGCCATATTTTTCGATATTGAGAAAGCCTACGACACAACATGGAGATACGGCATCTTGAAGCAGTTATACGTCTGGGGGATGAGAGGCATTTTACCTTCATTTATTCAAAGTTTTTTAGCATCTCGATCCTTCAAGGTTTGCGTTGGAGACGCATACTCTGACCTGCAACCCCAAGAGGAGGGAGTTCCTCAGGGCAGTGTTTTAAGTGTCTTACGTTTTATAATTGCCATCAATGATATTATTTCGTCTCTCCCAGGTGTATCGGCAACTCTGTTTGTCGATGATTTAGCACTATACTGTTCCTCACCTCGCCTTCCATCCGCAGCGCGTCGGCTACAACTGGTTGTCGATGCTGTATCTAAAAGAGCACAACTTAAGGGATTCCGCTTTTCCACGACCAAAACCAAAGCAATGTATTTCCATCGAGGCAGAGGGGTTCTTGTTCCTCCATCTATCTCCCTAAAAGGCGAAGATATAGAGTTTGTCTCCGAGTTTCGTTTCCTCGGCGTAACTCTCGACCCAAAGTTATCCTGGTTACCACACCTACGCCGACTTCGAACAGGCTGTCTGCGGGCTCTAGACATTTTGAAACTCCTCTCACACACTTCGTGGGGCAGTGACCGACAAACATTGTGGACATTATACACAGCCCTCGTTCAATCCAAATTGGATTATGGCTGTCAAATTTACTCATCTGCTTCCCCTTCAGCCCTTAAAATGCTGAACCCCATTCGAAACCTTGGAGTTCGCCTTTTTAGTGGAGCCTTCCGTACTTCTCCTGTCAACAGCCTTTACTGCGAGAGGGGGGTACTCCCTTTGCCCTACCATAGACTTCAAATCTGCATGCGATACCTCTGCCGAGTACAGCAAGCCCCTGTATCAGAGGTCTACAGATGCCTGTATGCTGCTTAATCAACGGCGGCATATGATAAGTTGCCATCTTTACCCCACCCTTTGAACCTTCGCATAGGAGATCATCTCTCTAACCAGGGTGCTCCAAGGGTCCTTACTGACCCCTAGATGGTGTGCTCCTCTCCCCACAGTATGTACCAACATGTGGAGCCTGGAGAAGTCCTCCATGGACCCTCGCATCATTAAAAGCCTCTTCTTAGAGCATTCGATCTCCCACAAACAATGCTGCCCACTATACACGGATGGCTCTAAGTCGGACGGTGGCGTGGGCGCCGCAGCAATCTACCCAGGAGGAGAATTCCTAACTCTATCTTTGCCACCAGCAGCATCCATTTTTACCGCTGAACTTTCAGCAATCCTTTTAGCCTTTAGACTCATCCAAATTTTACCTTTTAGTGATTTTGTCATTTTTTTCCGACTTGAGGAGTGTCTTATAGTCAATTAAATCTTTTAATGCGTCCCATCCCCTAGTCACAGAAGTTTGCAACTGGCTGATCCAAAATGCATCCCGATATAGAATTTTTTGCTGGGTCCCTGAGCATGTGGGGGTCCTAGGCAACGAGAAGGCTGATCGGCTGGCCCGCTCAGCACATTCTGTGTCCCCTGAGAACTCGGCTCTGCCTTTTAGGGACTACTTTCCTTCAATAAGAAAGTAAAAAAATAAAAAAAATTCTATTCGCTCTTGGCCCTCGAGTCGTCATAGAATGCGGTCGTTGGAGGTGGCCCTTGTCGAGTTCGCATTGGCCACACGAGACTTACTCACGGCCATCTTGTTTCGGGTGATGCTCATATCAGCCCTTGCTCTCGTTTTTGCGGTGGGCACCAATCGGTTGCCCACCTTTTATTGGATTGTAGCCATTTTGACATTCTCCGGTTGTCCTGTTTCCCGACCCTTTTAACTATTCCTCAACACACCCGTCTTCGATTCATATTGGCGGAGGAATCTTTTAACCCGTCGTTTTTTAAATTTTTGTCACAAAGGGGTCTCCTCCACCTTTTATAGATGATATTTCTCGTTTCACCCTACCGGCCATATATAATCCACTTGGATTGGGCAGCAACCCACCGGTAACTTATCTTAAATCTTAATCCCAAAGAAATACCTTCACTCGATTTTGGTCCGGGGAGGCGTGGAGAGGATGATTTCTTAAGTTGCTCGTGAGATGGCGTTGTTGGATGAAGAGTGGGCGAGTGACGTCACGCGGAAATTCGAATATGCGAAGTAGAATCAAAATAAAACCAATGATTCCTTGTTTTCGGCGTCTGTTGGTGACCTTGAAAAGGTTTTCTTCCGAACGAGGTGGAATATGTTTGATGTTTCCTCTATCTAGTTTGGGGTTGTCAAACTCAGATAGCGTAAGTATAATTAACAATCTTTGGGTACTTGTAGTTTAGTTCCTTTGACGATCCTTGGCCTTGAACTGTGCTGAGGCTACTTGGAACAATCTGATATTGTCCAAGAAACTGAAAGTCTCTTAACTTGCAGTGAAACTCTCTATCTCTTTACGAAAACGAAAAAGCCTCGTTTTCTCCTGTTGACCTAAGGGAGGTTTCCCTTTTAGGTGTCTGTTGTTTCTCTTACCTCGGCATTTTGAAATTAGGGAAAACCGATTCCTATTTATCCGACAGAATTGTGATATCAATTATCTCGTACTTTAGTGTCCTTTAGAGGCGTGTGGTTCTGGGGATAGCATAATACGAGGTCGACAGTTTGCATTTTTGACTTTTGTGTTTATAAATAACTCCTCGGCTGGTCGGAATTTTAAGTCGAGGTCAGGAATCTGTCTCCTAAATTTACAATTTTGTCCGTTCTTGCATGTTACCAGAGACCGGTTAGAGGGGCACAGGAAAACCCAGGTGGCCTTTGTTATTACTTCATTATTTCTCCTCGCCATGGGGGAGGCCATAGATATATATGTACACTCGCAATTTGTTAACGGTTTTTGTTTAACTCCCTATATCTCTACAATATACATAAAATAGATAAACATCTCTTAATCCACACACACATTCTTACAGAGGGAGGGAGAGGTCTGCTAGAAAGGGGGTGGGGGAACGGGCCTACAAACATTCACATTCGCTCCACCACATCCCTCCTTCCTTAGGCCATTCAACCACAGTGAATCACAATATAGTCTCAATCCTTACTCACAGCTACCAGGTCACCAGGCGGGAGGGGTGGCTTTAAATGGCGGCACCTGGCTCTGCCAGCCCCATACGAACCCCTCGCAGATCGGGCCTTTGCGAGGCGGTGATTAGAGTTTTATTTCCCACAGAAAGAATATGGTCCCCATGCCCGATGATGAAAATCCAACAAAAAAACATCTTCCCCTTTCACCCTCACGATCAACGGAGCAGCCTTCGGGCAGCTCCACAGAAAAAAAGTGGAGGTCCCCCACCCCCGTGCTCTCACAGGCGACCCTTGAAATCTCAACCGGAGAGGAGGCTTATTCCTCTCCCTCACATACGGGTGTAGGGGACACCACCTCACCCCTTTGACTGGAGGTGCCTTCGGGCACCTACCTCTTTTCAGCGGCAGTCCCCCATAGTCGACCGTTCCACATTGAATCGGCTCGGTAGGGCAAACCACCTTAGGGGGGGAGGGAAGACAGGGCCCATCGGCCGTTTTCCTCAGGAACCTTGCTGGCTAGAATATTAAACCTATTGGGGGACAAGGCCTGTGCCTCCCCAGACACGACTAGTGAAACCGCTGTCAATGGGACCTGTGATGTCCTTGGGGATGGCAAACTGAAGGCCACCCCCGAGTCAACCCAGCCTCGGACGGTAGGGTCATCCATGGGGGTGAATCCGGGCTCGGCGCCAAGCACCGAACCCGAGACGCCCCTATGCAAGGTCTTCCTCAAACGGCTCGGAGTCTCCAAGGCAGTACAAGGAAGGGAGCGACCTCCCCCTCCCGCCAGTGCTCCTGCGACAGTCAGGGCTTTCTCGTTCTCTGAGGAAATCGATGAGGCCAGTCCATCTGGCCTGGTGGCTCCTGACAGCAGAGGGGAAAAGTGGGTTCATTCCCGGCCCTGCTCTCCAGAGAAGAAAAGAAATGACAAAAAACATGGAGGGCGGGCTGCGGAGACGGATTGGTCTGCTGCATCGGTAAGCGACCAAGCCAAGATCGGCATGTCCGGCCCCGTTGTCCCCCCGAGTGCGGAGTCGCTGACAAAGAGAAAAGTTCGGAGACCCCTCATTCAGAGACTCCCGGCGTTTTCGAGCCCGCTGGCTTCAAACGCTTACTGGTTATTCGCTCCACTGATGGCACTATGTTGGCTACGGGCACCATGATCCATCAGAGGAGAGCCTTGGCTATTGTGATTGGTAGAGAGCGGCCATGTTTAAGTGACCTTCGAACACTTGATGGCACGACCGTGAAAGGAGCAGTTTATACGAGGGAACTCGTGGACTACTCCATAGACGACATCACCTTAGAGCTGGCCTACCATGGGGCGGTCAAGGTCGAACGTGTGATTAGAAAACAGGTAGGGGCCTCGAGACCCACCCCTACAATGTTCGTCACGTTTGACTGTGACAAACTCCCTGAGTCGGGGCGTGCCGGTTGGTATCGCCACCGCGTGAAGGCATTCGTGCCACTACCGCATAGGTGCTATTACTATCACCGCTTCGGCCATACTAATTGCTGCTAGCGACTTGCAAAGTCGGGGTTACCCTAAACCTGTGTTAGTTCTTCTAATGCCGCACACGATAAGTCCAAATCGTGTGTGTCAATTGCGGAGATCCGCACCCCGCTTCTTCGAAGCAATGTGGTGAATATCTCGTTGAGAAAGAAATCCTCGCCGTTCAGGCTCAGGATCGTCTCATTTCGCCAGTCTAAGGACTTTGTCTTGGCGCGCCTGTCGCTGCCCAGGACGTCGTATGCCTCAATGTTGAAAAAGACCCTCTGCTCATGGCACGTCCTGGCCTATTCGGACCCCTTCTGCGTTTTCTACCCACCCCGGGCACTCCCATGGTAAAGCTGGTGGCACAAAGGGTCCAGACACTGCCCCGGGGGAGGGAAGACAGGGCCCATCGGCCGTTTTCCTCAGAAACCTTGCTGGCTAGAGTATTAAACCTATTAGGGACAAGGCCTGTGCCTCCCCAGACACGACTAGTGAAACCGCTGTCAATGGGACCTGTGATGTCCTTGGGGATGGCAAACTGAAGGCCACCCCCGAGTCAACCCAGCCTCGGACGTTAGGGTCATCCATGGGGGTGAATCCTCCCCATGCCCTGCGCATGAGGAGGTGGGAGGATGTGCGATTTACCCCCAGCAGGATGTCTCCGTTCTTCTCTTCGCTTTAGATACCTCCTTTCAGGCAGTACCTGTGCAGCTGCACCTTGATAGGAGGTATGCTTTTATTTCGGCGTACATTCCACCGTCAGCCGACTTCGACGCGAGGGACTCCGCTGCGTCGTGGCACGGTTACCGAGGCCCTTTATCTTCTCGGAAGATCTAAACGGTAGACAAGTCCTTGCCGACCTGATCGACGAGATTGACATGGCTGTCCTAATTGTGGATGAGTTTATGCATCACTGCCCGAGAACCGCTTCATTTTCCTGCCTCGGATGCCAGGATGGCAAATCACCGCGCCCCGTAAGGGGCGCGGTTATTTGCCATCCTGGCCGCCATGCTGATGGGACTCAGCACCCCGTCCGACCCCAGCTTAGCCTCTTCTCCTGACCTTCTTAAGTCAACCGTCCCGGATCGAGCCTGAGGGGGGAGGGGACAATGTTCCCTAACCCCTGAGCTCCGGTCTGGGGTGGTTGGTTTTTAACAACCTGCTTTATCCCCACCCATACCTTCCTCACATCTCTTTTCCTCTCCTCTTCACAATCTATATATTTTTCACGCCGTGTTCAAGGTGGAGCCGCCATGCCGAGGGACTGTCAGGCCACCAGGCGGGAGGGGTGGTCTTAAATGGCGGCGCCTGGCTCTGCCAGGCTTGTCAGCACCTCTCGCAGTGCGGGATACTGCGAGAGGTAATGTGCGATTGCATCCCGTGTCAAAAAGAGAGTCACCATGCCCAATGATGTTTTAAAAAAAAAAACCCAACTTTCCCTATAACATCGACGGAGCCGCACTTGGGCAGCGCCAGCAAAAAAGTGGAGGTCCTCCCCCCTGTGCTTGCTCAGGGGACCCTCCATATATCTCTAACCGGAGAGGAGGCTTACTCCTCTCCTTCGCTTACGCGTGTAGGGGACTCCCCCTCATCCCCTTCTCTGGAGGGGCTTTCGGGCGCCTCCCTTTTACCAGCGGCAGTCCCCTCTGTTCTTTCCAAGGGGACTGCCAAGAAAGCCAGCCGCTCCACATCGAAGCGGCTCGGTAGGGCAAACCTCCTTAGGGAGGAGAGGGAAGCCAGGCCCCTTCGGTCGCTTCCCTCAAAAGACCTGCTGGCAAGAATACTGTATCTTGCCGGGGTCAAGGCCCATGCCTCCCCAAAGAAGACTAGTGACGATACTGCCAACGGGACCTGCGATGTCTCGGGGGGAGGGTTGGTACCGCTACCGCGTGAAGGCATTCGTGCCACTGCCGCGGCGGTGCTATTACTGTCACCGCTTCGGCCATACGAGTTGCTCATGTACACGTGCAAAGTCGGGGTCACCCGAAGTCTGTAAATTGCTCCAAGGTCGCATACGATAAGTCCAAATCGTGTGTGGCCAAGTGTGTCAATTGCGGTGAGCCGCACCCTGCCTCTTCGAAGCAATGTGGTGCATATCTCGTTGAGAAAGAAATCCTGGCCGTTCAGGCCCAGGATCGACTCTCATTCCGCGAGGCAAAGGACTTGGTCCTGGCGCGCCCGGCTCTGCCTGGGACGTCATATGCCTCAATAGTTAGAAAGGCACCCTCTGCTCCGGCCCATCCAGGCCAACGAGCACGGTTGTTTCCGCGCCTTTGGAGCCCTTCTGTGGACTCTACCCAACCCGGGCGCTCCCCTGGTAAAGCTGGCGGCAAAAAGGGTTCATACCCTGCCCCGGCTAAAACCAGGGCTCCCCCCTCTTCCCCCAGCGTGGCCGTTTTCCGTAAGGCGAAACGGCCACGCGCCTCCACCGAGTCGTTAGACTCACAGGAGGCAACACCCCTGAATATCGTCGCTAGGCCATCTTCCGAAAGGAGGACAGCAACAAAGGAGCTTCGGCCTCTTCGCCCATGCCCCGAGGTGGAGCGATTCGTTCGGAGACGGTGTTCTTCGAAAAGAGGGCCCCCCGCCTCCGAAGCCGCAACGCCCGCCTAAGGTTTCGAGGCGGAGGGAGGAAAAGACTCGAATGGTGAGCCCAACCTCCCCCAATAAGTCCTCGAAGGCGACAGCGCCTTCAGCCCTTTGTCCGGCCAACAGCGCCCGGGGCTCTGCCCCCGGGAAGCGTACGGCCATTCCCGTGAGGGTCTTCAGTTCGAGGAGGGCCCCCGCGTCTCCTCCGAGCTAGGCCTGGAGGACTTAGTCCTTTAATGGAATTGCCGTGGACTCCGGGCCAACTGGGAGGAGCTGCGGAGGCTCATCTCATCCCGTTCCCAGTTAGCTATCGTTTTAGAGGAGACCATGCTAGGCGCGTGCCACCTGCCTGCCCTTCCGGGGTATAAGGGTCTTGCGACCCCACCACCGCGGGATGGCCGGGCTGGGGGAGGCGCGGTTTACACCCGGCATGATGTCTCCGTTCTTCCTTTCTCTTTAGATACCTCCTTTCAGGCAGTGGCTGTGCAGCAGCCACTGCTGTCCGAGAACCGCTTCATTTTCTTGCCTCGACCTTATCTTTGTGCTCTTCGGAGGCACAGCCTGATTTTGATTGGAAGGTGGTCGATGACCTCCATGGTAGTGATCACTTTCCCATTCAAATATCATTTTCAGGGCAACTGCCGCCTGAGAGACTACCTCGGTGGTGCTTGGCGCGTGCGCCGTGGCCTGCATTTCAGGAAATGACTGAATTCTCTATCTCAGTCGAGGAGTTTAGGTCGGTAGATGAGGCCGTTGAGTTCTTCTACGGCAACTTCATCGCTGTGGGCCTGACTACTATTCCTAGGACGTCTGGCCGTTTTGCACGCCGACCACTCCCATGGTGGTCGGCCGAGTGTGAGACGGCCCTCAAACAGAAGCGTTATGCTTACATGCGCTATAAGCGCCACCCGAACGATTTCACTGTCGCTGAATTTCGTCGGGCTAGGGCTAGGTTCCGGTATATTTCGAAGCACGCCCGCCGCTCTTCTTAGCGGGCATACGTGTCTTCACTTAACGGGAAGACCCCTTTAGCTGAGGTGTGGAAGCGAGTCAAAAGGATTCGGGCAAGTTCTCGCAGGATCCCCCTCCCGTTCTCCAGGAGAATGGGACCGCAATCTCGGACCCCGCGTCCGTGGCGGAATCCTTAGCGACCGCTTTTTCCGCATTCTCTAGCCGTGATGCTGCTCCGCCAGCATTCAATGCACGTCGTGATGTCGCGGAAGGCCGCCGGCTGGGCTTTACCTCCAGAGGCGGAGAACCCTTCAACGACAAGTTTACTGTGAGTGAGTTGCGTTTCGCTCTCGCTTCGTGCGCGGACACCGCCCATGGTCCGGACGATGTCCCGTACGCCATGCTTCGACACCTGGGTGAGCGAGGCATGGCCTTTCTGTTAGATCTGTTCCAACAGGATCTGGGTGGAAAGTCTTCTCCCAGACTCGTGGCGAATTGCTACTGTGCTCGCCTTTCGCAAGCCGGGGAGAGGCTTTCTTTCGTAGACAGCACTACGCCACGTTTTTTTTGATCTGGAGAAGGCCTATGATACTGCATTGCGATACGGTATCATGTTGACTCTCCACACGATTGGTGCGAGGGGACGCCTCCCAATGTTTATATCTGAATTTTTGCGAGATCGTCGATTCCGCGTACGGGTGGGGGGAGCCCTCTTCAGCCCAAATGAGCAGGAAGAGGGTGTCCCGCAGGGAAGTGTCCTCAGTGTCACACTCTTTGCCATGAGCATCAAAGGCATCATCTCGGTGCTGCCAGAAGATGTTCTCGCTACGCTCTACGTGGACGACCTTTCGATCTCTTTTGGCGCGGCCCAGATGCCAACTCTGGAGCGTCGACTCCAACAGGCATTGAACCGCGTCTCTCGAAATGCCGAAGCCCACAGGTTTCGGTTTTCTTTGTCCAAGACTAGGGTGGCGCACTTTTGCCGCCATCCAGGGCTTCACCTCGACCCAGATTCGTTTCTTAATGGGGTGCGCCTGGATGTGGTTGAGTCGCACCGTTTCCTTGGTCTTGTATTCGACCGACGCCTCACCTGGGATGCTCATATTCGCAGCCTTAGGGTCTCTTGTACCCGCGCCATGGATATTCTCCGTTCCGTGACGTTCGCTCGAAGCTCGACTACGGATGCGAGTTTTATGCATCCGCAGCCGAGCGTTTATTGCGGAAGGTGGATTCGATCCACCACACCTGCCTTCGCCTTGCGACCGGTGCCTTCCGAAATCACCCATTGAGAGCCTGTTGGTCGATGCTGGGGAGATGCCACTCGCTCCTCGCCGCGTGCAGTGCATCACTCGCCTGTACGCGCGAGCCCGGTGCCTCCCTCAGTCGCCAACAGCTCTCACTGCATCTGCAGCTGATCTCGATGGTGCCTATGCCGCCGAGAGACGCCAGTCATACCCTAAGCCCTTTTGGTTTAGGGCCAGGAAACTCCTTCGAGAGGTAGATATAGCTCTCGGGCCGGTGGCGCCCATGGTTCTGCCCAGGACGCAACCCTGGAGGGTACCACATTTGGCTATTTGTCGCCACGCCTCTGCTCCCAAAACTTGTACTGCGCCGGGAGTATTGCGTTCGACCTTTTTGGAGCACACATCGTGTCACGCCGGTACCGTGCCAGTGTATACGGATGGCTCCAAGTCCCAAGAGGGGGTCGGCTTCCACGCCGTATCCCCTCTGTTTGAAGTCAGCGGGGCTCTACAAGGCGCTGCGTCTGTCTTCACCGCCGAGCTGGTGGCAATACACCACTCGGTACGGGAGATTACGCGACGTGCCCGGTTCGGAGATCGGATTGTGATCTATAGCGACTCACAAAGCGCCCTGAGTGCTCTCGGGGCATTGGAATCTCCGCATCCCCTGGTTCGCGAAATCCGTGACGCCACGGTTTTGGCGAGCCGGGCAGATGTCGAGATTATCTTCTGCTGGGTTCCTGGACATGTAGGAATTGCGGGGAATGAGGGCGCCAAAGAGTCCGCGAGGACTCTGCGACCGGACCAGCGTTTTGCTCTTCCTCATACTGACTACATGGCAGAATCTGTTCAGCTCTTCGGGCTGCTTGGCAAAGAAGTTGGGAGACGGTCGAAGGGAACTTAAAGTTGCGTGCCATTGCGCCGCGACTGTTCGCATGGACCTATCCCCCAATGCCGCAGCGGCTTCAGGTTGCTTACTGTCGTCTCCGAATCGGGCACACTCGTGTGACGCATCGCTATTTGATGGAGCGCTCGGCTGTGCCCTATTGCAACGACTGCGTCGTCCCCCCGACTGTTCGGCACATTCTTGTCGAATGTCCCAGTCTGGGTGATTTTCCTGCACGATACCTGTCCCGGTACCGGGTTGGGAGGGGGCGCTACCGCCTGTCCCTTGTACTCGGGACAGATTCGTGCACATTGACTTGTTAACTTTTGGGGGGAGGCCGGGCTTCTCCCCTTTATTTAAGGTTCTTTTTTTTGTTATCGTTTTGTTTGTAGGTTGCACTCTCCTGCACCGGGGTGAGGAGAACCTCCCCCCGCTGCCGGAGATTGCTTCCTGATTGTTAAGTTTTTTCCAATTCATATTTTATATTTTAAAGTAGCCTAGTTCTAGGCGTTCGAGTTTTTCGGCGACGTGTGCCCAAGTGGGCAGTTGCCTTATGGGCTCTGTGGAATTAAAAAAAAAATCCCCACATGATGGGGGCGAGGGGCCGCCTCCTAGTCTTTATTTCTCAATATTTACGTCGATTCCGCCTACAGGTGGGGAGAGCCCTCTCCGGCCTAATGGAGCAGGAAGAGGCTGTCCCGCAGTGAATTGTCCTCAGTGTCACACTCTTTGCACTGGAAGATGTTCTCGCTACTCTCTACGTGGACAACTTCGATCACCTTTGGCGCGGCCCAGATACCAACTCTGGAACGTCGACTCCAACAGGCATTGAACCGCGTCTAGCTATGCCGAAGCGCACAGGTTTCGGTTTTCTTTGAGCAAGACTAAAGTGGTGTACTTCTGCCGCCATCCACGGCTTCACCCCGACCCAGATTTGTTTCTTAATAGAGGTGCGCCTGGAAGTGGTTGAGTCGCACCGTTTTCTTGGTCTTGTATCTATTTGACCGACGCCTCACCTGCTAGGCTCATATTGGCAGCCCTAGGATGTCCCGTACCCGCGCCCTCAATATTCTCCGTTCTGTGACATTCAGCTCTTGGGGCGCTGATAGGGCTACTGCCTCACTTTTTTGTCGATCCTTTGTTCGTTCGAAGCTCGCTCACGGATGCGAGTTTTATGCATCCGCAGCTGAGCCTGTATTGCGAAGGTTGACTCAATCCACCACACCGGCCGTCACCTTTTGACAAGTGCCTTTCGCACTTATCCCCTTGAGAGCCTACTTGTCGATGCTGGTGAGATGCCACTCGCTCTACGACGTGCACAGTGCAATATTCGCCTGTACGCGCGAGCCCGGCGTCTCCCTCAGTCGCCAACAGCTCTCACTCTATTCGCAGCTGATTTCTACGGTGCCTATGCCGCTGAGAGACGCCAGTCATACCCTAACCCCTTTGTGTTTATGGCTAGGAAATTCCTTGGACAGCTAGGTATAGTTCTCGGCCCAGTGGAGCCTTTGGTTCTGCCCAGTTCGCCACCCTTGAGGGTACCACCTTTTGCTATTTGTTGCCACGTCTCTGCTCCCATAGCTTGTATTTCGATCACACTTTGTGTCATGCTGGAACCGTGCCTGTGTATATGGATGGCCTCCAAGTCCGAAGATGGGGTCAGCTCCCACGCCGTATTTCTTCTGTTTGAAGTTAGCGGCCGAACTGGTGGCAATACACCACTCGGTACGGGAGATTACGCGACGTGCCCGGTTCGAAGACCGCATTGTGATCTATAGCGACTCACAAAGCGCCCTGAGTGGTTTCGGTCATTAGACCTCCCCATCTCCTGGTTCGCGATATCCGTGGTGCCACGGTTTTGGTAAGCCGGTTGGATGTCGAGATTATCTTCTGCTGGGTTCCTGGACATGTAGGAATTGCGTGGAATGAGCGTGCCAAAGAGCCCGCAACGACTGTGACCGGACCAGGGTTTCGCTCTTCTTCACACCGACTACATGGCAGGAATACGGGCAGCTCTCCGGTCTGCTTGCCAAAGAATATGGGAGACGGTCTAAAGGAATTAAAGTTGCGTGCCATTGCGCCGTGACTGTGTCCATGGCCCTACCCCTCAATGTCACGGAGGCTTCGGGTTGCTTTCTGTCGTCTCCGAAATGGACACACTCGCGGGATGCACGGCCATTTGATAGAGCGCTCGCCCGCACCCCACTGTGAAGACTGCGTTGCCCCCCAGACTGTTCGGCACATTCTTGTTGAATTTCCCAGTCTGAATGATCTTCACGCACGTTAACTTTCCCAGTACCGGTACCGGGATCGGCGGGTCGCTACGCCCTCTCCCTTGTACTCGGGACCAGTTCGTGCACATTGACTTGTGTACTGGTAGACTTTTTGGTGCGAGGCCGACCTTCTCCCCTTTATTTAACTAGTTGGTTTTTTTTTGTTTGTTATCTTACTAGCTCGCACGTTCCTGCGCCGGCGGTGGCGGACCTTCCCTCGACACCGGAGCTTGTTGCCTTTTTCCTTTTTATTTTTGTTGTTTTTTGCTCTCTTTTTTGCATCATAGTAGGTAGTTGCCACATGAGCTATTTAAATTTAAAAAAAAAATTACTCCAACTGGAATATGCTATCTGCGAGGCTCTCCTTCATAGACATCACTATCCAACGGTGTTTTTCGATTTGGAGAAGGCCTATGATACCGCATGGCTATACGATATCATTGAAACTCCACACGATGGAGACAGGAAGAGCCTCCCAATCTTTATTTCTGAATTTCTGTGATATCCTCACTTCCGCGTTCGGGTGTGGGAAGCGCTCCCCAGTGTCGCACCTTTTGCACAGTATCAACCGTATCATCTGGCCTTCATTACCTCACCCGGCATCCCCTTTTCTATACAAAACCTGCCCCTTTTTCATTCTATAACCTGCCAGGTGTACCCCTCATGATACCTTGCTAGCTACACTCCCTTGCCTATACCAAGCTCCCTTTCTTTGCGTTAACAGTCCCTTTATCTTTCTTTTTTTTTCCTTTCTATCATACTCCTGCTCCTCCTGTCCTACCCTTTTTGTGTGTTCAACTTTTTAAAATAAATTGAGTTTGGCTGACGAGAACTTTAACGCATTCTTCTTTCGTTCGGCAGTTCGGTTGCAGCAATGATCTGGGGAATCGACTTCGATACGCTCGCAACATGATTCAGAAGTTGTTGCTCCTCAAATCTGGGTCTTCCATTAAACTAGGTAGTGCGGGGCTCGTCGCTTTCCCGCAGCCCTCTCCCCACTCCAAGCAGGTGACTTAGTTTTCTCACCATTACCCTGTAATTACCTTAACAAAAAGGCCAATCGACGAGAGATCACCCTCTGTTGTATTATTTTCCTCCATCTTGTTTCGATCGGTCTTGTTGTATACACGCTAGAACCCTCAAGCAGCCAGTCATTTGATCAAGTCACTCGTAATATATTTTTGCCACTTTCCCATAACCTCATTAAAATCTTAGATCAGGGAACGGGGACGTTGTCCTTGTACGCTGCACGAGATTGCTGAGAAGAGTAGATTCTCTAAAAGGATATAATTGATATATAACCTACATGTTTGATAATCTCGAAGAACACGTGATACTTGCATAATTAGAAATTTGTCGGGCGAGTTTTGTAGCAACAGTCAAAATGGGTTATTTATGTCTTCAAACAAAGGAGATCCGACCGCCGAACTCGCCTCATTGTTACTTGTAAATGATAGTTTTATATAATTAAAAACATAATTATGTTCGGTCGTGGGTTCAAAAGTTGTTATTGGAATGATGATGTTAAATAATACTGATTATCTACTTATATCACCTAGAACTTCAGTATGCTGTATTGATTATTTTCAGTATTGATTTGTTTATTTTTCCTATTGCTTTTGCATTTATTTTATTTAAGCATTTCCAGAAAATCCTTACCAGGATTCGATTTGTATTTGTAACTCGCATTTGTTCATTTTTAGACAGTAAATCTTTATTTACCACTATTTTTTAATTCTTCTTTCGTAACATAAGTGATGTATCTTTTAGCATTAAGATTTATTTTAGTATTTTTCATAATATTTAAAATACAAAATACCTACTACTAATAAAAAGGTGAACCAAGTCGTTTTTTAACTAGAGGTAAAGTTGGGCCTATTTTTATTTAGAAATAGCTTGTGCTTCCAACTATGTTTAAATTAATGGTTTTGCTACATGCCTGTTGCTGGATGCTATCAGTTCTGATTCGTTGGTTGTAATTTGTATGGGGAGAAAGACATAGTTACCTGAACTCGCCCGCGGTCTTAAGCTGGCTGTGAATATGTTTCCACTCTAAGGTGAAGGTCCCTTATTAAGACGAGAGAGGCCCCTGGATCGCAGCTCCAAATTGGTTGAGCTCCTCGAATCCGCACTCGTGCAGGGCAGCTTGTTTACCTTGAACCGATGTTACCAGAGGCACCCGTCAACGGTCAAGCTGAAATGCCGACCGGCATCGGCCGTTAACAAGATATCCTCTAACCAAGAGGACTTTTATCCCCCCCCCCTCCTCCGCCCTCCTTTATTTGCCCTTTCTACCTACTATGCTTTTCTTCATTACACTGGTCATTAGGAGTTTGTGTTCATCATGTACTCAGTGTTTTCCTTGAGCCCCTTTCGATTTCTTTCGGGGCGCCACATATTTCCATTCTTGAGTGTCGACTTCAACATGGATTAAGCTGCATCTCTAGCGATGTCGATGCTCTTGTGTTTCGTTTGTTTTGGGCCAAAAACAAAGTTCACTATCCACGACTCCTCCACAAGCCAGACTTGTTCCTAACTGGGATTGGCCCCTCATCTGGGTAACCTTTTTAAGTGGGTGTGCCAAATCTTTGCTACAAAATTTTCTCACATGCTAATACTTCACTAAAACACAATGAAAGGATATAAAATTAAAGATGTTCTTTTTATTCCTTCCCAACCCTTTATAAGGCATAAAAATTACAAGGAAAAGATAGTCATTTTACCTAAAAATATACATATTATCATATTATATTAAACAGAATTGAATCTTTATTATTTCAAGCATAAAACAACAAATCCAAACTAGAGAAAGAAAAATTGTGGACCTTTTCATTTATTTACCTCACTGATAACATAATTTATAACAGGTTGTACACAATTCGGTTGCTATATAAAATAAATTGTAGATGCATTTATTTAGTTTTCTTAAGTTAAGCATTTGGCTTCGCATGCTGGTAGAAGTCGTTTGCGTGCCACCTTTCGCACGCGTGCCAAAGATTGCCCACCCCTGGTCTAGATGAATAACTTTGATACAGGTAGTTAAATTTAAGGGAATCTCTACTAAAAAGTTATTAAACAATTTGTTTAATAACTTTTTAGTAGAGATTCACTTTAAAACAAATGAAAATTCTGTTAATTTATGCTCGCATAAAATAATTGCCCAATTGAATTTTCCTTCTGCGAACTTTTGATAGTCTGGAAACAAATGAACTCGCTTTCTTCCTGACCACCGAAGACATCCAGACACTGCCCAAGAGTGCATCTTTGTTTTGTGTAGCACTTTATATATTATATTAGTGGCAATTTTATAAGGCATTATTCAAATGTATTTAGTAGGGTCTGGTCAACTGGGGTTAATTGGGACATTTTTTTGACATTTTGATTTCCACAGCCCAAATTAAAAAGATATTTGAAAGTTTTAGGTGTGGATCAGAACAATGTGTCTATTGGCTACAAAATGAGACAAAGTACAAAAATTTTTGATCATAAAAAGGTTTTCAAAAATTAAATTGACCCCCCCTCCCCCCCAACCCCAGGCATTCGGGCTTGAATGCTGCACTGACTTTGAGGGCATAGTATGTCTTACCTTATCAAATTTGTAGTAAAGTCTCCAACTTGTTATTTTTGAAGTGCAGAATTTTTGTTATTGAGCAATTTTATTTTTTATCTTAAATTTATCTCTACTTTTAATGTCCTTAACCTACTATGTAGGCCTACACTTGTTTGAGTCTTCAGCTAGGCCTACCAGTACTGCTCACACTTCTTGCACAGCCCACTGGCCATCATTGCCACAAGGAGTTGGAGCATTAATGATGCGGGCAATGTCTTGCAAGGGATAGGTGTGGACATCTGGATCATCTGGCCACTTACATGCCTTAAGGCTGCTTTTCACCAGGCAGCTAACTGTCACACCTACTTTAGTGATTTTTTCCACTTTGCCAGGAAAATGTTGGCCTTCATAGTCAACAATTACTGTCGTAAAATGCAGCGCTTTGTCCGACCAACAGCGCCCGGGGTTCTTCCCCCGGGAAGCGTACGGCCATTCCCGTGAGGGTCCTCTGTTTGAGGAGGGCCCCCGCGTCTCCTCCGAGCTAGGCCTGGAGGGCATATTCCTTCAATGGAATTGCCGTGGACTCCGGGCCAACTGGGGGGAGCTGTGGAGGCTCGTCTTGTCCCGTTCCCCGTTAGCTATCTTTTTGCAGGAGACCATGCTAGGCGCGTGCCCCTGCCCGCCCTCCCGGGGTATAAGGCTCTCGCGACACCACCACCGCGGGATGGCCGGGTTGGGGGGATGCGCGGTTTACACCCGGCATGATGTCTCCGTTCTTCCTTTCTCTTTAGATACCTCCTTTCAGGCAGTGGCTTTGCAGTTGCACCTGGATAGGAGGTATACTATCATTTCTGCGTACATTCCACCGTCAGCTGACTTCGACGCGGGGGACTTCCGCCGCGTTCTGGCATGGGTGCCGAGGCCCTTTCTCCCTCTTGGAGATCTGAACGGCAGGCATCCTCTCTGGGGAGATTACTCAATAAATCCCAGGGAGGGGCCTTCCATGGGGGAGGAATCCGGGCTCGGCCCCAAACACCAAACCCAAATCTGCCCCTATGCAAGGTCCTCCTCAAACGGCTATGGTTTATGAGGCATTACAAGGAGGGTAGGGATCTCCTCCGGACGGTGCCTCTGCGACCACCAGGACCTTGTCCATTTCGGAGAAGGACCTGGCTGAGGCCGGTTCTTCTGGCCTAGGGGCTTCTGTCGGCGGAGGTGAGAAGCGGGTTCATTCCCCGCCCTCTCGTAAAAAGAAGAAAAAGACTCGGGGCTCCTCTTCATCCGCGGGGGCTACGGGGACGGATGGGTCTGCTGCCACTTTGGCAAGCGACCAAGCTAAGATCGGCACATCCGCCCCCCCCCCTGCCGGTGCGGAGCCCCTGACTATGACAAAGACGAAAAATGCACAGGGCGGAGCCTCGATGACATCGGGGCTCCTAATTCAGAGGTTACCTGGCGTTTTCGAGCCCGCTGGCTTCAAACGCTTCCTCGTTATTCGCTCCACTGATGGCAACATGATCCATCAGAGGAGAGGATTAGCTAGTGCAATTGGTAGAGAGCCGAAGGTGACCCGTTTCTCGGACGGGAGCCTTCTGGCGAATCCCGCCGAGGCGGCCAAGATAAGTGCTCTTCGGACACTTCATGGCAGCCCGGTGAGTGTGACGCCGCGCTCTACCATTAATTCTGTGAAAGGATTAGTTTATGCGAGGGGACTCGTTGACTACTCCATTGAGGACATCACCTTAGAGCTGGCCTACCATGGGGCGGTCAAGGTCGAACGTGTGATGAGAAAACAGGGAGGGGCCTCGAGACGCAATACCTACACTCTTCGTCACGTTCGACTGTGACAAGCTCCCTGAGTCGGTGCGGGCCGGTTGGTAACGCTACCGCGGGAAGGCATTCGTGCTACTGCCGTGGCGGTGCTATTACTGTCACCGCTTCGGCCATACAAATCGTTCTTGTAGACGTGCAAAGTCGGGGTCACCCGAAGTCTGTGTAAATTGCTCCAAGGCCGCACCACATTGCTTCTTCGAAGCAATGTGGTGCTTATCTCCTTGAGAAAGAAATCCTGGCCGTTCAGGCCCAGGATCGACTCTCATTCCGCGAGGCAAAGGACTTGGTCCTGGCGCGCCCGGCTCTACCTGGGACGTCATATGCCTCAATAGTAAGAAAGGCACCCTCTGCTCCTGGCCCATCCAGGCCAACGAGCACGGTTGTTCCCGCGCCCATTCGGAGCCCTTCTGCGGGCTCTACTCAACCAGGGCACTCCCCTGGTAAAGCTGGCGGCAAAAAGGGTTCACACCCAGCACCTGCAAAAAACAGGGATCCCCCCCTCTTCCCCCAGCGTGACCGTTTCTTGCCTTGATCTATCTTTGTGCTCTTCGGATGCACAGCCTGATTTTGATTAGGGGGTGGTCGATGACCTCCATGGTAGTGATCACTTTCGCATTCAAATATCATTTTCAGGGCAACTACCGTCTGAGAGCCCACCTCGGTGGTGCTTGGCGCGGTGGCCTGCATTTCAGGAAATGACTGAATTCTCTATCTCAGTCGAGGAGTTTAGGTCGGTAGATGAGGCCGTTGAGTTCTTCTCCGGCAACCTCATCGCCTTGGGCCTGGCTACTATTCCTAAGACGTCTGGCCGTTTTGCACGCCGACCACTCCCATGGTGGTCGGCCGAGTGTGAGACGGCTCTCAAACAGAAGCGTTATGCCTACATGCGCTATAAGCGCCGCCCGAACGATTTCACTGTCGCTGAATTTCGTCGGGCTAGGGCTAGGTTCCGGTATATTTGGAAGCACGCCCGCCGCTCTTCTTGGCGGGCATACGTGTCTTCACTTAACGGGAAGACCCCTTTAGCTGAGGTGTGGAAGCGAGTCAAAAGAATTCGGGGAAAATTCTCGCAGGACTCCCCTCCCCTTCTCCAGGAGAATGGGAACGCAATCTCGGATCCCGCGTCCGTGGCGGAATCCTTAGCGACGGCTCTTTCTGCATTCTCTAGCCGTGATGCTGCTCCGCCAGCATTCAATGCACGTCGTGATGTCGCGGAAGGCCGCCGGCTGGACTTTACCTCCAGAGGCGGAGAATACTTCAACGACAAGTTACTGTGATTGAGTTGCGCTCCGCTTTCGCTTCGTGCGCGAACACCGGACGATGTCCCGTACGCCATGCTTCGACACCTGGGTGAGCGAGGCATGGCCTTTCTGTTAGATTTGTTCAACAGCATCTAGGTGAAAGGTGTTCTCCCAGATTCCTGGCGAATTGATACAGTGCTCGCCTTTCGCATACCGGGGAGAGATCACTCTACTCCGTCCGGTTTCCGCCCAATCTCTCTAACTTCTTGCGTGTACAAGTTGACGGAGGAATTGGTAAATGTTAGACTAGCCTTTTTCCTGGACAGCGGATTCCATCTGTCTTCTGCACAGTGCGGCTTCCGCAAGTTCCACTCCACTTCGGATGCTCTGATCCGCCCCGTAAGGGGCGCGGTGATTTGCCATCCTGGCCGCCGTGCTGACGGGATCCAGCGCTCCGTCCGGCCCCAGCTTAGCCTCTCTTCCTTCCTTCAGATAGCCCGATTTCTCCCCTACCTCGTCGCTTTTCATACAACCTCTCCCACAACTTTCTCTGGTCAGCCTCTAATTTCACAGGGTAGAATGCTGACCTTCTTCTCAAGCCAACCACCCCGGATCGGGGCTGAGGGGGGAGGGGACATTGTTCCCTAACCCCTCAGCTCCGGTTCGGGATGAGGGTTTTTTAACAACCTGCTTCATCCCCACCCACATCTTCCTCACATCCCTTTTCCTCTCCTCTTCACAACCTATATTTTTTACGCCGTGTCCAAGGTGGAGCCGCCATGCCGAAGGACTGCCAGGCCACCAGGCGGGAGGGGTGGTCCCGAATGGCGGCGCCTGGCTCTGCCGGGCTTGTAAGCACCTCTCGCAGTGCGGGCAACTGCGAGAGGTGATGAGCTATTGCGTCCCGTAATCAAAAGAGGGTCACCATGCCCATGAATGAAAAAAACACCAAAAAACCAAACCCCCAACTTCCCCAAGAAAATCGACGGAGCCGCCCTCCGGCAGCTCCACCGAGAAAATGGAGGTCCCCCCCCTTGTGCTTGCGCAAGGGACCCTCCATAATTCTTTAACCGGAGAGGAGGCTTACTCCTCTCCTACGCCTACGGGTGTAGGGGACTCCCCCTCACCCCCTTCTCTGGAGGTGCTTTCGGGCACCTCCCTATCTCCAGCGGCAGTCCCTCCTTTGCTTTCTAAGTGGACTGCCAAGAAAGCCAGCAGGCAGCCCATTGCCGACCGCCCCTCGTGCAAGCGGCTCTGTAGGGCAAACCCCCTTAGGGGGGAGAGGGAAGCCAGGCCCCTTCGGTCGCTTCCCTCAAAAGACCTGCTGGCAAGAATTTTAAACCTTGCTGGGGTCAAGGCCTGTGCCTCCCCACACAAGACTGGCGACACTGCCAAGGGGACCTGCGATGTCCTGGGAGGGGATGGCCAACTGTAGGCCCCTCCTGTGATAAACATGGTCCTTGAGGAGACCCAGCCTCAGACGGTAGGGCCTTCCATGGGGGGGAATTCGGGCTCGGCGCCAAGCACCGAACCTGAATCCGCCCCTATGCAAGGTCCTCCTCAAATGGCTGAGGGCTCCGAGGCAGTAAAAGGAGGGGAGGGATCTCCTCCGACAGGTGCCCCCACGACAACCAGGACCTTCTCCATTTCGGAGAGGGACCTGGCTGAGGCCGGTCCATCTGGCCTGGGGGCTTCTGCCGGCGGAGGTGAAAAGCGGGTTCATTCCCCGCCCTCCTCTCCAAAAAAGAAAAAGACAAAGAAGACTAAAAAGACGAAAAAGACTCGGGGCTCCTCTCCATCCGCGGGGGCTGCGGGGACGGATGGGTCTGCTGCCACTTTGGTAGGCGACCAAGCCAAGATCGGCACATCCGGCCCCTCTACCCCCTCGTGTGCGGAGCCCCTGACCAAGACTAACACCAAGAGTGCACAGGGCGGAGCCTCGATGACATCGGGGCCCCTGATTCAGAGGTTACCTGGCGTTTTCGAGCCCGCTGGCTTCAAACGCTTCCTCGTTATTCGCTCCACTGATGGCACCATGTTGTCCAAGGGCAACATGATCCATCAGAGGAGAGGATTAGCTAGTGCAATTGGTAGAGAGCCGAAGGTAACCCGTTTCTCGGACGGGAGCCTTCTGGCGAATGCGGCGAATCCCGCCGAGGCGGCCAAGATAAGTGCTCTTCGGACACTTCATGGCACCCCGGTGAGTGTGACGCCGCACTCTACCATGAACTTTGTGAAAGGAGTAGTTTATGCGAGGGAACTCGTTGACTACTCCATTGAGGACATCACCTTAGAGCTGGCCGACCATGGGGCGGTCAAGGTCGAACGTGTGATGAGAAAACAGGGAGGGGCCTCGAGACCCACCCCTACACTCTTCGTCACGTTCGACTGTGACAAGCTCCCTGAGTCGGTGCGTGCCGGTTGGTACCGCTACCGCGTGAAGGCATTCGTGCCACTGCCGCGGCGGTGCTATTACTGTCACCGCTTCGGCCATACGAATCGATCATGTAGACGTGCAAAATCGGGGTCACCCGAAGTCTGTGTAAATTGCTCCAAGGTCGCACACGATAAGTCCAAATCGTGTGTGGCCAAGTGTGTCAATTGCGGAGAGCCGCACCCTGCTTCTTCGAAGCAATGTGGTGCATATCTCCTTGAGAAAGAAATCCTGGCCGTTCAGGCCCAGGATCGACTCTCATTCCGCGAGGCTAAGGACTTGGTCCTGGCGCGCCCGGCTCTGCCTGGGACGTCATATGCCTCAATAGTTAGAAAGGCACCCTCTGCTCCTGGCCAATCCAAGCCAACGAGCACGGTTGTTTCCGCGCCCATTCGGAGCCCTTCTGCGGGCTCTACCCAACCCGGGCGCTCCCCTGGTAAAGCTGGCGGCAAAAAGGGTTCATACCCTGCCCCGGCTAAAACCAGGGCTCCCCCCTCTTCCCCCAGCGTGACCGTTTCCCGTAAGGCGAAACGGCCACGTGCCTCCACCGAGTCGTTAGACTCACAGTAGGCAACACCCTTGAAGATGGTCGCTAGGCCATCTTCCGGGGTTCCTAACGCTGTCCCCCGAAAGGAGGACAGCAACAAAGGAGCTTCGGCTCCTTCGCCCACTCCCCGAGGTGGAGCGAGTGGCTTGGAGACGGTGGTTCCTCGAAAAGAGGGCCCCCCGCCTCCGAAGCCGCAACGCCCGCCTAAGGTTTCGAGGCGGAGGGAGGAAAAGACTCGCATGGCGAGCCCAACCTCCCCCAATAAGTCCTCGAAGGCGACAGCGCTTTGTCCGGCCAACAGCGCCCGGGGTTCTGCCCCCGGGAAGCGTACGGCCATTCCCGTGAGGGTCTTCAATTCGAGGAGGGCCCCCGCGTCTCCTCCGAGCTAGGCCTGGAGGGCATATTCCTTCAATGGAATTGCCGTGGACTCCGGGCCAACTGGGAGGAGCTGCGGAGGCTCGTCTCGTCCCGTTCCCCGTTAGCTATTTTTTTGCAGGAGACCATGCTAGGTGCGTGCCCCCTCCCTGCCCTCCCGGGGTATAAGGGTCTTGCGACCCCACCACCGCGGGATGGCCGGGCTGGGGGATGCGCAGTTTACACCCGGCATGATGTCTCCGTTCTTCCTTTCTCTTTAGATACCTCCTTTCAGGCAGTGGCTGTGCAGCTGCACCTGGATAGGAGGTATACTATCATTTCTGCGTACATTCCACCGTCAGCTGACTTCCGCCGCGTCGTTGCACGGTTGCCGAGGATCTATCTCTTGGTTGGAGATCTGAACGGCAGGCATCCTCTCTGGGGAGATTACTCCATAAATCCCAGGGGACAAGTCCTTGCCGATCTGATCGAAGAGCTTGAGATGGGTGTCCTAAACGTGGATGAGTTTACGCATCACTGTCCGAGAACCGCTTCATTTTCTTGCCTTGACCTATCTTTGTGCTCTTCGGATGCGCAGCCTGATTTTGATTGGGGGGTGGTCGATGACCTCCATGGTAGTGATCACTTTCCCATTCAAATATCATTTTCAGGGCAACTGCCGCCTGAGAGACCACCTCGATGGTGCTTGGCGCGGGCGCGGTGGCCTGCATTTCAGGAAATGACTGAATTCTCTATCTCAGTCGAGGAGTTTAGGTCGGTAGATGAGGCCGTTGAGTTCTTCTCCGGCAACCTCATCGCCGTGGGCCTGACTACTATTCCTAGGACGTCTGGCCGTTTTGCACGCCGACCACTCCCATGGTGGTCGGCCGAGTGTGAGACGGCCCTCAAACAGAAGCGTTATGCCTACATGCGCTATAAGCGCCGCCCGAACGATTTCACTGTCGCTGAATTTCGTCGGGCTAGGGCTAGGTTCCGGTATATTTGGAAGCACGCCCGCCGCTCTTCTTGGCGGGCATACGTGTCTTCACTTAACGGGAAGACCCCTTTAGCTGAGGTGTGGAAGCGAGTCAAAAGGATTCGGGGCAAGTTCTCGCAGGACCCCCCTCCCGTTCTCCAGGAGAATGGGACCGCAATCTCGGACCCCGCGTCCGTGGCGGAATCCTTAGCGACCGCTTTTTCCGCATTCTCTAGCCGTGATGCTGCTCCGCCAGCATTCAATGCACGTCGTGATGTCGTGGAAGGCCGCCGGCTGGACTTTACCTCCAGAGGCGGAGAACCCTTCAACGACAAGTTTACTGTGAGTGAGTTGCGTTCCGCTCTCGCTTCGTGCGCGGACACCGCCCATGGTCCGGACGATGTCCCGTACGCCATGCTTCGACACCTGGGTGAGCGAGGCATGGCCTTTCTGTTAGATTTGTTCAACAGGATCTGGGTGGAAGGTCTTCTCCCAGACTCGTGGCGAATCGCTACTGTGCTCGCCTTTCGCAAACCGGGGAGAGATCACTCTACTCCGACCGGTTTCCGCCCAATATCTCTAACCTCTTGCGTGTGCAAGTTGATGGAGAAATTGGTAAATGTTAGATTAGCCATTTTCCTGGACAGCGGAGGCCATCTGTCTTCCGCACAGTGCGGCTTCCGCAAGTTCCACTCCACGTCGGATGCTCTGCTCCGACTGGAAAATGCAGTCTGCGAGGCTTTCCTTCGTACACAGCACTACGCCACGGTCTTTTTCGATTTGGAGAAGGCCTATGATACCGCATGGCGATACGGTATCATGGAGACTCTCTACACGATGGGGGCGAGGGGATGTCTCCCAATGTTTATATCTGAATTTTTGCGAGATCGTCGATTCCGCGTACGGGTGGGGGGAGCTCTCTCCGGCCCAAAGGAGCAGGAAGAGGGTGTCCCGCAGGAAGGTGTCCTCAGTGTCACACTCTTTGCCCTGAGCATCAACGGCATCACCTCGGTGCTGCCGGAAGATGTTCTCGCTACGCTCTACGTGGACGACCTTTCGATCTCTTTTGGCGCGGCCCAGATGCCAACTCTGGAGCGTCGACTCCAACAGGCATTGAACCGCGTCTCTCGCTATGCCGAAGCGCACAGGTTTCGGTTTTCTTTGGCAAAGACTAAGGTGGTGCACTTCTGCCGCCATCCACGGCTTCCCCCCGACCCAGATTTGTTTCTTAATGGGGTGCGCCTGGATGTGGTTGAGTCGCACCGTTTCCTTGGTCTTGTATTCGACCGACGCCTCACCTGGGAGGCTCATATTCGCATCCTTAGGGTCTCTTGTACCCGCGCCATGGACATTCTCCGTTCCGTGACGTTCAGCGCTTGGGGCGCTGATAGGGCTACTGCCCTACTTTTTTATCGATCCTTTGTTCGTTCCAAGCTCGACTACGGATGCGAGTTTTATGCATCCGCAGCCGAGCGTTTATTGCGGAAGGTGGATTCGATCCACCACACCGGCCTTCGCCTTGCGACCGGTGCCTTCCGCACTTCCCCCATTGAGAGCCTGTTGGTCGATGCTGGGGAGATGCCACTCGCTCTGCGCCGCGTGCAGTGCATCACTCGCCTTTACGCGCGAGCCCGGCGCCTCCCTCACGTCGCCAACAGCTCTCACAGCATCCGCAGCTGATCTCGATGGTGCCTATGCCGCCGAGAGACGCCAGTCATACCCTAAGCCCTTTGCGTTTAGGGCCAGGAAACTCCTTCGAGAGCTAGATATAGCTCTAGGGCCGGTGGCGTCCCTGGTTCTGCCCAGGACGCCACCCTGGAGGGTACCACATTTGGCTATTTGTCGCCACGCCTCTGCTCCCAAAGCTTGTACTGCGCCGGGAGTATTGCGTTCGACCTTTTTGGAGCACACATCGTGTCACGCTGGTACCGTGCCAGTGTATACGGATGGCTCCAAGTCCCAAGAGGGGGTCGGCTTCCACGCCGTATCCCCTCTGTTTGAAGTCAGCGGGGCTCTACCAGGCGCTGCGTCTGTCTTCACGGCCGAGCTGGTGGCAATACACCACTCGGTACGGGAGATTACGCGACGTGCCCGGTTCGGAGACCGGATTGTGATCTATAGCGACTCACAAAGCACCCTGAGTGCTCTCGGGGCATTGGAATCTCCGCATCCCCTGGTTCGCGAAATCCGTGACGCCACGGTTTTGGCGAGCCGGGCAGATGTCGAGATTGTCTTCTGCTGGGTTCCTGGACATGTAGGAATTGCGGGGAATGAGGGCGCCAAAGAGTCCGCGAGGACTCTGCGACCGGACCAGCGTTTCGCTCTTCCTCACACCGACTACATGGCAGGAATACGGGCAGCTCTTCGGACTGCTTGGCAAAGAACATGGGAGACGGTCGAAGGGAACTTAAAGTTGCGTGCCATTGCGCCGCGACTGTTCCCATGGACCTATCCCCCAATGCCGCGGCGGCTTCAGGTTGCTTTCTGTCGTCTCCGAATCGGACACACTCGTGTGACGCATCGCTATCTGATGGAGCGCTCGCCTGCGCCCTATTGCAACGACTGCGTCGTCCCCCAGACTGTTCGGCACATTCTTGTCGAATGTCCCAGTCTGGGTGATCTTCGCGCACGATACCTGTCCCAGTACCGGGATGGGCGGGGTCGCTACCGCCTGTCCCTTGTGCTCGGGACAAATTCGTGCACATTGACTTGTGGACTTATTGACTTCTTGGGACAGGCCGGCCTTCTCCCTATTATGTAAGCAAGGTTTGTTTGTTGTTGTTTTTTTGTTTTTTTTTTTTTGTTTTTCCTTTAGTTGCACGCTCCTGCGCCGGGGGGACCTCTCCCCGACGCACCAGCTTGCTTCCTTTCCCCTTTTTGGGGTGTTGTTGTTTTTTTCTCTTTAATTTATTTTAAAGTAGCCTAGAACTAGGCCAGTTTTAATACGGCGACTAATGCCCAAGTAGGCAGTCGCCAGATGAGCTCATAAAAAAAAATCAAAAAAAATCGTGCACATTGACTTGTGGACTTATTGACTTCTTGGGAGAGGCCGGCCTTCTCCCTATTATTTAAGCAAGGTTTGCTTGTTTGTTTTTTTTTGTGTTTTTTTTGTTTTTTGTTTGTTTTGTTTTTCCTTTAGTTGCACGCTCCTGCGCCGGGGGGACCTCTCCCCGACGCACCAGCTTGCTTCCTTTCCCCCTTTTGGGGTGTTGTTTTTTTTTGTTTGTTTTTTCTCTTTAATTTATTTTAAAGTAGCCTAGAACTAGGCCAGTTTTAATACGGCGACTAATGCCCAAGTAGGCAGTCGCCAGATGAGCTCATAAAAAAAAAAAAAAAAATGCTCTGCTCCGACTGGAAAATGCCGTCTGCGAGGCTTTTCTTCGTAGACAGCACTACGCCACGGTGTTTTTCGATCTGGAGAAGGCCTATGATACCGCATGGCGATACGGAATCATGGGGGCGAGGGGATGCCTCCCAGTCTTTATATCTGAATTTTTGCGAGATCGTCGATTCCGGGTACGGGTGGGGGAAGCTCTCCCGGCCCAAAGGAGCAGGAAGAGGGTGTCCCGGAGGGAAGTGTCCTCAGTGTCGCACTCTTTGCCCTGAGCATCAACGGCATCACCTCGGTGCTGCCGTAAGATATTCTCGCTACGCTCTACGTGGACGACCTTTCGATCTCTTTTGGCGCGGCCCAGATGCCAACTCTGGACCGTCGACTCCAACAGGCATTGAACCGCGTCTCTCGAAATGCCGAAGCGCACAGGTTTCGGTTTTCTTTGGCCAAGACTAAGGTGGTGCACTTCTGCCGCCATCCACGGCTTCCCCCCGACCCAGATTGGTTTCCTATTGGGGTACACCTGGATGTGGTCCAGTTGCACCGTTTCCTTGGTCTTGTATTCGACCGACGCCTCACCTGGGAGGCTCATATTCGCAGCCTTAGGGTCTCTTGAACCCGCGCCATGGATATTCTCCGTTCCGTGACGTTCAGCGCTGATAGGGCTACTGCTCTACTTTTTTATCGATCCTTTGTTCGTTTGAAGCTTGACTATGCATCCGCAGCCGAGCGTTTATTGCAGAAGGTGGATTTTATCCACCTACCAGCCTTCGCCTTGCGACCGGTGCCTTCCGCACTTCCCCCATTGAGAGCCTGTTGGTCGATGCTGGGGAGATGCCACTCGCTCTGCGCCGCGTGCAGTGCATCACTCGCCTGTACGCGCGAGCCCGGCGCCTCTCTCAGTCGCCAACAGCTTTCACTGCATCCACAGCTGATCTCGACGGGGCCTATGCCGCCGAGAGACGCCAGTCATACCCTAAGTTCTTTGGGTTTAGGGCTAGGAAACTCCTTCGAGAGCTAGATATAGCTCTCGGGTTGCGGCGCCCCTGGTTCTTCCCAGAACGCCACTCTCGAGGGTACCACCGTTGGCTATTTGTCGCAACACCTCTGCTCCCAAAGTTTGTACTGCGCCAGGAGTATTGCATTCCATCTTTTTGGAGCACATCTCGCGTCACGCTGGAACCATGCTAGTGTATACGGATGCCTCCTAATCTCAAGAGGCTGTCGGTTTCCACGCTGTATTCCCTCTGTTTGAAGTCAGATGGGATCTGCCAAGCGCTGCGTCTGTCTTCTCGGCTGACTTGGTAGCAATACGCCATTCGGTACGGGAGATTACGCGACGTGCCCGGTTCAGAGTCCGGATCGTGATTCATACCGACTCACAAAGCGCCCTGAGTGCTCTCGGGGCATTGGAATCTCCGCACCATCTAGTTCTCGATATCCACGATGCCACGGTTTTAGTGTGCCGGGTGGATGTCTACATTATCTTCTGCTGGGTTCCTGGACATGTAGGAATTGCGGGGAATGAGCGCTCCGACGAGGGCGCCAAAGAGTCCGCGAGGACCGGGCGACCGGACCAGCGTTTCGCTCTTCCCTACATACTACATAGCAGGAATAAGGGGAGCTCTTCGGACTGCTTGGCAAAAAAGATGGGAGATGGTTCATGAGAAACTTAAAGTTGCTTGCCATTGCGCCGTGACTATTCCCATGGACCTATCCCCCAATGCCACTACGGCTTCAGGTAGTTTCCTGTCGTCTCATAGTCGGACACACTCGTGTGACGCATCGCCATTTAATGGAGCGCTCGCCTGCTCCCTATTGTGACGACTTAGTCTGGATGATCTTCCGGGATGTGCGGGGTCGCTACCGCCTCTCCCTTGTAGTCCGAACGAGTGCGTGCACATTGACCTTTGGACTTGTAAGACTTTTGGAGGGAGGCCGGCCTTCTCCCTTATATTTAACTCGTTTTTTAGTTATTGTTTACTTTGTAGGTCACACGTTCCTGCGCCGGCCTGACCTCCCCCCTTCACAGGAGCTTGCTTCCTCCATATTATGATTTTCTCTTTTATTGTTGTTGTTATTGTTTTTCATTCTTATTTTAAAATACCCTAGTTCTAGGCTGTTGTGAGTTCGGCGACTTATACCCAAGTTGGTATTTGCCAGATAGGCTCTTAAAAAAAAAAATGCAGGCGGAACCCGACCTTCTCGAATAGGGTCGATCGGAACCGCGCTCGTGCCATCTGCCAAAGGACCCTCCGTCGTGCCCGCTGTGAGTCTTGGCCCTGGTACGTATCTTCCATTTCTTCGCCCACGCCATCTACTGGGGTTTGAAAGCGGGTCAATAAGATCCGTGGTCCCTACCCTGGACATCGGAGGTTCGCTTGTGTCCGATGGCCGGTTGGTCAGCGAAGCTCTGGATAACCCTTTTGCTTCGGTGAGTATCGCTGGTAGCTATCCTCGATGGTTTATCGATCATAAGGTCGCCATAGCATCTCGCCTTTTACATTTTACCACGTGCGCCACCTACTCTTATAATGCTCTCTTTTCCGTCTATGAGCTGCGGGATGCTTTGTCTCACTGTGACTCCACCTCTCTCAGTGATGATTGCATCCACTACGACTTTCTCCGTCGTCTCCATCCCGACTCGGAGTTATTTTTGGTTGACCTCTACAACCTACTTTGGGCCAAAGGAATCTATCCGTCCTCCTGGCGTGTGGGTGTTCTACCGTTTCTTAAGCCCGGTAGAGACGGTTTGGACCCCAGTAAGTTGTTCGAGAAGATCGTCCTAGTTCGCTTCACTTAGTTTTGGGGGGTCCAACTCGCTCCTCTCTCCATTTCAGTGCGGTTTACGCAGCGGTCGTAGTACTCAGTCATTTGGAAGACTCCGTTTTACGGGACTTTTCCCCAGGCATCAGGTGTTAGCGGTGTTCTTCGACATTCAGAAGGCCTACAATACCACCTGGAGATATGGTGTTTTACGTCAGTTATATGATTGGGGTATGAGGGGCTTTTTACCGGTTTTTATTCAAGAATTTTTATCGTCCCGTAATTTTAAGGTCCGTATTGGACATGCTTTCTCAAGCTTGCGGATCCAAGAGGAGGGTGTTCCCCAAAGGTGTGTTTTAAATATGACATGTTTTCCCGTTGCCATTAATAGTCTGGTGTCGACTCTTCCGGAGGGGGTTTTGGCTTCCCCGCTTGCCTTCTGCTGCCCGTCGATTACAGCTGGCAATTGATGCCGTGTCGGGTCGTGCTGTCTCAAAGAGTTTCCGTTTTTCGGTCACCAAAACGAAGGCCATGCATTTTTATCGTTGTCGTGGTGTCCTTGGTCCCCCTTCCCTCTTCTTGGATGACCCAGCGATTGAATATGTCCCCGTTTTTAATTTCTTGGGTTTAACGCTTGATAGCAAGCTCACTTGGGTACCCCCATTTGCGTCGCTTGAGGTCGTCCTGTTCGAAGGCTATGGATTTGCTTAGGGTTTTATACCACACCACTTGGGGTGGTGATAACCTTGTGGTCGCTATATTCGGCACTGGTCCAATCCCGGCTGGATTACGGTTGCCAGGTATATTCTTCAGCGTCTCCTTCACCCTTGAATATACTTGACCTTGTTCGTTCGCTTGGGGCCCGTCTTATTAGTGGAGCCTTTCGCACCTCGCCTATTCCTACCCTCTTTGTTGAAGGTGTGCTTCCCTTGCGATACCACCGGCTGCAGGTGTGCCTACGATTACTTTTTTGTGTTCAGCAATACACTTCATCCCCAGTCCATGTGTGCCTCTTTGCCCCGTCCTCTTCGGCATCTTTTGATCTGTGGCCATCTCTATCCCGGCCTCTGGGGCTCCGGGTTGGGGACCATCTCTCCTCCCGGGGTTTTGGCCCTCCCATTCCAGCCGGCCCTGTGTTGGGGCGTCCGCCCTCCTTAGGTCTGTACCCCTTCTGGCATTTCGAAAAAGGGTCTACTGACCCTCGTTTATTAAAGTGCCTGTTGCTTGAACATGCGTTTTCTCATGCTCACCAGCGTCCCATCTATACTGACCGCTCGAAGTCGGAGCTGGGGCTTCCGCGCTGTCCTCTACGGAGTCTTCGGTCCACCCTCCCTCCTGTGGCATCCGTTTTTACCGCAGAGTTGAGGGCCATTCTTTTGGCTTTTAATTTGATTTTATCCCTCAATTATTCAGATTTTATTGTTTTTAGTGATTCCCGGCCTGCTTTGGAGGCAGTTCGTTCTTTTACGTCCACACACCCTTTGGTTTTACGGATTCGCTCCTGGCTGGTCAAAAATGCCTCCCGTTACAGGGTGGCGTTCTGTTGGGGTCCCGGGCAACGAGGCGGCTGGCCCGCTCGGCCGCCCTCGAGGTGCCGGATGCAGCCCCTCTGCCATTTAGGGATTCCTACCCCGTAATCATGGCGTATGTCTTTTGTTTGTGGCAGAGAGAATAAGATTCGTTCCCTTATTAAACGTTCTGTCCATTCCTGGTCCTCTTTCTCTCAGCGACTCGAGTTTTGGGAGGTTTCAAATTGGGTACACGCGACTCACCCATGGCTATTTAGTTTTAGGTGGAGGCCGAGTTGCCCCTGGTTGTCCCTTCTGCGGTGGCGAGCTGCCTGTGGCTCACATTTTATTAGTTTGTCCCCGCCTTGCTTGTCTTGGAAATTCCTGCTTCCCTACCCTTTCTGGCGTCGCCTACCCTGCTCGACTTCGCTTTACTTTAACAGAAGACCCTTCGGTTGTCCTCCCTCCTTACATTTCGATCACGAAGTTGCGTTTTATCCCTTTTATAAATTCTTTCCATTTTTCTGTTTACGTTTATTGTTTTATCCTGTGCCCTCCCCTGCGGCTGGTGCATGTCATTTGTTTATTGCCCCAGCCGCCCTTGTTTTTAGAATGCGTGCTGTATGCCCGTAATATAGGTGTGCGTCTCTGTGTATTGTACTGTTTTTTTTTTCTAATCCTTTGTGTTTTCCCATTTTTAGCCTCTTCTGACCTTTTTCGGGCGACCTCGTTTTAACAGTGCTGCCATTAAGAATCCATTAGGATTAGGCAGCTGCCACCTTGTTTTCCCTTAAACTAAACCAAACTTCAAGGGCATAAATCACCGTAATTAAAATTCTAGCCTTTTACTAAACTAAGGGAACAAAAAAACAGAAAGAAGCACGTTCCGGTGTCGTGGATAGAGCCGACTCGCCTGGCCTAGGAACATGCCACCCGCAACAGAGAAATTAAATGGAGAGGAGCCATCCTCCTCCACAGGTATGTGTACACGAACCCGTCCCGAGTGAAAAGCACAAGCTGTAACGACCCCGGTCATCCCGATACCGGGACAGATAACATGTTCGAAGATCACCCAGACTGGGAAATTCAACAAGAATGGGCCGAACAGTCTGCGAGACAACGCAGGCGAGCGCCTCATCAAATTGGAGCTCCACCCAATGAGTATCCCCAATTCAAAGACGACAGAAAGTGACCTGAAGTTGTGGTATTGGAGATAGGGCCATGGGAGCAGTTGCGGCACAATGGCGCGCAACTTTAGCTTTCCCTCTACCCTCCTATCTTCTTTGCCAAGCAGTCTGGATTGTTGCCCTGATTACTGCCATGTATTTAGTGTGAGGAAGAGCCGCCCTTGTTTTTAGAATGACTCACAATGGGGGACGTGCGGAAGGCACCGGTCTCCAGGCGGATGCCGGTGTAGTTGATACGAGTCCACCATCCGCTATACACACACGGCTGATAATTCATAAAACTCATCTTTTTCAAGGTTAGATACACAAGCAAGGCATAGCTCTTTAAGCAACCCAAGTGCTGAACGTCCCGGAACGAAGAATGTCCATGCCGCGGGTACAAGTGACCGAGAGACTGGGTATATGTCTCTCCCTGATGAAATGTCGGTCGATCAAAAGACCAAGTACACGGTGCGAGTCCACCACTTCGTATCGAACACCGTTTATGAACAAGTTTGGGTCGGGGTGGACCAATGGATGGCGGCTGATGTGCACCATCTTAATCTAGGTGAAAACCGAAGCCTGTGCGCTTTGGCATAACAAAAGATGCGGTTCGACTTCCAGAACTGGCATCTGGGACACACCAAAAGAGATAGAAAGGTCGTCCACGAAAAGTGTAGCGAGAACATCAGGCAGCACCGAGGTGTAGACAGAGGGTAGTAGGAAATGGGTCAAAGAAAAAATAATAGCGTAGGCGAGTTGCGAACAGCTTCCCGCGTCGCTGGACCAATGTTAGCCAGCGGCGAATCCACTCGGCCATCCTGAGTCTCAAAAAAGACTCATTCAAACGAAGCTTTTAAGCTGCTCGCCTGCACTTCTCGTACTCTATACAACCCCTCTCCTAGAAGCGGAGCGTATTTTGAAGAAATGAAGAGAGCCCGTTTGGAAATGTTATCCAAGGGTTAACGCTGCCCCTCCCGGGTCTGGGTACCATTGTAGATAGAGAGGAGTAGGAAAAGGGGCAAAGAAAAATTAATAGCGCAGGCGAGTTTCGAACAATTTTTCTTTTCTTTTTTTACACAAATATAACTATATTCATAAAATCAACGAATGTACAGAGATAAGTAGGTTAGGTATACAAGGTAAGATATTTTAACATATGATTTACAGTAAAAAGATGCGAAGAGAATTGAAGTATGTGAAATTAATATGGTGAATATATAGTAAATAATAAGAGTACTAATAATATAGTAAATAATATAGAGTATCTATGAGTATATATGTAGTATCTATAATGGACTGAATTGGGGCTGCAATGAGAAGCAAATATAATTAGGACTTACTCTCGTATTGTCGTTTGCAAAGAATGTGAGAGTGAAATTAACTCAGTATGATTTGTTTGGAGGTAAATGAATAATTGTAGAAGGAATCGTTACCGACCTTTATACGAAGAAAGCAGCTAGTCTAGTGGGCAGAGAGCGTGCTCTTTTGATCGAGCTGGGAATGTGTGTTGGTTTGTTTGTGTGTGAAATTTAAGAGATGTTTGAAACCGTATACGTTAATTGAATTGACAAGTAAAAATAAAGGAATGAATTAATTATTAAGTTTAACATAAAATGATTTGATTTACAAAAGTTGAAGTAAATTAATTGAAAGATTATATTGAGAAAGTTAAAGTAAAATAAATTAATGATTAAATTAACAAAGTTAAAGGATTGCATGAATTATTTAAATGACAAAAGAATTGAATTGTATGCATAATAAATGATATATATATATAAAAAAGTTTCCCAGGAGGTTTTTATTATAGGAATGCCCAAGCATTGCTATAACACACAACGCTTCGTTTGGCCAAGTATGAATGCCGACGTGGCCTAATGGACTCGCTCATGCCTGTCATGCCAGCGTGCTAAAGTCCACCGCCACACAAAAGCTCCTCTGGTCCCTTTTCCTCTTACTTCGTCACATTTTGACGCCGTTCACATCGATCTAGTAGGTCCTCTTCTTTACTCCCGTGGTTGCAATTATTTTCTCACCATGTTCGATCGTTTTACTCGCTGGCCAGAGGCGGTTCCTATCTCGGACATCAGAGCTTCCACTGTCACTCGAGCTTTCGTCTCAGCATGGGTTGCTCGTTTTGCTGTTTCCTATATTGTAGATAGGGGAGTAGGAAAGGGGGCAAAGAAAAAATAATAGCGTAGGCGAGTTGCAAACAGCTTCCCATGTCGCTGGACCACTGTTAGCCAGCGGCGAATCCACTCGGCCATACCTGAGTCTCAAAAAAGACTCATTCAAACGAAGCTTTTAAGCCGCTCACCTGCACTTCTCGTACGCTATACAGCCCCCCTCCTAGAAGCGGAGCGTATTTTGAAGAAATGAAGAGAGCCCATTTGGAAATGTTATCCAAGGGCTAACGCTTCCCCTCCCGCGTCTGGGCACCATTGTAGATAGAAGGGAGTGGGAAAAGGGGCAAAGAAAAAATAATAGCGCAGGCGAGTTGCGAACAGCTTCCCGCTTCGCTGGATCACTGTTAGCCAGCGGCGAATCCACTCGGCCATCCTGAGTCTCAAAAAAGACTCATTCACACGATGCTTTTAAGCCGCTTGCATGCACTTCTCGCACGCTATAAAGGTGATACCGTTAATGATCAGGACACATAGTGTGACACTGATGAGTCTTCCTTCAGGCCACTCTCTTCCTGTTCAACTGGGCGATAGAGGGATCGCTGAAACAACGTGTACGCGGAATCGACATCTCATAAAACCTCTTAGATGAAGATTTGGAGGTTTAAGGTAAAGAACTTTTGGGTTGCTGCCCAATCCAAGTGGATTCTATATGACAGCTAGGATAAAACGAGGGAAATTATCTATAAAAGGTAGAGGAGACCACTTTGTGATAAAGATTTAAAAAACGAATGGTTAAAAGATTCATCTGCCAATATGAATCGAAGACGGATGTGTTGAGGGATAGTTAAAAGGGTGGGATAACAGGACAACCGGAGAGGCGAAATGGGTGCAATCTAATAAAAGGTGGGCAACCGATTGGTCCCCACCACAAAAAGGACAGCAAGGGCTGATTTGAACATCACCCGAAGCAATGTGTGGCCAATGCGAACTCAGCAAAGGGCTACCTCCAACGACCACAATCTATGACGGCTCGAGGGCCAAGAGTGAACAAAATTATTAATTTTGTACAGTTTGGATGATGAGCAGTCATCCCATTCATTCTGCCACAGTCGAAAAAATATACTTTCTTATTGAAGTAAAGTAGTCTCTAAAAGGCAGAGCCGTGTTCTCAGGGAAGACAAAATGTGCTGAGCGGGCCAGCCGATCAGTCCTCTCGATGCCCAGGGACCCAGCTAAAAATAATTCTATATCGGGACGCATTTTGGACCAGCCAGTTGCAAATATCTGTGACTAAGAGATTGGACGCATTAAAAGATCTAATTGACTGTATGTAAAACACTCCTTGAGTCGGAAAAATAACAAAATCATTAAAACGTAAAATTTGAATGAGTAAAAGCAAAAAAGGATTGCTGAAAGTTTGGTAAGAAATTATCCTGCTGGTGGTAAAAATAAAGTTAGGAATTCTCCTCCTGGGTAGATGGCTGCGGCGCCCACACCACTGTCCGACTTAGATCCATCCGTGTATAATAAGCAGCATTGTTTGTGTGAGGTCGAATGCTCTAAAAACGGGCTCTTAATGATGCTAGGTTTCATGGAAGACTTCTCCAGGCTCCACATATTGGTACATAGTGTAGGGAGAGGAGCATCTCAACTAAGGTTCAGTATGGATGGAGGGGTAAGGACCCTTCAAGCACCCAGGTTAGAGTGATGATCTTTTAAGCGAAGGTTCAAGGGGCGGGGTAAAGATGGCAACTTATCAAATACCGCCGTTGATTCGGCAGCATACAGGCCTCTATAAACCTCTGATACAAGGGCTTGCTGTACTCGGCAGAGGTATCTCATGCAGATTTGAAGTATGTGGTAGGGCAAAGGGAGTACCCAACTCTCGCAGTAGAGGCTGTTGATAGGAGAAGTACGAAAGGCTCCACTGGAGAGAGGAACTCCTAGGTTTCGAATAGGGTTCAGCATTTTAAGGCTATAAGGGCAGGCCAATTGGTAAATTTGACAGCCATAATCCAATTTGGATTGGACAAGGGCTGTGTATAATGTCCAAAATGTTTGTCGGTCGCTGCCCCACGAAGTGTGTGAGAGGACTTTCAAAATGTCTACAGCCTTTTCGAAGACGGCGTAGGTGTGGTAACCAGGATAACTTTGGATCGAGAGTTACGCCAAGAAACCGAAACTCGGACACAAACTATATCTTCGCCTTGTATGGAGATAGATGGCGGAACAAGTACCCCTCTGCTCCGGTGGAAATACATTGCTTTGCTTTGGTTTTGTTTGTGGAAAAGCGGAATCTCTTAAGTTCTGCTCTTTTGGAGACAGCGTCGACCGCCAGTTGTAGCCGACGCGCTTCTGATGGCAGGCGAGGTGAGGAACAGTATAGTGCTAAATTATCGACAAAAAATAATAATATTGATCGCAATCATAAAACTGCCCTGGGGAACTCCCTCCTCTTGGGGTTGCAAGTGAGAGTATGCGTCTCCAACACGCACCTTGAAAGATCGAGATGTTAAAAAACTTTGAATAAGTGACGGTAAAAGGCCTCTCATCCGTATCTCCATGTTGTGTCGTAGGCTTTCTCAATTTCGAAAAATATGGCCAAGAGCTTCCAACGTATTAGGAGGTCAAGGGTACTATGACCTTTGCGGAAGCCACATTGAAATGGAGAGAGAAGGTGTTGGTTTCTAGGAACCAGTTTAAGCAGTACAACACCATTTTATCCAGCATCTTACTCAAACAGCTGGTAAGAGCTATAGGGCGGTAGTGTTCTGCGTCCAACCTGCCCTTCCCGGTTTGACAAAGGGAAGGATGATGGATAAAAACCTTTCACCCACTTAAGGTTGTTCAAATCAAGCAAGAAGATAATAGAGTGTGGATGTAGGTGCCGAATCATATAGAAATGGATCTCGTCAAGGCCAGGGAAAGTGGCTCATGGATGTTGAATAAAGCATTATATGCAAAGTTAAATTTTGTTGTGAAGTTGAGAGAATGAGAGTCTGCCTTTGATTCGTAAGATAAAAAAAAGCCCTAACGTAACTGCTGACAGCATAGACATGGTCAGCAAAAGCATTGCCTACCGCCAGGCCGTCATTCTCTAAGGAACCGTGTAAGTTGAGTGTGGGGGGTATGATGATCAGCATAACGGCCCTTGATCTTATTAATCCTCTTCCAGATCTTAGCGGTAGGTGTCATAGAGGAAATTGATGAAACGTAACGGCACCATGAATTTTGGCGAAGCGCATGAGCTCGGTTTCGGTCGACCTTGTTGCACAAAGTTGGGTTCTTTCGGAATCGGGCATGGGCTAACTTGTAGTTTTGACAGCTGTTGCCGAAGCCCAGCATGGCATGGTTTGGTCGCCTCCATGGAATGGAGGCGACCCAACCATGCATTGTAGATAGTCGATGTAAAGTATTCTACTCCCACGTCCACCATATTGAAGCTCCCCAAGGATGCACTTGTGAAGGACGCCTCTTGGAAACCTTCCCAATCTGCATGACCTCAGTCCTACTAAGGGGAATGGTTGTATGAGGGCTAACCTGAAGGGCCGACAAGACAATACGAAAGTGGTCACTCCCATCGAGATCGTCAAGAATGGACCATCGAAATTCCATTAAGCAATCCGGGAACAGACAGACAGGTCAACACAGCTAAAAGAGTCCGCCTGACCATGATAAGAGGTAATATCGCTAGTTTTTAAAACAAATAAAGTCAGATAATAAAAGAGACTGGCATTCCGAGTGATGTCACCCCAGTATGAGTGACGGGCGTTAAAATCTAGTAATAAAAATGGGGAGGGCAACTGATCTATAAACTTAGTAAGAAAAACCTTCACGGCAACAGCTTGGAGGGTAGTATGTAGGGGTATGGGAGATACATGGTGGGATGAAAATACCACGTTTGCCTCCCCCCTCCCCCTCCCATCTTCATGAGAGGAGCTTTCAACAGGAGCAATCGAGTTGAAAGTGAGAAAACCGGGTACCCAGTTTATTCTCCTGAAGACAAATAACAGCGTAGTGGAGAGTCGTCAAAATAATTTTGAGTTCTTCCCACTTTGGAAGAACGCCCTGACAATTCCATTGTAAAATGCAAGATATTATGTGGGGCGGCTAGATACCACTGGATATCTTTTTCTCTTTTGTGGCCGATATTGTGTTTTGAGGTTCGTCCCAAAGAGCTTTGGGTAAGAAGAGCAGATTTTGAGGAGCCTGCTTTTGCAGGGAGAGGGGTCTTAGAGGGAGCAGTAACTGGGGCTATTTTCGAGGGTTTTGAGAACCTATCGAGTCCCTTGATTGTAATTTGGGCTCACAACCTGCCGGAAAAGGAAGTCCGAGAAGGGATTTTCGGCCGGTCGAGGGCTTAGTCCAACCGTTGCGATTGATGATGGAGTATCAACTCTTTCCATCGGATCATGAGTAGAATGGTGAGTGGAGCTGGTTGTATATCTGCCATGGGTTGGATCAGCATCGGGCGGGATGGACTTAAGGGGAAAAGAGTTCATTGAAGATTCTCGGGATTCGGCCGAGTCATCTCCAGAGGCTGCCCGCTTATTGGTGGTCGATGACCCAGGTGAGGAATCCTTCCTCGTACCACTGGGCTTTGGGTCTCGGGGCCGGGTGGATGAACCTTCACCGGTCGATGTCTTCAAGTGTCTCCCAGCTGGAGAAAGAAGGGTATTGCATTGGTTATCTCGGTGTGAGAGCGATGCTTAGACTATATCCTGAATCTTTCTGACGTCGCGAGTAGATCTAGGATGAATTGCTTCGAGCGTGATGGTCGGTTTCGTCCAGCGTCACGTAAAACGTCAGAGTAGAGACCGCCGAGTGGTGAGGTTTGTGCTCGAGCACACTGGCGGGCCCCTCATATCTATACGTAGAGACTTGCGCAAAGCGATCACCTCCTTTTCTTATAAAACTATAAGGCAGAGTTTTGACGCAGCACTGTGGGTTCCTCCGCAGTTGGCACAGCGAGGTGTTTTGGTTCATTCGGGGCTATGGTACTCGGAGCTACAATTCACGCAGGAGTGAGGGTGCCGACAGGCCCGACCAACATGTCCAAATTGATTGCAATTGAATCAACGTCTGGGTAGTTCGATGTAGGGACTTACTGGGACACGAAGATACCCAGCTTTAATATACTGCGGCAGTTCTTGTTGTTCAAAGGTTAAAATCAGTGTGGCGGTTGGGATTCTAGTGGAACCTAATTTTTTAGTCTCCCTGTGTACGTGTGTGACACGTTGGGTACTAAGCTTGCTCTGAAGGTGGGTGGGGTCGTAGTCCCTTAGTTCGTTTGAACGGACGACACCTTTGACAAAATTCAGAAGCGGGTGGGGCTAGACAGTTACTGGAATTTCAGCTATCGAAGATAGATTTCGCACAAGGTTGTGCTGAGAGTGGGATGACACCTCGACTACGACATCACCACTACCTCTTGATCACATCCAGCGGGGTTCGCTATAGCGGGACTCAAAAGATTTATTAACGTCGAACACGTCCACTTTTGCAAGTGGGGTGTCGGATGATGAACTCATGACAAGAAAGCGGGGATAATCTAAATCTGGGTCTACTTCATTGGAATAGGGGCCAACGAGCGAGGGGAGGCTGAAAGGAGAGCTAAGGAACGTTTGGCACGAGAACCCTAACGAAAAGGGGAGGTTTTAGGTTTATGGCTAGCCATTATAAAAAGAAATAACTGCATTCTCCTTCGGGACTCCCCTCCATGGAGCCCTACAAGGGCCCGGCACTACTGCCATCTACAATTAGTTACGTCCAGTATGTCCTCCTGGAGAATGGATACGGATCTACCACACCATCTTTATAAGCCTCACAGGCTGCCCGAGTTCTCCTACGCACGGAGAAAGGGGAAGATTTGGTAGACGAAGGCGGTGGAGATGCCCAGCCTTCATGGAAGAAGAACAATTCGGAATCAATCCATAAAACGAGCAGAGGTCGGGTATCCATAAGGACCACTAGATATGTGATGCAAGAGGAGAGAAATAAAGAGCAGTGTAAGAACGTACTAATGGGGGGGGGGATAGGTTTATGTTTTAAAGTCTTCTTGGCAGCACCATGGGACCCCTAAGGGGCGCAGGGCTGACCCCCCACGCCCCCACCCCCATCGCCACGAAAAGGCCAGAGCGCATCTGGAAACAATCCCTCAAGAAAAGATCCCAGAGAGGAAGAGAGTGAAGATTGGGAGGTGTCCCCTCACCCCAATAGTGTGGAGAGTCTCCATGATGCGTTATCATAGGCCTTCTTCAGATCGAAGGAAGACCTCGCAGATGGCATTTTCAAGTCTATGCAGAATATCCGACATTGAGTGGAACTTGCGGAAGCCTGACAGTTGAAGACAGGTAGCCGAGGTTTGATGGGCCTTATGAAAGTCTCTTACGGGCCTCGTGCTATTTAAGATTGTCAATATGGCCGGAGTCATCCGTTTTCGAATACTTCAATAGTGCTAGGGACAAAATAAAACAAACTGACTCCAGAGTCATAAACGATATGGCAATGAATATGGACTAGTCAAAAACCAAAATACCCCTCCCTGATATGCCTCAGCACCAGCTATCGCGTCACAGCCATCACTCTCTCGCCCCTTCCCAGACCCCATCATCTATCCGAAATCAATCACGCGCCTCTGAATACCGACCGTATATTCAAATACAACATCGATTTTTCTTCTTTTTTTTAACCCATTTCTGATTATGAGACCATCCTTCTTATCGGTCTCACTCCCCTTAAATACTTAAAGACCCTTTTCATGTGATACATGTTATATAAAGTCGCGGCGAAAAAGTAAACTGGGAATGAGACTATTTATTCTGTGGTTTCAAAAGGGAACCTTAAAATGGGTTAGCCCGATCGTAACGACACTCGGTAAGCATCAAATTGCAACCACAATATTATCTTTTTATTTTTGTTAAGGAAGACGAAAAAAAGCGTTTGACCAAATGTCACCGTTTCAGTATATATTCTCACGAGAGAAAAGGTTTTAAAAAGTATTGTATATGTATATATATCTCTGTTTGTAAATTGTAAATGTGTCCAAGTGTAAAATGAGCAAATCGAGGAGGAGAGAAATCATTTCTAGGAGCAGTTTAACATATCGCTTGCAGGTCATACCAATCAAGTCATTTACTCTGCATTAGAAGATGGCATTTACACAACTGATCTTAGATAAATACGAGTCTTATTTATTCATCGTACCAAAGCACGAACATTAAGAGAGTTGTATTTAAGCATCATCAAAGACTAGCTTGTGAAATCGATAATCAATCTAATTCGAACTACCTCCATTTGCTACCCAAAACCACTAAATAAATAGAATTGCAGTCTTCTTGTTTCTATCACCAGTTTGATCGAAGGCAAAATCATATCACAATTTCTGCTCATCGTCCAGCCAAAAATATTCATTATTACCTTTTGGAGTCGAGTAATAATTTCTCAGAACGTTATCGTATCACCCAAATCCTGTTTGACGATTAACGTTTTGCAACAATCTTATGGAAAGCGCAATAGCAAAGAAGATCACAAAACGAGATGTAATATAAATATATCTGGTGACCAACAAAGAGATCCTTTCATCCCCCGCCCCCTGCAAACCAGCAAATAATTTCCTCCATTGGTCGTATTTCACTGCTGTCCTTCCATCTTTCCCCAATTTCTCTACTCCTCCCCGTCTACCGAATCTATCCATTCCCATTCCCTAAAATGCCAATCCCTTCTCCAATGGTAGCCCTAGGGTATCTCCAGCCCCTCCCCCTATTGCTACATTAATAGACCATTCTTCCATTAGATTAGCTAAAGCTTCGTGCTCCTCTGATATGCTCAGTAATCCTATTCCTGCCATTATGGTATCTAAACGTGAATCTTCTATTCCCCCCTCTTCTAAATGGGAATCTTCTTTTTCCGATTGCTCTAAACTTGAATTTTATATTTCCACCTCCGCTAAGCGTGAATCTTCTATTTTCGATTTCTCTAAACTTGAATCTTTTATTTCCTCCTCCACTAAACATGAATCTTCTATTTCCGATTTCTCTCAACGTGAATCTTCTATTTCCCCTTCCTCTAAACATGAATCTTCTATTTACCCGCCCTCTGAACGTGAATTTTCTATTTCCCGGTCCTCACTTTTGCATTTTGACCCACACTCAATCCTCACTTCATATCGCCATCATTTCATTCAGCACTCATACAGTGCTAAGTTGTCAATTCTCTCGCACTCATATAGTGCTCTGGCAACACGCTATAAATCATCTCGCACTCATATAGTGCTCTGACAACACGTCATCAATTCTCTCGCACTCATATAGTGCTCTGGTAACACGCTATTACATTCAGTACTCATATAGTGCTTGACAACAAGTCATCAATTTGCTCGCACTCGCATAGTGCTCTGGCAACACGCCATAAATCCTTTCGCACTCACATAGTGCTCTGACAACAATTCATTAATTCGCTCGCACTCACATACTGCTCTGGCAACACGCCATTAATTCGCTCGCACTCGCATAGTGCTCTGGCAACACGCCATTACATTCAGTACTCATATAGTGCTCTGGCAACACGCCATAAACCCATTCAGCACTCACATAGTGCTCTGGCAACACGCCATTAATTCTCGCGCTCACTTAGTGCTCTGACAACACCATCAATCCTCGCACTCACATAGTGCTCTCGCAACATGCCTGAAACCTACTTATACCGAAAATGTTCATCTGGAACCCCAATAACCTCATTCTCATCCTACTTTACCCCTTTATGATACAGTAATCCCCCAAAACAACCTATACCCCACCATTTTAACTACTCCTGCCTCTGCAACAACACCTTTCGTTTTGCTGCCTCCTCTTCCTTTGTTGCAGGAACCCTCGTCTACAGAAGTGGTTAGTCAGGAGCAAATATCTCCCCCACTGGTCACTCCGTCAGCGGACATCGGGACTCAAGACTCCCACATCCCGCTCGACGCCATCTCGGAAGGAACCAGCAAGCGGATCACCTTCTCTCCATGTACCTTCTCTTGTGCCAGTGCCTCGCTCAACGCTAATGCCACTGCCACAGCAAATCTGTGTCCGCGTACCCGCAGCCAAACCAATGGCACTGCACACGCTCCGGTCACGTCGTCAGGAGGCCTCATCGGTACTCGGACTTGTAATCTCAAAATAGTAAAAAAGGGGGGGTAACCTTCTTAGGGGAGGGAGTGTTATAGCAATGCCTCTGGGCATTCCTATAATAAAACCTCCTGGTAAATTTAATATATATATATATATATATATATATATATATATATATATATATATATATATATATATATATATATATATATATACATTAATAAAAATGTAAAATTCATATTATGCATTCCTTTAACTTTGTTAATTTAATCATTCAATTATTTTACTTTAACTTTGTCCATTTAATATTCCAATTAATTTACTTAACTTTTGCAAATTAAATCATTTTATGTAAAACTTAATAATTAATTTATTCATTTAACGTATACTGTTCCAAACAACATCTCTTAAAATTTCACACACAAACAAACAAACACACGCTTCCAGCTCGACAAAATAGCACACTATTCCTTCTTAGTCGACTCGCAGCTTTCTTTGTATAAAGGTCGGTAATCCTTCCTACAATTAGTCATTTTCCTCCAAACAAATCAAACTTAGTTAATTCCACATTCACATTCTTTGCAAACGACCATACGAGAGTAGGTCCTAATTATATTTACTTCTCATTGCAACTCCTAATTCACAGTCCATCATAGTCATTACTGTATTATTATTTCACTATTATTCACTATATTATTCCACCATATTAATTTCACATACTTCAATTCTCTTCGCATCTTCTTACTGTAAATCATAGTTAAAATATCTTACATTGTATACCTAATCTACTTATCTCATTGTACATTAGTTGATTCTTGAATATATTTATATTTGTGTAATTGTCTTTCTTAAAGCCCAGTTCATTTTCCAAAATGTATTTCGCTGTCGCTTTAGGCCTAAAACAATCGGCAGACAACTTCGACATATTTATGGTTATGGTTTTCGAAACGCTATTTAGGCTGATATATTAACATAAAATAAATCAAATGATTAACCATATACTAAAATCTGTTCCCCCATTCCTTTAAATGGGACTCTTCTATTTTCCCCTCATCTAAACATAAATATTTTATTTTCCCTCCTTTAAACGTGAAACTTCTATTTCCTCCTTCTCTGAACGTGAATCTTCTATTTCCCCCACCTCTAAACATGAATCTTCTATTTCCTCCACTTCTAAACGTGAATCTTCTACTTGCCCCTCCTCTAAATGTGAATGTTCTATTTCTACCTCAGCTGAACAGGAATATTCTAATTCACCACTCCTCTAAACGTGAATCTTCTATTTCCCCCACCTCTAAACCTGAATCTTCTATCCCCCTTCCCCCTCCGCGAAACGTGAATCTTCTATTTCCAGCACCTCTTAACGTGAATCTTCTATTTCCCCTTATCTGAACGTGAATCTTCTATTTACCCATCCTCTAAATATGAATCTTCTATTTCCCCCGCCTCTAAACGTGAATCTTCTATTCCCCCTCCTTTAAACGGGAATCTTCTATTTTCCCCTCCTCTAAAAGTGTATCTTCTAATTCTCCATCCCCTGAACTTGAATTTTCTATTTCCCCCTCATTTAAATGGGAATTTTCTATTTTATCCTGCTCTATACAGGAAGCTACTATTTCCCCCTCCTGTAACCGTGAATCTTCTATTTCCCGCTCATCTAAACGTGAATCTTCTATTTCCCCCATCGTCTAAACGTGAATCTTCTATTTCCCCCATCGTCTAAACGTGAATCTTCTATTTCCCACTCGTATAAATGGGAATCTTCTATTTTACCCTGTTGTAAATGTGAATCTTCTATTTCACCCTCCCCTAAACGTGAATCTTCTATTTCCCTCTCCGTTAAAAATGAATCTTCTATTTCTCACTCCTTTCAAAGTGAATTATGTAGTTCCCCCCTCATTTAAATGGGAATCTTTTATTTCCGCCTCCTCTATAGAGGAATCTTTTATTTCCCCGTCCTCAAAACGGAAATCTTTTATTTCACCCAACTCTAAACGGAATTCTTCTATTTTTCCGTGTTCTATACAGGAATCTTCTATTTCCCCCTTCTGTAACCGTGAATCTTCTATTTCCCGCTCATCTAAACGTGAATCTTATATTTCCCCATCGTCTAAAGGTGAATCTTCACACTCCTATAAATGGGAATCTTCTATTTTCCCCTGTTCTAAATGTGAATCTTCTATTTCACCCTCACCTAAACGTGAATCTTCTATTTCCCTCTCCGCTAAAAATGAATCTTCTATTTCTCCCTCCTTTCAACGTGAATTCTGTATTTCCCCTTTCATTTAAATAGGAATCTTCTATTTTCCCCTTCTCCATAGAGGAATCTTTTATTTCCCCGTCCTCTAAACGGGAATCTTCTATTTTCCCCTCCTCTAAAAGGGAACCTTTTATTGCAACCTCCTCTAAACGTCAGTCTTATATTTCAGAATCCTCTAAACATGAATCTTCTATTTCCCCCTCCTCTAAACTTGAATTTTCTATTTCCCCAGCCTCTGAACGTGAATGATCTATTTCATCCTCATTTAAATGGGAATCTTCTATTTCCCCCTCCTCTAAACAGGAATTTTCTATTTACCCATCATCTAACCGTGAATCTTCTATTTCCCGCTTCTCTAAACGTAAATCTGTTATTTCCCCTCATCGAAACGTGAATCATCTATTTTCGCCCCCTCTAAACGTAAATCTTCTATTACCCCCTCCTCTAAACGAGAATCTTCTATTTTCTCCTCCGCCTAACAGGAATCAACTATTTCCCCTCATCGAAACGTGAATCTTCTATTTCCCCCTCGTCTAAACGGGAATATTCTATTTCAACCTCCTCTAAACGTGAGTCTTTATTTCCCCCACTTCTAAACGTGAATCTTTTATTTCCTCCTCATCTAAACGTGATTCTTCTATTTCTCCCTCCCCTCAACGTGAATTATGTATTTCCCCCTCATTTAAATGGGAATCTTCTATTTCCCCCTCATCTATAGAGGAATCTTCTATTTACCCCTCCTCTAACAGTGAATCTTCTATTTATCCCTACTCTAACCGTGAATCTTCAATTTCCCGCTACTCTAAACGTGAATCTTCTATTTCCCCTCATCGAAACGTGAATCATCAATTTCCCCTCTTCAAAACGTCAATCTTCTATTTCCCCTTCCGCTGAACCGGAATCTCCTATTTCTCCCTGCGTTAAATGGAAACTCCTATTTCCCCCACCTCTAAACGATAAATTTGTATTTACTCCTCCTCTAAACGGCAATCTTCTACTTCCCCCTCTTCTAAACCGGAATCTTCTATTTCACCATCTTCTAAACATTAATCTTCTATTTCCCCCAAGTCTAAACATGCATCTTCTATTACCCCCTCCGCTAAACGTGAATCTTGTAGTTACCCATACTCTAAACGTGAATCTTCTATTCCTCCCTACGCTTAACAGGAATCTTCTATTCACCCATCCTCTAAATGTGAATATTCTATTTCCCCCTTCTTTAAACTGGAATCTTCTATTTCCCCCTAATATTAAAGGGAACCTTCTATTTCGGCCTCCTCTAAACGGGTAGCTTCTATTAGCCCCTCCTCTATACAGAACTCTTTACCCCTCCTAAAACAGTAAATCTTCTCTTTCCCGCTCATCTAAAAGTGAATCTTCTATTTCCCGCTCCTCTAAACGTGAATCTTTTATTTCACCCTCCTCTAAACGTGAGTCTTCTACTGCAACCTCTTCTAAACGTCAGTCTTGTATTTCAGAATCCTCGAAACGTGAATCTTCTATTTCCCCGTCCTTTAAACGTGAATCTTCTATTTCCCCGCCTCTGAACGTGTTTGATCTATTTCCTCCTCATTTAAATGGAAATCTTCTATTTCCCATCCTCTACACAGGAATCTTCTATTCACCCATCATCTAACCGTGAATCTTCTATTCCCCGCTCCACTAAACGTAAATCTTCTATTTCCCCTCATCGAAACGTGAATCATCTATTTCCGCTTCCTCTAAACGTAAATCTTCTATTACCCCCTCCTATAAGCGTGAGTCTTCTATTTCCCCCTCCGCTGAACAGGAATCAAATATTTCCCTCTCTTCTAACTGGGAATAGTGTATTTCTTCCTCTTTTAAACGGAAATCTTCTATTTCCGCCTCTTATTAACGGGAACCTTCTATTTCCACCTCGTCTAACCTAGAATCTTCTATTTCCCCCTCCTCTAAACGTGAGTCTTTATTTCCCCGACCTCTAAACATGAATCTTCTATTTCTCCGTCCTTCAATGTGAATTATGTATTTACCCCTCATTTAAATGGGAATCTTCTATTTCCCCCACCTCTATAGAGGAATATTCTATTTACCCATCCTCTAACCGTGAATCTTCTATTTCCCGCTACTCTTAACGAGAATCTTCTATTTCCCCTCATCGAAACGTGAATCATTAACTTTCCCTCGTCTGAACGTGAATCTTCTAATAACTCCTCCTCTAAACGTGAATCTTCTATTTCCCCTTCCGCTGAACCGGAATCTCGTATTTCCCACTGCTTTAAACGGAAATCTTCTATTTCCCCCTCTTCTAAACCGGAATCTTCTATTTTACCATCCTCTAAATATGTATCTTCTATTTCCCCCTCCTCTATACAGGACTCTTCTATTTACCCCTCCTCAAACCGTGAATCTTCTCCTCCCAACTCCTCTAAAAGTGAATCTTCTATTTCTCGCTCCTCTAAACGTGAATCTTCTATTTCCCACTCCTCTAAAAATGAATTTTCTATTTCTCCCTCCTCTTAACGGGAATCTTCTTTTTCCCCCTACGCTGGACCGGAATCTTCTAAATCCCCTTAAACTTAACGGGAACCTTCTATTTCCGCCTCCTCCAAACGGTAATTTTCTATTTGCCCGTCCCCTATACGACAATCTTCTATTTTCCCCATCTCTAAACCGTAATTTTCTATTTACCCCTCCTCTAAACGGGAATCTTCTATTTACTCCTCCTCTAACTGCAATCTTCTATTTAGCCCTCTTCTAAACCTGAATCTTCTATTTCCAGCGCCTATAAACGTGAATCTTTATTTCCTCCACCTCTAAACATGAATCTTCTATCACCACGCCCGCTAAACGTGAATCTTATAGTTGCCCCTACTCTAAACGTGAATCTTGTCTTTCTCCCTCCGCTGAACTGGAATCTTCTACTTTCCCCACTCCTCTAATCGTGAATCTTTTATTTCCCCCACAACTAAACCTGAATCTGTAATTACCCCATCCGCTAAACGTGAATCTTTTAGATGCTTCTCCTCTAAACGTGAATTTTCTATTCCTCCCTCCGCCTAACAGGAATCTTCTATTTACCCCTCCTCTGAATGTAAATATTCTATTTGCCTCTCTTGTAAGCATGAATCTTCTATTTCAGCCAAAAACTAAAGATAACTCTTTTATTTCCGAAAACTCTAAATCTCATTCGTCTAATTCCCACACCTCTAAATGTGAATCTTCTATTTCGCCCTCATCTAAACGTGAATCTTCTATGTCTCTCTCCTCTAAACGTGAATCTTCTATTTACGCCTCCCCTAGTCGAGAATCTTGTATTTCCCCCATCTCTAAACCGGAATCTTCAATTTCCCCTTTCTCTTAACGAGAATCTTTTATTTCACCGTCCTCTGAATGGGAATCTTCTATTTTTCCCTCATCTAAACGGGAATCCACTATTTCCCTCTTTTGTGAACCGGAATCTTCTATTTCCCCCACCCCTTAACGTGAATCTTCTATTTCCCCATTCTCTATACATGGATCTTCTATTTCCCCCGCCTCTAAACGTGAGTCTTTATTTCCCCCACCTTTAAACCTGAATCTTCTATTACCCCTTCCGCTAAACATGAATCTTCTAGTGGCCCCTCCTCTAAACGTTAATCTTCTATTTCTCCCTCCGCCGAACAGAAATCTTCTATTTTCCCACTCCTCTAAACGGGAATCATCTATTTGGCCCTCTTCTAAACGGGTATCTTCTATTTATCCCTCTTGTATACGGGAATCTTCTAGTTCTTCCACCTCTAAACGGTAATTTTCTATTGACCCCTCCTCTAAACGTGAATCTTCTATTTTCTCCTCCTCTAAACGGGGATCTTCTATTTCCCACTTTTCTAAACATGAATCTTCTATTTCTCCTTCCTCTAGACGTGAATCTTCTATTTCCCCCTCGTTTAAATGGGATTCTTCTGTTTTCCCCTCCTCGCCCCACAGAATGGGCTGTTTTCATTTTGTGGACGGGTAGTAGTCCTCACATTCTTCCTGACTGACAACTGGACTTCTATCCGCCCTACCCCCTTATCTATTATTAATTTATTACATTATTCATGCACTTTTAAAGTTGGTCCCCGGTTTCTTATGGCCTATACCCTCCCGCATTTTGGCTGTAAGTGAAAACACTGTATTTCTCCGTGCCTCCATCTGGAAGTTGAGCATCCTTCCTGATATGTGCTATTACGGTGGCAACGCATCGGCAGAGGCTAAGGGACTTGTCCACGTTGAGCTTAAGTCAATAATGTACCAGGGTGTCTTTGCTCGCCATCGGTCCAGTGCTACCACCTGGGCCCTTTATAGATGTGGTATCAAGGGTAATTCTTATCTTCAATTCCCTCCTTCCCATGTGATTTCCACTGCTTATTGCAACACGTTTTTACACCAGTAAAGTCTAACTATCCTCGTTCCTTGGATCCCTTTGCCAATGAAATATATCCTGAGTTCGAATATTGTTAATTTATACTACTAAAACTAAGTATTATCTGCTTTCTAAACATTTTTTCGATTCAAATGATGCATTTGAATCTTGCTACGGCGAACGATGCCATAAGTAGACCAATGGCGGAGGAGACATGGGGGTTGGTCTCCTCCGGCACACAACACGATTCTGTTCGAAATGTCTTCTGTTGCACAAGTTTCTATTTCGAAGTTGGTTGAAAGATAATGACCTACCTACTGCGACTCCAAAATAAGCTGGCAGGTCAACGTGTTACCGTTGTTTTGGGGTAACTAAGCCATCCGACTCTATCCGTATAAAAACATTAATTCTGACGCTTGTGCATCAGGAGAACACGCAATTTATTAAGGCTGGATATCTTGGAATCTCAGTAGGCGGTTTCTTTTAACTTCAAAAGTCGCTGCTTAAATTTATATCTGTTCGGACATGTGGATCCTACGTTTCGACATACATGTACTTTCGTTATTTGTACCTTCGCCCACCGTGAAAATATATATAACAAGCCTCTCGCTGCACCACGAACCAGGGGGTGCACAGATTCCAATGCCCTAAGCAAACTCAGCGCGCTTTGTGAGCCGCTAAAGATCACAATCCGTTCTCGAACAGGGTAAAACGCGTTTCTCGTATACCAAGCAGTGTATTACAACCAGCTCGGCCGTAAAACAGAGGCAACGCCTAGTTGAGGCCCGCTAACTTGAAACAAAGGGTATATAGCATGAAAGCCGACCCCCTCCTGCGACTTGGAGCCTTCCGTGTACACTCAAGGATCCAGCGTGACACAGTGTGCTCTCAAAATGTCGAACGCAATACTCCTGGTCCTGTAGAAGTTTTTGGAGCGAAGGCGTGGCAACAAATAGTCAAAGGTGGTACCCTACAGGATGGCGTCCTAGGCAGTACCAGAGGTGCCACCAACTTGAAATCTACACAAAGCTCTCGAAGTTTCCTAGCCATAAATCCAAAATGTTTGGCTCTCCCTCACACATGTCAGGAACTAAGGCAGCCCTCCGGCCTGTTTGGCAAAGAGGATGGGAGATGGCCGAGGGGAACTTAAAGTTGCGTGCTACTTTTCCCATGGACCTAACCTCAATGCCGCGAAGGCGAATTGGGCACACTCGCGGGACGCACCGCCATTCAATGGAGCGCTCGCATGCACTTTATTGTGAAAACTGCGTTGTTCCCAAGATTGTTCGACACATTCTTGTTCAATGTCCCAGTGTGGGGGATCTTCGCGCACGTTACCTGTCATGTTATTGCGACAAGCGGTGCAACTACCGCGTGTCCTTTGTCTCCAGGACGGGTTCGTGTATACAGACTCTTAGACTATCTAACTTTTTGAAGGAGGCTGGCCTATTCCATTTTATTTGACTCTTTGTGTAGGCCGCATGCTCCTGCGCCGGTGGGAGGTGCATCTCCCCACAGCGCAGGAACATAAGAGTACTTCCTTGTCTTTTTTTGTTTCTCTTTGTATTTTGGGTTTTTTCTTTGTTTAGTTTAGTTTTGGTAATTTTAAAGTAGCCAGTACTAGGCTGAAATTTTAAATTACGGCGATTTATGCCCTTAAATGCAGTCGACAGATGGGCGCGTTAAAGAATTTCGTTGAAGAGTAGAGCGAGGAGGGATCCTGCTTCGCTCCACCCACAGAAGGTGCCCCTAATGCCTGACGTACCAGCCTGCGCAAGACCCTTCTCCAAAAATGGGATGACATTTTTTTTCAATGAGACACCAGTCTGGAGGAGGAGGTTCCATGCTCTCCTTGTGAGTCCTCCAGATCCCGTGCCGCCTGAGGAGGAGCATATACAGGGGCGAACTCTACTTCGTTGTCTGGCACCGAGCCCAGGTTCGCCCACATGAAAGACCCTATTATATGTGGTGGGGGCACTTCCGGGATCATCTCCACTTTAGAAGGGCCTCCAACTCTCCCCTCTGAAGGTGTCAGGTATCCCAACCGGAGACTTATAGGTCTAAGGCCAGTCACGAAAGTCATTTGGGTTGACCTGCATTTGGAAGAAATGTGGAGCGGGCATGTCGGCTCCCATCAACCTGACAAATCTTGAGTCAACAAAATATCGCGCTAATGCGATAATGCCTAGGGCAGGATGCCGCTTCTTACCACTCCAATAGAGTTGAGGTGGTTCCCCTCCTCCATCTCAGTTCCGAGAACCGAGGTGGCGCGTTCTCTGCCTCGCCGTCTTCTTGGCGTGCTCCTGAGAAAACAAAGTGAGATCTGCCACTAGTATAGTCCCTTAGAGCCAACTCTACAAATAAGAGGCAAACCCCTAATCTTGGAGAACGGGAAGCACTCTCTCGCTATGAGAACCTTCGTGACAGGGGCAGGCTAAGAACATATAGGGGGGCTCGCTACTAAAATAGAGTCGCCTGAAGGCAAATCTGCACAAGGGGAAAGCCGCCGAATCCTTATGTATTTGAGAAAGCGAACCATTTCCGATATGAAAAACTTAGAGGGGGCCCCCTGAAACAGCAAGAGGGAGAAGGCGCCTTCTTAAATGAGTTGGTTGCCCGAGTGCGGCTACAAAAGGCATAAAGGTGAAACCTCTTTATCGGCCAAGGATGGTGAGAAGGGAGTCCTCTCCACCAATATTAGTTCGGGAATTAAGGTTGACATAGTCACTCATGACCATTGTTTAAAATTTAATACCGCTACTCGCGATCGCCTTACTCTGACCCTAACAAATGTTGGTAGAGTTGGAGGCCTCCTGCGTGCGCCGACCGTGGCTACTGGTACGAGCATTATATGACATCACTGCCACCCTTTGGGAGCCCCAGACCAGAATCCTTCAATGGCTTTGTAGGGATGTTGCAACAGCGGATGAGGTATGATAGAGGTTGGGGTCTCCTACCTCCTCTAACATCCAGGTGATTGAAAATCTTTTTCGTTGCCCGAAGAAACAGAATATGTCCCGTAAGATAACCATAGTGAGTGAAAGAGACAGTCGTAGTGGATAGGATGCATATAGTGATCGATGCAACGCACCAGCTTCTTCAGGTCTGGACCTAGAATGGAAGTACATTCAGTCAGTTCATCAGACCGCCGTAGTGGGCACTCGAGCTGAGAGGATGTGCAGCCTCTCCAGTTACAATACATAGCGAACTAAATAGGATAAGCCCTGCAATCAAGGAGATGATGAGAGTTGACACAGAAAAGGAGAAAGTAGATGTTAAGGGAAGAAGGAGGAGTGGCTAAGGTGGGGCACGCAGAGTTTCAGCTGAAATTTCAGACTTGGTATAAGCCTTCTGTTGAAGCAGCTTTTCTCGTTCGACTTTTCTTTTTGGTGTGGTTGAAAAGCAGATTTTCTTTAGTCACTTTGACTGGATGAAGTTTCTTCAGCAATTTTTGAATGACAACATAGCTTATTTTGGTTTCCAAAGCAAGTTATCTGACACTCCTTGGATTTCGCCTGATCTTGTTCATGGGTTTCCGACGAGATATAGGGTCCTCATTGATCGGGGCGAGGGTAGTTCTCACTCTTGGCCCCCTCCACGCTCGCGATGTTTCCAGAGGCTCGCCGCGAGAGTGATCCTGCCTTTTCGTTGGAGAGGGGACTCAACCCGCTCATTAAAGCGGACTGTGAAGTGTATTTTTATTATACCCCTCTCCTCCACCCTCAACCTTTATTTATTGTCTCATTGTTATGTCATTCATGGTCTCCTGTTCTTTATCTCTTCCTTTTTTTTCTGTCCTCACGTGTGGTTGATTACGCATGAGCGTATCTGTACAGGTGTTATTGTGCTTGACTAAATAAATGTGTGGGTGCTAGTGCGTCTTTAGGTTTAGGCTCAGATTTTTGCACTCTCAGTAATCCAGTAGGTTTTTTCCCTAGAAATGCAAATGTTGGTGTGTGTGCGCGTGTCTTTTTTGCCGTAGTGTGGGGCAATAAGTCTTTCCTCGCTTCGTTTTCGTTTTAAGTTCGCTATACCGGGGCATGCCATTTATTTATTGCTCAGGGACCCATTGCTTTTATTTTAACTTCACCACTTTCTGTATTTTAGGGCATTGTACCCTTTTATGCCATGCCGCTCCATAGTCTTTATAGAGGTAGCGGCGTATACTCTGCTCCAAATAAGAACAATAATTATCTCACTCTTGAAACACCACTGTCTTTCTATTTAAGCCGTTCGAAAGCTTTAAAAAATTACATCTGGGTTCAACATTTTACAATATTGCCCACTGTCTTCCCGCCCATCTACATGTAGTAGATTGCTTCATGTTTCCGTTATATTTGTGCTGTGAAATAAAAACAACTTTTTCTCTTGTACACTTTCCTCCTTTTTTCTGTTTTATTACCTGACATGCTGTTTTCGAGCATTTTTTTTTATTTACTTTGTCAATTAATTCTTCCTATTCTTCATTGTGCTGTTCCTCAATGCTTAATCATTTAGCTTTTCAGTCATTGTAATTCCTGGTAGATTTGGGGTTGTGTGCCTTGTTGCTTGATTTGATAGTATGTCTTCCTTATATTCATTGTTTTTCTGTTTATTTATGTTGTGCATCTTGGGGGTATTAGTGCTTTATTTAATCCATGGGATGTTTTTATTGTCCGCTTCTATAAGTTTAATGTTAATAGTTTCTAGTTATTTATCCACTTTGTTTTTGTTACACCCCCTTAGCATTGAGATTGGTCTATATGTCTTCATTGTTCCATTGTCCTTTTCCCAGTTTGCCTCCGTATAGTTTTTCTTGCTCATTAGCATTTCCAAGTTTTCTCCATATTAGTTTGTAATTCTATGTAGCAACTCCTAACAAACATCATTTAGTCTCGCCTAGGCGGTTGGTACCCTGCCGCTATTGTTAGTGGAGAGTACTCAAATTTTAAGGTTATCCATAGATAAGCCTCATCCATCTGTTTCTATTCTTAGTATTTTATTCCTGTCTTGATTGTTATTGCAACTCCGTCATGACTCTCATTCGTATGGTTTGTAGCCAGTACATTGTAATTGAATATCTTTATTTTTTTCTGTTGCAAGCTGTAGTCCATGATCGTAGATAGTAATGACATTTGGGTCTAGTTCTCTGAATATTTCCGTGTATTTTGTTTTTAGTTTTCCATCTGTTAGCATTTGTGTGTAGAATTTTAAGCTTTCTAAATAGGTCCATCATTGTCTTTCTTATTCGTTTTTTGAGTTTTGTTTTTTCTTAGCTCTTCTTGCGTTTCCGTATCTCGATTTTTTTGCCACCTTCCGTTTTCAGTAATTAGAAAGGCATCATATTTTAGTACTTTGATATTTGTTGGGTAAATAACCATTTGCATGTTTCGTTCTTGATTCCAATAATCGCATCTTTCTGCTTGTACTTTCGAGGTAATACGAGGGGCGGTCAATAAGTTTTGCAATTAAGATATAAGGAAACGAGATATGAGGAAAATTGTTTTATTATTTTTCAATATAACTACCCTCGACTTCAATGCACTTGCGCCACTTGTCCCTGAGGATTCGAATTCCCGACAACCAGAAATCTCCCGACTGCTGTTCAATCCACTCCTGGACGGTGAGCTGGACATCTTCATTGTCCCCAAACCGGCGTCCACGCAGTGCAGCCTTGATCTGGCGGAATACAAAGTAGTCGCTAGGGGCCATATCTGGACTGTAGGGGGGATGGTTGAGCTCATCGAACCCGCACTCGCGCAGGGCAGCTTGTGCAACTCTGGCCTTGTGGACTTTGACAACGTTGAATACGATCATGGGGCGTGAGGTTTCTAGGGACCCAACGGCAGAGACCTTGGTCATGGCCAAATTGTCGTGGATGATGTTGATAACACTTCCATGTGATATTCCAAGTTCACGCCGAATTTCTTCGACCTTCACCCGTCGATTTTCGAGGATCATCCTCTCCACACGGGCCACATTGGCTTCGTTGGCCACGTCTGATGGAAGTCCTAGACGGGGGTCATCTTCAAGGGACTCATGACCATGGCGAAACTCCCTATTGCAGCGAGCAATGGTTGCATAGGTAGGGGCGGTGTCGGTGTACACTGCAACCATGCGTTCATGGATCTCTTCTGCATTCTTGCCTTCCTTGGTCAAAAATTTGATCACTTCACGGTGCTCAACCTTCTCCATTGTTGAAAAATTTGTGACTGACGATCGCGATAAGCTACTGCTTCTTAAAGAGACGAGGCATGAGCGTGCGGCTGCAGGTCCTGACTTGTCATAACTTGTCCTAACACCCCCACAAACAGCCATCCCCCTTCCTCTGTTTTGCCCTACCGATTATTCTCCCTCTGTAACCCTTTATGTTCAAATAACCTCCCAAAACAATTTCAACCCACCCTTTCATCAACCCCTACTACTCAAACACCACCTTCCGTTTTGCTGCCTGCTCCTCTGGTGTTCCAAGAACCCTCATCGGCAGCGGTGGTCAGCCACGAGCAAATCTCTCCACCACTGGTCACCCCGTCAGCGGAGAACAGGACTCAAGACTCCCACGTTCCGCTTGACGCCATCTCGGAAGGAACCAGCAAGCGGATCACCTTCGCTCCATCAACCTTTACACGTGTCGGTGCCTCGTCTAACGCTACTGGCACTACCACAGCGAATCTGTGCCCCGCACTCCGGTCGCGTCGTAAGAAGACCTCGGCGTTACTCGAACTGGTAGTACTTTTTTGGAAAAGGTGGGGGGTTGGTAACCTTCTTAGATGGGTAGTGTTATATCAATGCCCTTTAGGGCATTCCTATAATGCAAGACTCCCAGGGAATTTTACTATATTAAAATGTTCTCCAATCAAATAATCAGGATGATTTAATCAATGTATATATATTCAAATATCTTTAGTGAACGAATTTGAGGGTTGTTATAGATGATGACCTTGGGTGAAGTGAATAAGTGGATACTCCAAGGCAAAAGATAATTCGAACATGTGAGTGTTAGATAAGTAATTGTGAGATTGCACTTTAAAATAGCAATTTAGGTGCTAATGACTTAAGGGGATATAGTATGGATTTGTTATTTTGGTGTGAATGTAAGTAACAATGGGGGTGAGATATTTAACAATGTAGGTAGGTATGTAGTATTGTGTAGATATTTTTATTAATGCGTAAATAATGGTAGATATGTGATAATGGTAGAATAATGTGATTATGGTAATAGTTTTCCTTGTACACTTTGGATAATATCAATTATTCATATATCACCTCACCTCCTTCTTCCTCTTCAGTCATTCCTTTCTTTATACTCTCTCATTTCTTTCAAATACTATACTGAGAGTGAAGAAAGGAAGAAGACAGAAGAACGATGCTCCGACCTTACTAGGAATAACGGCGACACGCTGAAGTTAGTATTAGCTCGAGCACTAACTAAGGAGCATAGGTTGGCGCGATAACGATAAAATGTATCACGATAATCGATAAATCGATAACGATAACCTTATCGGCGATAACCGATAATCGATGACTGGCGGTAAAATTTATCTCCTGATAAGGTGATAACTGATAAATCGATAAATCCAGAATTATAATGCAATATCGATTATTAACTATATATAGCGTTATTTTATAATACAATAGTAACAATATTTGAATACTGTTTCTTAGTTTCTTACCTGGTGAGGCTCTCCTTCAGCTCTCCTTCCCAGCTCGGACCTACCTATTTCTGCCTCCAAGGCAGGCGCGGCTCGCCCCTGTGCTAAACTGGAACCAAAACCTGAAATTATCGATTATCGCTAGTTTGGAACCAAAAGTATCGACGATGCCAATTAATTGATAACGCGGGGGGGGTGAATTTCGGATAACCGATAACCCGATATCGTTATCGCGATAACCCCCACCTATGTTAAGTAGGCTAGCTACTGATTAACAATTAACTACAGATTGATTGATACTTTCGTCTCATATAATCTAACAAGAGGAAAGCTTCGACGGCAGCGTCTTATCCTAGGAACTGCTATATATTTCTTGGAGGTGAGAGTTGTCATTTGTTTTCAATCTGTTGGTTAAAGAGACAATAATACATATATCACTGTTTAAAATAAACTTTTGATGCAGGACGTTGGGAACGAGTGTGAAATGGGGCTGGATTACAGGATGTTTTAAGATGGGCTGCAATTCACTACAAAATTTTAAATGTCCTGTCCCTTGCTTCTCGCATCATATTTAATTTCGTGGAAATCGAACTCTTAGAAAACGGGTTTTCCACAAAGAATAATTTAACCCACGTGAAAAATATTATTTTTGTTAAAGTCTCTTCCGTCCCCACTTTTAATATTACGTACTAATTTTAAATAATTTTTCCCTAGTTCCTCGACTATTCTGCTAAATATATTTTTGGGGAAGAATATAACAGCAAATACATGCATATGTTACTGCACCAAACTTAGCCCCTTAGCACGTCTACAAATCAGGATATTGCAGCAACGATCTTGCATTGGGCACGTCCCAATTGGGGCCCCAACTAAGTTTGTCACTGGGATATGGAACCTATGTGGGACCCATCTGGCTTACCTTTACGGAACCAAGCTCGGATCAAAGTGGAAACAAGCTAAATGCGTTGGCCTGGATGTAGTTACCTTCGTGGTTTGCATCTGAATCCCATTGGCAAACCCACTTCTATCTTATGCCCATCAATCCCGGTAACCCACTTTCAACCTATATTTATGCGTTGGTAGGGGCGCTATAATGAACGAAGGCTCACTTATGTGTTGTTAAGCCGAGGGCAGAGCGGTAAGATAGTTAAATGCATTACATAGAACCGTGGTACTGTAGATAGCTTGGGGGTAGGAAAGGGGCGCAAAGAAAAATAAATAAAGAAAAGTAGCGAAACGAGTTTCGAACGCGCTTCCCGCGTCGCTGGACTCATTCAAACAAAGCATTTAAGACACTCACCGGAACTTCTCGCACACTACACAGACCCCCTCCTAGAAGCGGAGCGTATTGTGAGGGATTGAGGAGAACGGTATAGCAATGCCCTTTAGGCATTCCTATAATAAAATCCTCCAAGGAAACTTAAATATATATATTATGTATAACTTAAATGAATGAATTATTAAGTTATACATAAAATAAATAAATAAATATATATATATATATATATATATATATATATATATATATATATATATATATATAAGATTCCCAGGAGGATTTTATTATAGGAATGCCCCTTGGGCAGTCCTATAACGTTAGTGAGAGTCTTAAGCCACTCGGCCATCCTGAGTCCCCAAAAGACTCATTCAAACAAAGCATTTAAGACGCTTGCCTGAACTTTTCGCACGATATACATAGTACCATTAGCATAATGGTGCGTTTAAACAAGGTAAAATCGAACCCTGGAAAATATATTAATTGTAATAGAATTATCACAAGCCAGTCTCAAAGGTGAACTAGAAATGAAAATTTCAAAGACGAAAATAATGGTTAATTGTTTTTCAGCAAATTCAACAGATTGAATACAGGGAAGGGATTGCCCGACATGCGGTGCCATGCGTCCACTATTACACTTTACACTTGGCATGTGGAGAAGTGACACACTTTCCCGGTCACAGTACCGCCAGTAATCTAAAATTGTATGTAGATAACCCGTGCTGTATTTCTTCTAAGTATTTATTCTTCCTTTTATCGTGATTTTTCCTCCCCCTCCCCCCCTTCGCTATTTTTTCTGGTGGTTGACTAATGTTGAAAGCTAGACGCCGAAAACTAAGGCCTCGATTTGGGACTGAAGACTACCCATATCGGGTTTTTGGACCGGGATATAAAAGGCAACTAAATCCGGATGAGGGGCGTGGGGGTGACATGAGAAGCCACCCACACGAAGCTTATCGTGGCTTTGATGAACGCCAACCCGGCGTTGTGGTAATATGGTTTAGGATGTTGAAGTTGAATTAAATATTAGAAGTTTAGAACAGGTGGAAGAATTTGTATACTAAGGAGAGTTGTGTGATTCTTGATGTGAAAGGTAATTCGTAGAAAAACAAAATCATGCTGGTAGTTCACTACATCAGAAGAGACATAACTTTATGCTTAAAATATAAAGTATTTGATCAATTCATCTAACCAGTTTTGATTAATGGAAAGGAAACTTGGCAGCGAACACAAAAAAAGTCCACAGAAGCATTAGAAAAATCTGAAACATGGGACGATTAATGCTAGGATTCGCCGCCCTAGGAATAACGCGCAAACCAATAAAATACATTAAAGTTAGTGGGTGATGGTGTAAAAAGTAAAAAGAATAAAAGTTCTGAAGTGGAAATTGTCAACGCATGTTGCTAGATAAACGGCATAAATCATAAATTGTCACCTATTGCTTATATTTTATTTTAATCTGAAAGGAATTTATTTTGAGACTTAAGGGGTGAGTAAACCTTCAAGCCCCATGTATCCGCCCCTGCTTCCTTAAGTCCGAGTTCAATAGCACTCTCATTTCGACTTCCACCATTCGATCAAGAGCAGCCTATTGGATAGCCGGATATGGTGGAGGCCCGAATGGAAGCAAGGACCTATGGAGAGTAAGAAAAAGTGCTAATCATCATAGAACACCTTCCTTGAAGTACCTTCTCAGGTTTCCAAGGGGTTGTGCGACGAAATTTCAGGGCCGGACACAATAAGGAATCTTAGATTGGCCTACTTGGAAGAGTTTGGGAGGTCTCAGATGAGCAGTCGATCCGTCCAAAAAATTAGGAGATCGAAAGCTTACCTGTTTCCTTGCCCTCTTGAAGGTACTTAGCCAATCGCAGTCTATATGCAACTGAGATTTTCTTAAGACAATATTTCTGACGCCAATTCCAAGATATGTCCGACCCTTGTTGTTCATTGGGAGGCCACATAACGTGTGCAAAATGGCTGGAATAGTTAACGAGCTCATAATGCATCAAATATTAATCACATGAGCTCATTTCACTTATATCATTGTTTGCAGAGTCAGGAGCTGCCAGAACTTTATACGATCGACCGGGTTCAATTGTGGTACTGTTACCTGTCTCGTCCGGTACTGGCTTCGACCAAGAGCTGAATCTGACAGAGCTGCCCGACCTCTAATTATTGAATACGGACTGCTACAAGCATAGAATGGTAAATGAAGGTGAAGCATAACTCACTCCCGACGAAGGCTAAACAACGAGGGCACTACAGAAAATGAAGTGAGACAATCAGACATTTTATTCTGCTGGCTATCCTCTTTCTTCTCTCGACTTATTTTTGTACCGCAGAGAATATGACACCCAAGGTGCAAGGTGAAAACAGGCAAGCCGTTACTTCTCACCAAGTTGCGCGTCCTTATTTTCGCCTTCTTCCTCCTCATCTCTTTTTTTACACTAGAAAGGGTTCATGAGTCAACCACCTATGCTTTCTATTCTCAGGTACAGCTCAGTCCACCTTGCGTCATCTTGTTTCTTCTCTCTTTATTTCAAAAACGTAACTTGGTTAGATGTATAGCGGTCTACACCCCTACATATATATATATATATATATATATATATATATATATATATATATATATATATATATATATATATATATATATATATATATATATATATATATATATATAACAAGAAGGGTTAGTAACCTTGACTTAAATCGCGAGATTGGTACACCCGCTCTCCAAGTGTCTTAAAAATAAGTCATGAGACTTCATTCGCTTAGCTGTACTGCATCGGTGAACAGGTCTGTAAATATTTGAATTGTAATTGTTTAGCTAAATATTTTCCCAAAGAATCCCGAATTAATGTTTGATTTTTTTTGTCTCATTTACAGACCCATTCAACTCCGTTATAATCTAAATTACTATAATTCCAATTACTATTCACCCAATCTAATTATCAATCACCAATTGTTATACACTATTTACCAATCTATTTACAAATATCCAATTTACTTACTATTTATACAATTACATATCATCCAATTACTTATAATACAATTACTTATCATCCAATTACTCGCCAATCCAATTTACTTATAATCTAATTTACTAATTACTATTTGCAAATCAATTTACCAATTTACTATAATCCAAATTACTTATAATCCAATTACTTATAATACAATTACTTATCATCCAATTACTCACCAATCCAATTTACTCATAATCTATTTATCCAATCTATTTACCAATTTACTTATAGCATTTAACAATTTATTCCTTTGAATAACGAAATATAAGTTTTTATGTTTATTGTGGTCTAAGAGCTATCTAGGATATTACAGCAATATTCATTTAAAACCTATAAATGGTGCTCAGACTAGTTTGATTATCTCCCATTCATTCATTCGTAAAATTAAATTAATTTTCACTGTCACTTGTGTTGTATTTTTCGGAGATCGCATTTCGCCTCACTCGGTTCCATTTTTTTTTCTCACGTCGACTGTCGACACGTGCTCATTTTCAATCCTTATTAGACTTTAACATCCTTAAGTGATCCCTTAGTAATTTCATAAAAAAATAATTATATTATACTGCAATAAATACAAAGAGTGACCAATTTTCAATCATATTTTTTTCAAA
>OZ018322.1:108551605-108785505 GCA_963969495.1 Ceratothoa steindachneri | reverse complement strand
GCCGTGCACTTATCTATTACGGTGTAATGCGAGATATTATAAAGCGTGTTACAAGTGTTCAAAGAAAGACATGAATGTGCAAATGCAACCATTATACATATTATCTTCTCCAATTCCTTCAGAAAACGGACCCGGTAGGACGTAGTATAAGCTACGACAGGTCTGCCCTCGTTACTTACAGTCACCGCTAAAGTGAATAGAAATAAGTGTGATTTTTAATAGATACTGGTGTAAGTGTGTCAATTGTGCCGTTAAAATTAGATAAATTATGTGAGATAAAGTAGTCTACTATAAACATTTCTACTGCTAAGGGTGAATCTCAGCTAGACGTTGTGATTTCAATTTTGCGCCGCTCGTTTAGCTGGATTTTTATTAGGATATGCGACTTCATTATTTCGTACAGACATTTTTTAGACATTTTTAAATTTTGGTAGATTGTGTTCGTGGTTTTATAATTTATAGCAAAAATGTTTAGTTTGAAAAGTTCACCGACCGAATGTACAAGTGATTTCATTACTAATAAATAGGTTATCTTACCATTTACCCAATGTAAGTATAATTCTAACGAAAATGGCAATATTTAATCCTAAACTAGTAGATCTGTGTTCTTCTGAACCAAACTCTGTAGTCTATACCATCGAGAACAGCAACTCGCTACCGACTATCGCGCACCTTATGCCTTTCAAAACACAAATTAGAAGTGGTCGAAGCTCTATTAAAAGAGGATATTATGTGGCAATCAAATTCCCGATGGGCTTCGCCTATTCATATTGTAGAAAAGAAAACTCCCAGAGAGGATCGAGTTGTAGGCGATTTTCACTCAATTAATGCTGCAACGAAACCCGAACGTTATCCTTTACCCGGCATTAAAAGCTTGTCTAATCATCTCCATAATAAGGTACGTTTCAGTCATATAGATTTAGTTCGGGTATATCACCAGATGCCAATGAACCCCGAAGATATAGAGAAAACCAATATCACAACAGCGTTTAGTGTGATAGAACGGGTTGAGCAGCGTTAGTTTCAACTCCTATCACATATTATTTTAAAACCACGATGCTCCCACGTGCATCTTCGCGTCGAAGCTTGGCGCCTTATCACAGCCACCGGATGTCAATGTTTGAACAAGGAGGTTATCGTCCCCCGTTCGCCCCCATACTTCGACCTCGCCAGATTGAGTTAGGCTTATGGGCAGATAAGGCATTGTTCCCAGCCTCGGCTGTGCATTCCCTCGAAGTTCCCACTCCATTGTCCCCCACGCCAAGGGAGTGTCTCGACTATTTAGATGGAAACTTTACCACTAAGAGCAGATTGGAGATCCAGATTTTCGTCGTGAAACATCACCACGACCCTCTCTCACTTTGTGCGCCAAGGGACCTCGACCTCGAGATTCACCATCACTTGTCCAGAAGGAGGACAATATCCCTTGAGTGCCAAAGGTTCGAGCCTTTCGTGACGCCAAGTCCTCAAGGCTTCCCCCTCGTTGTTCAGATAGAGAACAACGTTAGAACAGCCATTGTTCTTTTGAGCCCTTGGCCAAGAAACGGTTCTCACCCTTCGCCATTGTTGTTCAGAGGAGAACAACATTAGAACAGCCATTGTTCTTGAGCCCGTAGACAAGAGACGGTTCTCACCCCCCCCCCTGTTGTTCAGAGGAGAACAACGTAGAACAGCCATTGTTCTTTTGAATTCGTTCGCCAAGAAACGGTTCTCACCGTTCCCCCTTGTTGTTCAAGAAGAGAACAACATTAGAACAGCCATTGTTCTTTAGCCTGTAGACAATAGACGGTTCTCACCCCCCCCCCCCTGTTGTTCGGAAGAGAACAACGTAGAACAGCCATTGTTCTTCAAGCCGTTCGTCGAGAAACGGTTCTCATTCTCAAGACGCCACGTCAGGATCCTTTTATTCCCCTCCCTTCGGCTGGAACTCGCCAGCGGACCGAAAATTCCTTCACGTCGCCTTTCACTGTACCACTCGTATAAAGTTACGCAAGCCAAACGTCACCTTTGAGTACTTAACCCTTTTGTCAATTCTATCCTGTTCTTTAAATGGTTTAGCGAACCATCCCATCTCTTTAACTCTATATTTGTTTTACCTTTTTAAATCCTTTAATCCTCGGATTAGCCCGAGCCCCCACGACTCTTTTTATTCTCTGTTTATGTCAATATTTTCCGTTTTGTGTTTGTTGATAGTTATTATTAATAAAACTCTATTTTATTAATAATAGCAATATTATTATCCTTGAGCTCAGTTCCACTTCTTAAGCATTTCGAAGATACATAATATCGGCCCGCCAGACATTAACGCACTCTAAAGATAGTTAAAGAAGTTCCCTCAACGAATAGTGATATATGGTATATCGTCGGGAGTCCATTCTACGACATATATATATATATATATATATATATATATATATATATATATATATATATATATATACTATTTAAATTTGGTATCAGGTGTGTAAGGTTTAACGCTATATCTTTGCAAACACTGGTCTCAGTCGAGTAAAGCATAGTGATATTCGTTACAATAATAGAGTATTAGTAGTTCCCTTTTGTTTTAACGATTTCTATCCCCTTTTTTTGAAACTTAAGAAGCTGGAGTAGCTCAAGGAACTGTTATAATAATTTGTTGTTTTTTTTATTTTAGTCAGTGGTTATTAAGATCGAGAAACCAAGTACGAATAGGTCAGTGCCCATATTTAGGTAGGCTAATTTCTCTATAAGGCATAATTCTTGTTGCAAGGAATTTTAGTTGGTTGACTAGTGCGCCCCCAAGTGCAAAGATGACTCAGTTTGAAATCTTTAAAGCGCAAGGAGAATCCTTGGGACTTTCCGGAAGAGAATTGATTGAGTACGTTCAAGAGGAGCAAAGAAAAGAGCGTGAAGAAAAAGAAAGAGGAAGAGAAATCCAACGAGAAGAAAGAGAAAGAGAAAGGGAAAAAGAAATCCAACGAGAAGAAAGAGAAAGAGAGGAACGGATAAGACAAGCTGAGCTTCACCATCAGATTGAATTAGCTTGTGTTTAAGCAGAGATACAGTCCGCCAGTTCCCGTTCCGAAGCACCCCCCCCCCCAATCTCTCACTAAAGCTCCCCAATTTCAAGGATGGAGAGGATTTCGGAGCATTTTTAGCCCACTTCTAAAAAAGATCCTCGAAATCAATAACATGGATCTGGAGGCTGAAGGTGTAGCCAGATTACTTCCCCTGTTAAATTGTAAATTGCGCTAAATTTTTATATCTTTACCATCTGAGTGTACAATTAACTACAGCACCTTGAAAGCTGAGTTATTGGCCGCTCATAATATGACTCCCGATTTCTACCGCCAAGAATTTCGAGGAGGTCGTATTAAACCCGGACACACGTTCCGTCAATTCGGATACATTCTTCAGAGGAATTTTAAATTTTGGTTAGAATCCTCAAAGGTTGATCCGAACTACGAGTCCTTAACAGACTTCGTGTTGCGAGATCAATTTTTGGCATCTCTCCCGACGGAGATCCGCGCGTTCGTCAAGGATCGTCGGTGCCAGACCTTTAAAGAATGTACCGAAGAAGCGGATGTCTATGCCGCAAGCCATAATTTATACCCAAAGGAGAATCGAACTTCTCACCAACCCCCAAACCAGGAAAGAAGGAAGGATTCGCGCCCCTTCCCAGGAAAGCTGACAAAGTTTTCAGGCCCCGTAAAACCCCAAAACTTCTTTCCTCAAAACCAACAACGGGACTCCAAACCTCCCGTTAAGATTTCTCCTCCATCTCTCTTCCCGAAGCGACCAATCATATGCTTCACCTGTGGTATAGAAAACCACATGAGCTGGAATTGCCCCCAAAATTCTAGGCTTAAAAGCGGACCAGCCCCCTAAGTTCACCAGATTAATGCCACCCCGGCTCCCCCGGTGGTGCAGACACAAGCAGAAACTTCTCCCCCTCCGTCAGGCTACCAGGTAAATTTTATTTTTGATAAAAGTTCATCGGGAACTTTGAAATTTGAGGAGGGCAGCGTCAACGGCTGCCGAGTATCGACTCTCGTCAGGGACACAGGATGTACGTGTTTCATCGTGTCCGACGAACTCCTTCCCCCAGTGGACCCTAACCACGAAAAATTTGCGGTGGTACATGACTACCTTGGGCGGGCGAACCAGTTCCCCGTCGTTAGATGTTACCTGCAGTGTCAATATTATGATGGCTGGGCTGAAGTCATTTCAGCACCCATACAATTCTGTTCCGTACTTATAGGACAGAGCCCCCAAGTAAGTTCCGACCCTGTGTCTCAGGCCGCCGTTCCTCGAGGCCGAGCTAAGAAGGAAGCCCAGGAGTCCGTCCCCGTCAGAACCCCGATACCGTCCGAATTCTCGGAGACCCCTAACCAGGACTTTAGGATGACACAAAAGGAGTGTGAATTACTAACACCCTTAGGCGATAAGGCCCAAGACAAGGACACAGAGACTGTCCGTGGACCCCAAGAAAAAAAAGAACCCCCAACGCGCCCATGGAGATACCTTCGTAGAACTGGACGAAACATCGGCGCTTGAAGAAGATTACCCCGCGGAGTCCCTTAATGTAATACAGATAGTGTGCACCCAACCTGATGCCGATTACCCTCCTCCTTCCCTACCAGGCGAGTCTTTGGAACCCTCTGACCTGGATATTGACGCGCAGCTGACACCACGTCAAAAGAGTCAGCTACAAGAACTATTTAAATGAAGTCACCATTTAACCACCTTATTAGCTCTTTTCGAGCGACTGTGCGAAAATGGCCTCACCATTGGCCCCAGCAAATGCCATTTTGCCCACGAAACCATCAAATATTTGGGTTTCAAAATAGGACAGAGCCAGTTGGGTCCCCAAGAGGATAAGATTAAGGCAATCGCCGACATGCCCCTCCCGATTACAAAGAAGCAATTAAGATCGTTCCTAGGATCAGCTTCGTACTATCGGCGATTCTTTCCGAATTTCGCTGCAATTTCGGCGCCCCTCAGCTCCCTTTTAAAAAAAGAATTCACCCGATCGTCTACGTTGGAATGATGTCGCTACTTCCCATTTTAATCAGCTCAAGAGTAAGCTCATTTCTGCCCCCATTTTAAAGTTGCCCAACCCGGAAAAATCCTTTGGGATTAAGACCGACGCGTCCAACGAGGGCATTGGAGGTGTACTCCTTCAATACGAGGATGACGGAACAAGTCATCCAGTTGCATATGCTAGTCGTCAATTATTACCACGCGAAAAGAGATATGCCACTATAGAAAAGGAAGCTCTATCAATTATCTGGGTCATAGACAAATTCAAGATGTACTTGATAGGTAAAGAATTTCAGATAGGAACCGACCACCGTCCGTTAGCCTATATTAGGAATGTGCGACACTCCAACGGCCGCATCATGCGCTGGAGTTTACTCTTGTAAGAGTATCAATTTAAAATAAATTATATAAAAGGTTCCGATAACCAGGTCGCTGACGCACTCAGTAGGAATGCGTTACCGAATAGCGTATAGAAATTGTATTCATAGGATTAGTATCTCCATGTAGGTATAAACCGTCTTGTACGACTTAAATTAAGATTCTCTTGTAATATAATTAGTTAATGTATATGCCTGAATTTTTTTTTGTATGTATATATATTTGTACCCATTAATTACTTATAAATTATTTTGTCCCATATGTACTATATTTATATCATTTCATTGTTCCATGCCTTTTTTTTATTAAGTTTGTATTAAAGGCTATTTTCCCTTATAATCAAAAGATCAAAATAATCATATGTATTGAGGTAATACGAGTTATGTGCAGGAAGGTACGGTTGGTACAAGAAAACGAGTTCCCCACAACGGAGCTCTATCGTTGTCCCTTCTCTCTTTTTTCGAAGTAACAACTTCACCCGGAATGGAGGGGTGTGATAGAACGGGTTGAGCAGCGTTAGTTTCAACTCCTATCACATATTATTTTAAAACCACGATGCTCCCACGTGCATCTTCGCGTCGAAGCTTGGCGCCTTATCACAGCCACCGGATGTCAATGTTTAAACAAGGAGGTTATCGTCCCCCCGTTCGCCCCCATACGCCGACCTCGCCAGATTGAGTTAGGCTTATGGGCAGATAAGGCATTGTTCCCAGCCTCGGCTGTGCATTCCCTCGAAGTTCCCACTCCATTGTCCCCCACGCCAAGGGAGTGTCTCGACTATTTAGATGGAAACTTTACCACTAAGAGCAGATTGGAGATCCAGATTTTCGTCGTGAAACATCACCACGACCCTCTCTCACTTTGTGCGCCAAGGGACCTCGACCTCGAGATTCACCATCACTTGTCCAGAAGGAGGACAATATCCCTTGAGTGCCAAAGGTTCGAGCCTTTCGTGACGCCAAGTCCTCAAGGCTTCCCCCTCGTTGTTCAGATAGAGAACAACGTTAGAACAGCCATTGTTCTTTTGAGCCCTTCGCCCTTGTTGTTCAGAGGAGAACAAAATTAGAACAGCTATTGTTCTTGAGCCCGTAGACAAGCGACGGTTCTCACCCCCCCCCTGTTGTTCAGAGGAGAACAACGTAGAACAGCCATTGTTCTTTTGAATTCGTTCGCCAAGAAACGGTTCTCACCGTTCCCCCTTGTTGTTCAAGAAGAGAACAACATTAGAACAACCATTGTTCTTGAGCCCGTAGACAATAGACGGTTCTCACCCCCCCCCCCCGTTGTTTGGAAGAGAACAACGTAGAACAGCCATTGTTCTTCAAGCCGTTCGTCGAGAAACGGTTCTCATTCTCAAGACGCCACGTCAGGATCCTTTTATTCCCCTCCCTTCGGCTGGAACTCGCCAGCGGACCGAAAATTCCTTCACGTCGCCTTTCACTGTACCACTCGTATAAAGTTACGTAAGCCAAACGTCACCTTTGAGTACTTAACCCTTTTGTCAATTCTATCCTGTTCTTTAAATGGTTTAGCGAACCATCCCATCTCTTTAACTCTATATTTGTTTTACCTTTTTAAATCCTTTAATCCTCGGATTAGCCCGAGCCCCCACGACCCTTTCCATTCTCTGTTTATGTCAATATTTTCCGTTTTGTGTTTGTTGATAGTTATTATTAATAAAACTCTATTTTATTAATGATAGCAATATTATTATCCTTGAGCTCAGTTCCACTTCTTAAGCATATCGAAGATACATAATATCGGCCCGCCAGACATTAACGCACTCTAAAGATAGTTAAAGAAGTTCCCTCAACGAATAGTGATATATGGTATATCGTCGGGAGTCCATTCTACGACATTTAGTATTTGAGGGGGGTATTTAAAGATGCATTTTGCTCTCAGGAGCACAAATTGCACATTTCGCTATTTAGATTTCGTTTTTGTATATATTGAAGACGGGATCATTTTTACGACGATATTAACAGTCATTTATAACATTTGGACAATGTTTGCGCGAAATTTTAGAGCAGAACAAATTGCGAAATTTGATTAGACAAATACGAGTTTATGAAGAGTGAAATTAATTTCATGGGGCACCACGTATGTGCTGCTGGACTAAGCTATCCAGCACGTACAGTAACATAAATCAACGAAATGCCCCAACCGACAGATTATAAAGGACTCTGGAGATTTCTTGGTATGGTAGGTTATTACCGAAAACGATGCCGATTTGTTTTCACCTTGTTGCTCCGTTAAATGAACTCACCCGCTTACAGCCTAAATCACGTGACTTAATGTGTAATGTTAGTGCCATTGAGGGATAGGATGCCACCAAAGAGTCATTAGCGAGCATCGTTACTTTGCAACATCCATTGTCAAATGAACTAACATTCCAGCTACTCATAGATAGTTCTCAATTTGCTGTGGAGCTGCTCTTCATCAAATGGTCGATGGTTCTCCACAACAGTTGTATTTTTCTCTACCAAATTAAACGAGATTCAGCAAGCATATTCGAAATGTGACAGGGAACTCCTGCTAGCATACTTAAGAGTTCTTCATTTAAGACACGTTATGGAAGGCCGTCAAGTCACGCTATGCAGATATCATAAGCCTTTTAGGCTCTGCCTTTTCATCTCCGTTTCGTGCTAAATAGACAGGCAGGAACCTAATTGCAGTTATATTGGAAGACATAAATGATATTACATAGCTCCATGGCGAAGATAATGTAGTTGCAGATTGCTCATCTTGAAATGTATATATATATATATATATATATATATATATATATATATATATATATATATATATATATATATATATATATATATATATATATATATTCATTGTTTTGCGGCCAATTATTTTAATATTATCGATGAAACATTATGTCTTCCATTGTATAATATGAATTGTAATTACAGAAGCTTCCTTCTTAGACAATTTTTTTCAAGTGCGATATCTTATTCCCATGTGAGAACAAAACCGTTCTCACATGCGAAATAAATTATTTAGGAAGGAAGCTTGTGTAATTAGAAATCATATACAATGCAAGACAGAATGTTCCATATATATATATATATATATATATATATATATATATATATATATATATATACAAGGTGTCCCAGAAAAAAGCTAACCGTAATTTGAATTAGTCTAACTCAAAACCTATTGGAGATTTTTGAGTCCTGAAAAACAAAACAAATTTACCAACTATTTATCTGTCGATTCTGGAAATTTCATTAAATTTCATTTTACGGTATTAATACTCTAATGGGTTTAGTGGAGGCTATCAAAATTATGTTTGCGCAAGGAAGTAAAATAATCAAACTTCGAACTTTAAAATTAACAAATATATTTAAATCCATTTTTAACAAAAAGACCTCTTCGTATGGGTAATACAAATTTATTTTTTAATTTTCAAAGTATCATTTCCTTCCACATGTCTTCCATTTCTTTCCAAGCACAGTTGCGCCTTTGATCGCATTGATTGAACAACTTTTTTGATTAACTTGTGATTTTCCTTATGTCTATTGAATTCACGTGTGATACTATCTCTTAACTGGTTGATGCTTTGTGGTAGAGTAGAATACACTTTATTCTTTAGATATCCCCATAAGAAATAATCGCACGGTGTTAGGTCAAGGGATCTTGAAGGCCATTCAATTGCATGATTTATCGCGACAATGCGGTTGGCAAATGTTTCTCTTAATTTTGTTCTTACAGCAAGCTGTCTATGAGCTGGTGCACCGTCCTGAATCCACCAAAGTCTATCGAATTGATTGCCGTAAATCTGGCGGAGTTCCAGGAAGATCCTTTCGTTGATCATGCTCAGGTATACAGCACCATTCAAGTTATTCTCGTAAAACAATGGGCCGACAAGATAGCCATTCCCGCATATTCAAATCCACAGAGACACTTTCTGCTGACAAATACGTGTGTCAAAGTTGAATGCTGGTGGGTGGTTCAGCGGCGCATATTGCCGAATGTTATGGCTATTTATCTTTCCATTCATGAAAAAGGCTGCTTCGTCATTAATTACAATGTTTTCCAAGAAACGAGCAAGTTTATGGGGAGGCCATTCGACAAATTGTCTACAAGGAAAATCAGTTTCAAGAAGCTGGTGTCTTGTATGCATCTTATAGGGATGCCATTTTAAGTCATGTTTAATAATGCGGTTAAATGGTGACTTTGACCATTGTAATCCATTCTTTCTGACTGATACATGTGAATTTTGAAGAAGTGCCATCTGAACATTTTCGATATTTTCTGTTGTTCTTATGTTTCTCATACGACCCGCGTTGATCTTTTGTTAACTGCATGATTAAAAAGGTTCTATGGAAGTAAACTTTTACACTTAAACGCTTTGATTTGCTTAGTAAGCAATAATGACAAGACCATGCCACAGCGTAGCTGAAAAACCACTGTAAAATGGCCTAGGTTATGCTTGGAAAATCGCACAAAGACCTAGGCAACTTAGGCTCTCTAGGTTCTCTTGAAAGTGCACGGTGGCCTAGCCTTCCTAGGCTTCGTTTCATTATTTTACTTCCTTGCGCAAACATATTCTTGGTAGCCTCTACTAAACCCATTAGTGTATCAATATCATAAAAGGGAATTTAATTAAATTTCCAGAATCGACAGATAAATAGTTGCTAAATAAAACACTTTTGGCAAGACCAAAAATTATCCAATAGTTTTTGAGTTATGCTAATTCAAAGTACGGTTAACTTTTTTCTGGAACCCCCGGTATATATATATATATATATATATATATATATATATATATATATATATATATATATATATATATATATATATATATATATATATATATATATATATATATATATATATATATATATATATATATATATATATATATATATATATATATATATATATATATATATATATATATATATATATATATATATATATATATATATATATATATATACAAGGTGTCCCAGAAAAAAAGTTAACCGTAATTTGAATTAGTATAACCCAAAACCTATTAAAGGTTTTTAAGGCTTGCAAAATATATCAAATTTAACAACTATTTATTTGTCGATTCTGGAAATTTCATTAAATTCCATTTTACGATATTGATTAACTAAAGAGTTGAGTGGAGGTTATCAAAATTATGTTTGCGCAAGGAAGTAAAATAATCAAACTTCGAAGTTTAAAATCAACAAATATATTTAAATCCATTTTTAACAAAAACACCTCTTCATATAGGTAATACATATTCATTTTTTATTTTTTTTAATTTTCTAAGCACCGTTTCCTTCCACATGTCCTCCATTTCTTTCCAAGCACAGTTGCGCCTTTGATCGCATTGATTGAACAACTTTTTTGATTAACTTGTGATTTTCCTTATGTCTATTGACTTTACGTGTGATACTATCTCTTAACTGGTTGATGCTTTGTGGTGGAGTAGAATACACTTTATTCTTTAGATATAACCCATAAGAAATAATCGCACGGTGTTAAGTCAGGGGATCTTGGGGGCCATTCAATCGCATGATTTAGCGCGACAATGCGGTTGGCAAACGTTCCTCTTAGTTTTGTTCTTACAGCAAGCTGTCTATGAGCTGGTGCACCGTCCTGAATCCACCAAAGTCTATTAAATTGATTGCCGTAAATCTGGCGGAGTTCCGGGAAGATCCTTTCGTTGATCATGCTCAGGTAGACAGCACCATTCAAGTTATTCTCGTAAAACAATGGGCCGACAAGATAGCCATTCCCGCATATTCAAATCCACAGAGACACTTTCTGCTGACAAATACGTGTGTCAAAGTTGAATGCTGGTGGGTGGTTCAGCGGCGCATATTGCCGAATGTTATGGCTATTTACCTTTCCATTCATGAAAAAGGCTGCTTCGCCCCTAATCACAATGTTTTCCAAGAAATGAGCAAGTTTATGGGGAGGCCATTCGACAAATTGTCTACAAGGAAAATCAGTTTCAAGAAGCTGGTGTCTTGTATGCATCTTATAGGGATGCCATTTTAAGTCATGTTTAATAATGCGGTTAAATGATGACTTTGAGAATTGTAACCAATTCATATGTGAAATGGGAAGCAGCAGAGGTGGTAATATTCAAATTATAAAAATGCAGGGCTTTTAACTATTAGGGAATAGGAAATATGTTTTTGTTTTTAAATAAAACTGAGATTAATTACTTTTGGATGTCTTCATTGTAAAAAGGGGAAGATAATAGAAATATTTGAAAGATAGTGGTTGTTTTGGGGGGAGTGGATTTGGCGTGTGCAATTTGTGGATGATTATAGCTGTAGTGATAGTGGAAATGAGCTTGTGTCAGAGTGGGATTTTTAAATCTAATATAAAGAGATTCCAGTATACGTAGTTGGTTTTCGTTGTTTGCTGTGTCTTTAATTAAAAAAATATTTAAGTTTGGTTTATGGTGTGGATGTCTGTTTTCGTAGTGTATTCGGATAGGGAAGAACTCGGGAGTAGTGAGTGGGGCTCCAGTTCTATTGCTGATGCCTAAATGTGCGCAAATACGGGTATGTAGTGAGCGCTGTGTCGATCCTAAATACACCTCGGACTTACATCTAGAGCAGTTGAATTCATATATGATGGAGGATCGAAGCAGCGTTGGTATTTTGTCTTTAATGTTGAAAAGATGTTGTACTTTGCGTGTGTTTTGTAAAATTGGAATAAAATGTGTTGCAGGAAATGTGAATTCTTAGGGAAACGGTGAGAGTTTGGCCTAGAGAAGGGAATTGAGGGGTCCTATATATGGGAGAGGTACAAAAACCTTTTCTTTAGGGACGTTGTATGAGAGATCTTTCGGGGAAAATATTTTATTGATAAAATTTCAAAGAGTTCGGTCGTATAAGTTTGAAGGATATCCGTTTTGTTGGAAATAGTTAGTGAGGAAAGTGATCTCGTTGTGGAAATTGAGGTATGATGTAGAGAGTTTGTAAGCGCGAGAAATTATGGTTTTGATAGAGTTTAATTTGATTTTGGTGGAACAATAGCTAAGAAAATGGAGTCCAGAGCCCGTATGTGTAGGTTTTCGGTGAATGGAAGTGGATAAACCGTCAGTTGTGCGTGTTATTAGTAGGTCTAAGAAAGGAATGGAGTCGTTGTTTTCCTTTTCTTGAATGAATTTAATATTTGGATGTAACTGGTTTATGTACTCTGGGAATTTATCAGATGAACTTTGAGAGTGGAAAAGGGCGATGGTGTCGTCTATGTATCTTCTGTAGAAGATAGGACGGAATTGTAAGGGGCATTTGTCAAGTGCCTCTTCTTCTTCTAAGTTACACATGAAGAGATTTGCGAGAGGGGCGGCAATAGGACTTCACATTGCCAGGCCATCTATTTGGTGAAAAAAGTTTCCATTAAACGAGAAATAGTTTTCGTAAGAAACTGTAAGTAGTATTTTCTTTATTTGTTTCTCATTAAAACAGTGAAAGAGAGAATTGGGGAAAGGGAACGCACGAGAAAGAAAAATATTAATTGTTTCTGAAAGTGGGACACTGGTGTATAGGGAGGATACGTCAAAACTAGCCATAAATAGGTTGGAATTTTGTTTTGTAATTTCTTCTTTTAGGTGTAGAGAATTTTTGACAGTGTATTGGTTTGTGGCAAGGGGGGTAATAAGTGGGACAATGAATTTGGCTGTTTTATAATTAGAGAGGTTATAGGTTGCTAGAATAGGTCGAAGGGGAACATTAGGTTTATGGATTTTAGGGAGACCGTAGAGTTGGCCGTAGGTGAAGCCTGTAGAGTGGAGCTGTTTGTCAGTCTCTTCGCCAAGAGCGTGCGATTTTTTGAGTGAAAGAAGAAGCCTATTGACTTGGTCTTCGAGTTGGAGGGAGAGTTTCAGCAGGTCTTCTTGGACGAGGGCAAATTTGGATCGCTCATCTAAAATCATGTGCATTTTTCGTGTATATTCTTCTCTGTTCATTATAACTACACATCTACCTTTGTCACGGCGGGTAATGATAAAGTTATCTTTTGAAGATAGTTCTCGTAAAAGAATTATATCATCTTTATGGAAATATAAAGGGATTGTACGAAAACGTTTCACCTTGTGAAAAAAATCGTGGGGGATGTTAGAAATCCTCACTTGTGCGGTTTTAAATGAGCCTCGTATGGGTAAGGATTTAATTCGTTGCAATAGCGTCTCAAATGTGAAGAGAAATTTAATTTTATTCGGGGAAGATGGGAGTAGACAAAAGTCTAGTCCAAATGCTAGTAGTAGTTTCTCTCGTAAAGTTAACTGGTAGTCAGATAAGTTAAACACTACCTTTTCTAGATCTGGTGGAGTTGAAGAAGAGAGGTGCATTCGTTCGAGTTTACGTGCATGAGTCCGTTTTACTTTGGTTATGTAGGCTTTTGCCGTACGTTGGGCTAGGGTAAGGAATGAAATATAGTCAATTAGGGAGACTTGAATTTTCAAATGGGAAGCAAGCTGGGGTAGAGATTCTTGATGTCGTTCCTTTAGTTTTGCTTTGAAGTTGATTTCGTTGGCTAAAAAGTAGGTGAGAGATTTTTTATAGAAATGCGAATGGTAGAGGGATTTTCGATCAAGCTTAAAGTATATAAAGTTGGGGAACGTTTCGTTGTTGCGACAGATTTCAAGGAATTGAAGGTCTGCTTCAGCTTTATTACGTTTGCGGAGAGTTAATTTCCTTTTTTCTATAAAGGGAAACTGTTGGCTGACCATATTTATATCTTAAGAGAGCAGAGGGGTTGCGCGTTGCCAGGCGTATACGTATTTTTAGGATAAATAAGCAGGCTAAATTTAGGAAGTTCATTACTATATTATAACTTTTTGGTACTGACGTTTCGGGTAGGAAACCCATTCTCAAGGATGTGAGATTATAAATATATACAAACATAAGTTATCAGATATTTATAAATTAATTATATGGGAAATATGAATCAGCAGAGGTGCTAATATTCAAATTATTGAAATGCAGGGCTTTTAAGGGTAATAATAAGAATTCATTAATCCACTAAAGAAGTCTCTTGGAGCTATTCAACCCCCTGCAGGAGCATTACATATACGACAAGGCAGCCATCCATTTATCTAAAAAGAGAAATTTCAAAAAGCCTTTTGTATAAGTGTAGTTATAGGGAAGCACACCAAAGAATGTTGTTTGGCAATGCTAGAATCAGCTGTCTCGCTCAGCTGAGAAGAGAAAAGAAAGGACCGTTCATTGTTTTAAACCAGTACGATAGATCCCACAGTAACAAGTTCTGCGATGCAGCAGGTGGTGATAAGCTGTGAAAGGTGCCTAATGATTGACCCTGCTCCAGTGGTGCATCGTAGATGAGAGCTTGGGGGTACCGGAGAATTGGAAGAGGCTAGCTGTAGATGTCGCCCACTATAGATAGGTGGCATATCTGTCAATCGTAGATTGTGGACCAGGAAGATTTGCTATCTGGAAGGAGCTTAAGAGTGACTCTGGTGAGTGTATAACTTGTTTTTAGAGGGGGTACAGTAGACGAGCTTTTGATGGACAATGCTACGGTTTTTCGTTCAGCGTCACTAGAAAGCCTTCTCAGCAAGTGGAATATTTACCGGTTTTTCAGAGCAGCATATCGACCAGGTGGTAATAGGATAGTAGAGAGGCATCATATAACGATTAAGATGATGGCAGAACGAGGTGGTATTAGCCCGTTGGAGGCCGTCTTTTGGTATAACATGTCCCCTAGGTCTGGACAAGACGAACAATCAGTGCCCCAGAAATCGGTATTCCGATACGATTGGAGACACCCTGCAGCAGTGCCACCTAAGGTTGAGGAAAGAGAGGTTTCGTCTGTAAGACAGAGAGGAAATTTGGGTGAAACCGGGGATGCTCGTTGTACATCTCATTGGCAAAAAGGAATAGCTAAAGGAATTAACTCTGAGAATAATGTGTCGATATATGGTATGACAAGACATGTTCTTGATATGCGTGGAGACGTCCATCCACACAAAGGTATACGAAGAAATGAGGAGGAAGAAGAGGAGTTTGGGGCACGAAGGATCATAAGTCCACCGAAGATGCAGAGGAAAGTGAAGTAGAAGAGCCACCACAAGTTGAGGATGTTGAATAATGGAACGATACAGGCAATGGTGAACGGCGATATCTCCAGAGAGTAAGGGGAGCCCTTCTCTGGGTGGAAGACTATGTTATATAAGTGTCCCTTAATTTTGTTTTCTTAGTCTTAAAGGGGTGAGTTATTCTTGGTAAAGGGTATTCTTAAGTTAGTAATTAATTAATCGATTTAGTTTAGGGGCCTAAGTAATGATCTTAAGATTAAGGGGGGGTGTAGTTACAGGGAATCATACCAAAGAATGTTGTGGTTTGGCAATGCTGGAATGAGCTGTCTAGCCTAGCTGAGAAGGGAGAAACCACGCCGGTTCGCTGGCAGTTCGCGAAAAACGCGTTAGTCTTGAAATTGTTTCGTTGTGGCATATCTTGAGGTTGGCTAGCTGGTCTTGATTTGCTCCAAGGTTGATTAAGGTGTTAGGAAGCAGGAGGATTGAGGTTTACCGCCCCCGGTCAGTAGAGTTATTGTTTGGAAAAGGTTTGTTTACGTTTACGACGTTGATCGTCTTCCACGCTGCAACTCGAGTAACACTTTCCCCCCTGTGGATTACTAGTTTGTATGATCTGGCAACAATAACTAACGTTTAACTTCAAGAAAAAACGGAGGAATCTGGGATAGAGTTAACTAGAAAATAGAATTCATCTCTGCTAATATAGGTCTCAAAACTTCCGACTCCAGCATCGAAACTGTCAATAGTACCTATAATAGACATTTCATTTACGTCTTTCCAGAAGGATTACGCTTTTGTCATTCAGGGAGCCACTGAGCGGGAAATGGTGTAATTAGCACCTGGAATCTAGCAAGATAACAATAATAATCCTGAACAACACTCGTCTGTCCTTTCAACTATCTACTAAAGTGGTTCATTCATAGTCAAAGGCACCCTATCCTTTTTACCTTCCTCCCTTTTATCCTATGTTGACTTTTCCCATTTAGGTCAAGTGCTGTTACCCGTCTTCTACCTCACAAGCAGTAGCCGAACACAAACACTCTCCAGCCATAAAGGCTAACGGTCTTCTCTCACAAACCCTCATTTCGGGTAAATGACTTTGTCGATTTACTATTATTTCTAAACCTTCCTTGTCTTGTCTATCCCGTTAGGAGTGCGGTGATTTGCCATGCTGGCCGCCGTGCCGACGGGACTCGACGCCCCATCCGGCCCCAGCTTAGCCTCTTCTCCTTCCTTCAGTCAGCCTGTGTTTCTTCCCTACTTACTCACTTCCCCTACAACCTCCCCAACAACTTTTCCTGGTCAGCTTCTATTTTCACAGGGTAGATGCTGACCTTCTTCTCATCCAACTATCCCGGATTGGGGCTGAGGGGGGGAGGCAACAATGATCCATAACCTCTGAGCTCCAGTTTGGGATGGTGTTTTTTAACAACCTGCTTCATCCCCACCCATACCTTCCTCACACCCATTTTCTTTCTCACTTCACTATCCATTTATTTTTTTACGTCGTGCCCTAGGTGGAGCCGTCATGCCGAAGGACTGCCAGGTCACCAGGCGGGAGGGGTAGCCTAAAATGGCGACACCTGGCTCTGCCAGCCCCATCCGCATCCCTCGCAGAGTGAGCAACTGCGAGGGGTGTTAGCGTTTGCTTCACGCAGAAAGAATAAGCTCCCCATGCCCGATGATGAAAATCTAAGAAAAAACCCTCTTCCACTTTCTCCCACACGATCGACGGAGCCGCCTTCGCGCAGCTCCACTGAATACATGGAGGACACTCCCCTCCTATATGTGTTTTAGCAGAGGATCCTCCAAATCTCTTTAACCAGAGAGGAGGCTTACTCGTCTCCTTTACCCTTGTTTGGCGGTGCCTTCGGGCGCCTCCCTCTTTCCAGTGGCAGTTCCCCCTTTACTTTACAAGGGGACTGCCAAGAAAGCCAGTAGGCACCCCATAGCCGACCGGTCCACTTTGAAGCAACTCAGGAGGAGAAACCCCCTTAAGGGGGAAGAGGGAAGACAGGACCCATCGGTCGCTTGCCTCTAAAGACCTGCTGGCTCGAATATTAAACCTAGCGGGGGCCAAGGCCTGTGCCTCCCCATACTCGACTAGTGAAATCGCTGCCTATGAGACCCGTGATGTCCGGATGGGTGAAGGGGGCAAATGGAGGCCCCACGAGATAGACATGGTGCTTGAGGCAACCCAGCCTCAGAAGGTAAGGCTTTCCAAGGGCGCAAATCCAGGCTCGGCGCCAAGCACCGAACTAGAGTCCACCCCTATGCAAGGTCCTCATCAAACGGCTCTGGTTTCCAAAGCAGTACAAGGAGGGGAGGGATCTCCGGCTCCGGCTGGTGCCCATGCGACCGCCAGGACCTTCTTCATCTCGGAGAAGGACCTTGCTGAGGCTGGTCGATCCGGCCTTGGGGCTCCTGCCGACCGAGGGGAGAAGCGGGTTCATTCCCCGCCCTCCTTTCCTAAAAAGAAAAAAACAAGAAGAAGAATAGAGGGATTCGGAGCTCCTCTTCATCCGCGGGAGCTGCGGGGACGGATGGGTCTGCGCAGAGCAGAGCCTCGATTACATAGGGGCCCCTCATTCAGATACTACCCTATCTCCTTGACAAGAAAATCCTAGCCGTTCAGGCTAAGGATTGTCTCTCATTTCGCGAGGGAGGCTAAGGAATTAGTCCTGCCGTGCCCGGCGCTACCTGGGACGTCTTATGCCTCCAGGCCTACGAGTACGGTCAGTTCCGCGCCCATGCGGAACCATTCTGCGTGTTTTACGTACCTCGAGCGCTCCCCTGGTAAAGCTGGCGGCACAAAGGGTCCATACACAGCCCAGCCAAACCAGGGCTCCCCCTCCCTTCTTCCAGCGCGATTATTTCCTGTAAGACGAAACGGCTACGCGCTTCCACCGAGTCGTTAGATTCACAGTAGGCAACAACAATGATGTTGGTCGCCAGGCTATCTTCTGGGGTTCTTAAAGCTGCCCCCCGAAAGGAAGACAGCAACAAAGGAGCCTCGGCTCCTTCTCCCACGCCCAGTGGTGGGCTGGGTGTCTCAGAGACGGTGGACCCTCGAAAAGAGGGGTTCCTTCCTCCATAGCCGCCCCGCTCGCCTATGGTTTCGAGGTGGAGGGAGGAAAAGACTCGTATGGCGAGCCTAACCTTTCCCAATAGGCCCTCGAAAGTGACAGCGCCTTCATCGCATTGTCGGGCCAACAGCGCCCGGAATTCTACCTTCGGGAAGCGTATGGCAATGCCCGTGAGGGTCTCCTGTTCGAAGAGGGCCCCCGCATCTCCTCCGAGCTAGGCCTGGAAGGCATATTCCTTTAATGAAATTGCCGCGGACTCCGGCCAAATGGGAGGAGCCGCGGAAGCTCGTCTCCTCCCGTTCCGCGTTAGCTCTCTTTTTGAAAGATACTATGATGGGCGCATAAACCTCACCATGGGGGCTGGGCGATGGGGGGGGTGCAATTTACACCCGGCATGATGTCTCCGTCCTTTTCTTCACTTTAGATACCTCCTTTCAGGCAGTAGCTGTACAGTTGAACCTTGATAGGAAGTATTATGTTATTTCCGTGTACATTGCACCGTCAGGCGACTTCAACGCGCGGGACTTCCGCCGCGTCGTGGCAAGGTTGTCGGGGCACTTTCTTTTACTCAGAGATCTAAACGGTAGACACTCCCTCTGGTGAGATTACTCTATTAATCCCTGGTGTCAAGTACTTGCCGACCTGATCGAAGAGCTTAAGATCGGTGTCCTAAGTGTCGATGAGTTTATGCATCACTGTACGAGAACCACTTCATTTTCCTGCCTCGATCTATCCTTGTGCTCTGCGGATGCACAACCTGATTTTGATTGGAAGGTGGTCGATGACATCCATGCTAGTGATCACTTTCTTATTCAAATCTCATTTTCTGGGCCGCTGCCACCCGAGAGCCCGCCACGGCGTGCTTGGCGCGGGCGCGGTGGCTACATTTCAGGAAATGACTGAATTCTCTATCTCATTGGAGGAGTTTAGGTCTGTAGATGGAGCCGTTGAATTTTCTCCGGCAACCTCATAGCCGCAGGCCTAGCTACTATTTCTAGAAGGTCTCGCTGCCCGAACGATTTCACTGTCGGGGAATTTCGTCGGGCTAGGGCTAGGTTCCGGTATATTTGGAAGCACGCCTGTTGGTCTTTTTGGCAGGAACATTTGTCTTCACTTAACGGGAAGATCCTTCTAGCAGAGGTGTGGAAGCGAGTCAAAAGGATTCGAGGCAAGTTCTCGCATGACCCCCCTCCCGTTCTCCAGGAGAATGGGACCGCAATTCTTGGAATCCGCGTCTGTGGCGGAATCCTTCACGACCACTTTCTCTGCATTTTCTAGCCAGGATGCTGCCCCGCCAGCATTCAATGCACTTCGTGATGTCGCGGATAGCCACAGGCTGGACTTTACCTCCAGATGCGGATAACTCTTCAAGGAAAGGTTTACTGTGAGTGAGTTGCGTTCCGCTCTTGCTTCGTGTGCGAACACCGCCCATGGTCCGGACGATGTCTCGTACTCCATGTTTCGACAGCTGAGTGAGCGAGGCATGGCCTTTCTGTAAGATTTGTTCAACAGGATCTGGGTGGAGGATCTCCTCCCGGACTCCTAGCGAATCACTACTATGCTCGCCTTTCGCAAACCGAGGAGAGATCACTCTACTCCGGCCGGTTTCCGCTCAATCTCTCTAACATCTTGCGTGTGCAGGTTGATGGAGCAAAGCGTAAATGTTAGATTAGCCTTTTTTCTGTAGAGCGGAGGCCATCTGTCTTCTTCAAAGTGCGGTTTCCGCAAGTTCCACTCCATGTCGGATCCTCTGCTCCGACTGGAAAATGCCGCCTGCGAGGCCTTCCTTTAAAGACAGCACTACCCCACGGTGTTTTTCGATCTGGAGAAGGCCCATGATACCGCACGGCGATACGGTATCATGGAGACTAACCACACGATGAGGGAGAGGGGACGCCTCCCGGTCTTTATATCTTAATTTTTGCGAGATCGTTGATTCCGCCGCGTACGGGTGGGGAGAGCCCTCTCCGGTCCTATAGAGCAGGAAGAAGGTATCTCGAAAGAAGATGTCCTCAGTGTCACACACTTTGCCCTGAGCATCAACGGCGTCACCTCGGTGCTGCCGTAAGATGTTCTCGCTACACTCTCCGTGGACGACCTTTCGATCTCTTTGGGCGAAGCCCAGTTGCCAACTCTGGAGTGTCGACTCCAACAGGCATTGAACCACTTTTCGCGCTATGCCGAAGCGCACAGGTTTAGGGTTTGTTTTATTTGCCAAGAACAAGGTGGTGTACTTCTGCCGCCATCCACGGCTCCATCCTGACCCAGACTTGTTTCTTAATGGGGTACGTCTGGAAGTGGTTGAATCGCACCGTGTCCTTGGTCTTGTATTTGACCGACGCCTCACCTCGGAATCTTATATTCGCAGCCTTAGGGTATCTTGTACCCACGCCATGGATATTCTCCGTTTCGTGACGATCATCTCTTGGGGAGCTGCTAGGGCTACTGCCCTATTTTTTTATCGATCCTTTGTTCGTTCGAAGCTCGACTACGGATGCGAGTTTTATGCATCCGCAGCCGAGCATTCATTGCAGAAGGTGGACTCGACCCACCACACCGGTATTCGCCTTGCGACCGGTACATTCAGCACTTCCCCCTTTGAGAGCCTGGTGGTTGTTGCTGGGGAGATGCCACTCGATCTACGCCGCGTGCAGTGCATCACTCGACTGTACGCGCGAGCCCGGCGCCTCCCTCAGTCACCAACAGCTCTCACTCCATCCACAGTTGATTTTCACGGTGCCTATGTCGCTTTAGAGCTAGGAAACTTTTTCGCCAGCTAGGTGCCGCACCTGGATCTGCACAGGACGCCACCCTGGAGGGTACCACCTTTGGCTATTTGTCGCTCTGCCCCGGCTCCCAAAGCTTGTACAGCGCCTGTAGTATTGCGTTCGAACATTTCGAGTACACCTCGTGTCACGCTGGAACCGTGTCAGTGTATACGGATGGCTCCAAGTCCTAAGGGCTGGTGGCAATACACCACTCGGTACGGGAGATTATGCGACGTGCCCGGTTCGGAGACCGAAGTGTGATCTACAGCGACTCACAAAGCGCCCTGAGTGCTGTCGTGGCATTGGAATACAGCATCCCCTTGTTGGCGATATCCGTGATGCCACGCTTTTGGGAAGCCGGTCGGATATCGAGATAATCTTCTGCTGCGTTCCTGGACATGTAGGAATTGTGGGAAAAGAGTGCGCTGATGAGGGCACCAAAGAGTCCGCGACTACTCGGGACCGGACCAGTGTTTCGTTTTTCCTTACACCGACTACATGACAGGAATACGGGCATCTCTCCGGGCTGCTTGTCAAAAGAGATGGGTGACGGTCAAAGGGAACTTAAGTTGCGTGCCATTGTTCCGCGCCTGTTCCCATGGACCTACCCCCCAATGCCGCGAAGGCTTCAGGTTGCTTTCTCTCGTCTCCGAATTGGACACACTCGCGGGACGCACCACTATTTGATGGATCGCTCGCCAGCGCCCTACTCACAAGATTCTGTTGCCTCCCAGACTGTTCCGTACATCCTTATTGAATGTCCCAGTCTGGGCGAAATCCGCGCACGTTACCTTTCTCGAAACCGAGATAGGCGGGGTCGCTACCGCCTGTCCCTTTTACTAGGAACGAGTTCGTGCACATTGACTGGTGGACCCATAGACTTTTGGGGGGAGGTCGGCCTTCTCCCGTTTATTTAACTAGGTGGCATCTTTGTTCTCGTTGTTTTCTCGTTAGATCGCACGTCCTTGCGTCGGGGTGAGGCGGACCTCTCCCCGAACCTCGAGCCTGCTTCCTGCTTGTTGCCTTTTTCTTTTTTATTGTTGTTGTGTTTTTTGTTATTCTAATGTATCCTACCACTAGGATGTCGTTGTGAGTACGTCGACCTATGCCCAAGTAGGCAGTCGCCAGATGGGCTCCTAAAAAAAACAAAAAAATAAAACTTCCTTGTGTACACGTTCGGAATTCGTCCTCTGCGGGTCTGAAGGCATTGTCAAGTTTTTGTGTCCTCTTGCGCCCAATTACCTTTGCGAAACTAGAACTCGCTTCAGTCCAGGTGTTCATTTATAATTGGAAAGAAGAGGCCTACGTTCCTCTATCGCAAATTTTCATTTCAGGATCACTAGTACATTGGTTTACCATCAGTCCAAAACCGCCCTTCTCCACTCTTTCCGGACTCGTCGCCTTAATGTCAGAAAGTATTGTGAAGTCTCTTGTCCTCACACGCCATATCAGCTATGATTTGTGCCTTTGAATAGTCAATTTCAACCACCAAATTGACTATTCAAAGGCACAAATCATATATAATTGTAAATATTTTGGATAAAAGAAATATAGTAGAATATATGTATATTAATAGGAGAAATTCCCAATTTTAAGTTTTCAGATAGGCAAATGAAATTCAGCCCTCATTCCCGTAACCTCACCGTAAAAAGCTTAGTCAACGATTTTATACTCGCACCCCCTGATTAATGACCTACCGACCCGCCGTTTTGTGTTTTTTTTTTCTGACATGTACGCTATTTATAGACTTTTGCAACAATTGCATTGTCAGTATACGACTGAAGAGGGTATGATAAACTACATACTGAAACTAGTCTCATAAATTATCATATATATATATATATATATATATATATATATATATATATATATATATATATATATATATATATATATATATATTTAAGTGTAGTTGTGTAGCAGTCCTTCTTGAATGCAAATTTTGTTGAAGACCATTGTGTATTTTGCTTTAATTAATTTCCTTTGGCAACTTTCTCTTCTTCTAACTATCTTTTTTAATCCATCTTGTAAATGAATGTGTTTGGCAAAAAAACAAACTAAATTGCTAAGCTTTCGATCCTATTCGATCATCTTCGGAGCGTTTTAAAATGTTCTTGCCTCCTTTACCGATGTAATGAGCAGAGTGAGGTTCTGACAGAGTGGAAGAAAACGATTTTAAAGGGGTATTCAATCCACCTTGGTCAAACATAACGTTAGAGCAAATGGGTCACTCCTGTGAATGGAATTTTAAAATAGTTTTAATGTGCGATTCCAGCTTGTCGCTTGACTATTGATGGCCATCCTATCTTCATTTATTAATATGGCTTCTAAGATGTTCAGCCTCGCTTTATTAACCTCTTTTCTTTTAATAATGTTGTTGTCAACAATCATATCTCTCGTTAAGTTAATATTATGGACACTCTTCATAACTTTCTTAGGCCCTCCACTTTGTATATGCATTGTTAAACGTCTCGAAAGTGTAGTGGTTGTCATGCCAATATATTTTGAGTTTTTATAAAGCTTACAGTCTTTATCGGGGCCGGCGAACTCGTAAACTATGTTGGTTGATTTGAGATTCAAGGAGTTTAGGCAGACGTTGTTTCTCATCAGGAGATTGCAGGTTTTTGTTGTTTTATAATAAATGACGAGTTGAATTTTAACCTTGATGTTACGGTGAATAATCTTGATGTTTTTTTTTCATCCATTTTATAGGCCGTAGACATCTGGTTTCTGTAATACACTTTGATATTGTTGACTTCTCCATGATTACTTTCAGTTTTATCCACATGTTTGTAATGGTTATTTAAAAATGATTGGAGTTATTTGTCAATCATGCCGTTTGAGAAACCATTATTTACGAGTATTTGTTTTACTCGTGCAATCTCTTGGTGGAAAAGTTCCCACGTAGAACAGCATTTATAAGCCTGGCGGATGTATGAGCCGATTACGCTTATTTTATACCTTTCAGGGTATTCACTCTCCGCATTGAGAAATCTTTCCATTTCCGTACTTTTGCTATGCACTTTACTGGTGTAGTTGCCATTGATGTTTTGAACCTCAACGTCCAATTCATAAGTGAATTTTAGCACGGAATTCTCCTTAAAATGCTGCTTGATGTTTATCAGATGTTCTTCGTTTTGGACGTTGACGTAGATGTCATCTACGTATCGGCAATATATGTGTACCTTACTTTCCATGATGTTCAATAATCTCTCAAGTTAACCCATGTAATAGTTGACGAAGGTCGGCCCTAAGGGTGACCCCATAGCCACTCCATCTACTTGCGTGTATAGATTACCGTCCGGTGTCCTGAACGGCGCCTCTGATGTGCATGAACGTAACATGCTCCCTAAGATGTTTTGATCAGATATGGAGAAAACATTGTAGGATGGTGGTACACTTTTTTATAATGATATCGATGGTCTGAGCGATAGGCACATTCGTAAACAGGGTTTCTAGGTCAAGGGATTATATTAAATCCGGACGGACTTGTAGCGTGGAGTATGACGATGAATTCTTCCGTGGATTTTATACTATATTTCGAAGGGATGTACGGCTTTATTAATGCATTTAGGGTTTTAGCTAAACAGTACGTAGGAGTCGTGACTCGAGATGATGGGCCACAATGGGTTGTGCAACCCATTCTTTATTCCTAGAGAAATGAACAGAAATGTAATTATTCACAAATTGCTACACTCTATATAGTCTTTATACATGAACATAAGTTTACAAATATTAGCCAATCATAGCTCGGGAATTTTTTAAGGGCAAACTAAGCGCTACAAGAAACATAAAATTGTCGTTCCGATATAGTTCTCTGGCAAAGCAGGCAAGGAAAATGAAAGTTTGAAAACGTGCTTCTTTTAACGGCGGTCAAGAGTATGGTTTCCGACTGAAATTGCACGTTAATTGCCAGTTTCATTTGACTAATGACGGCTTCTGCAATCCGCAATCTTCTGCGGTCAGGGTAGTGCCATGAGTAAGCGTGTTTTTTTTTTAATCGCACCATCTTGAAGGAGAGCTGTCAATCGCCTTGACAGGGTTGTGGAGGTTACGCCGATTTACTTTGAATTGCGGTGTTCGCAGTCACCGACTTTGCACTAATATTCGTACACGACGTTAGTCTCCTGGAGTTCTTGCGTGCAACTTTAGCCGGAAATCATACTCCCGACATCTCGGTCTCCGAGAAAATGGGGAATAATAAATTTTCCATTCTCTTCGACAAGCAGGGATGACACTTGAAAAGGCCACTCGAAAGAGTTCTTTGGCTTTCTGAGGGCACTTTTATTTTAAGTATTACCTTCTCGTGTATGTGATAAGAGCTCCTTCCGCGGGCTTTGAGGATGACTGTTTGCCAAAAATAGCCTTTTAACTGCATTATTAATTACGTCTCTGCAATAATCTTTCTTAATTTATAAGGCGTGGCGAAAATAGGGAATAATAAATTTTCCATTCTCTTCGACAAGCAGGGGTGACACTTGAAAAGGCCAATCGAACGATAGTTTTTTGGCTATCTGAGAGAACGCTTATGTTAAATGTTACCTTCTCGTGTATGTAAGATGAGCTACTTCCGAGGGCTTTCAGGAAGACTATGTTTGCCAAAAATAGCCTCTTAACTGCATAATTAATTGCGTTACTGCAATAATTTTTCTTAATTATATATATATATGTGTGTGTGTGTCTATAAACTCTCGAAATACCTTCCAATAATATAACTGCAAAGAATCACAAAATGTGTAATCGAAAATCTTCCACTCTCGCACGCCTCGCCCTCTAAAATGTTGGTTCAAATAAAAGGTGTTTAACTATTCAGATCTCTAAATTCATTTCAAGCGTGAATACTTTAAATATGGTTATATTTAATTCATTTCAGACCCCAATTTACTATTACCATTGTTATCGATAACAAACTATTAATTTACATCCTATTTAATACCCCATTGTGATAGTATGGTGTTTGGTTATTAATGGGATATATAACTGACCTTGATTGAAAGTAAAGTTGAACTGGAATGGAAGGTGACACGAACACAAATGAGAGAGAGAATTCCCGTTATTTCAAAAGTGGTGAAATGCCTATGCTTGTATGTATGTAAAAATTCTAAGATATGTTGTTTGAACCAGTATTACATTAAATGAAATCAGTATTTCGTCACAGGATATTTGAATTATTAAACGTTACATAAAATAATTGAATTGCAAAAAGTTATGGATAAATTAATTGAATGATTGTATTGACAAAAAGTTAATTAAAATAAATGAATTAATTAATTATTAAGTTGTACATAATTTGCATGAATGATTTGATTGACAAAAGTTAAGTAAAAAGAATTGAATGATTTAAATTTTATACATAAGAAATGATGATATATATATATATATATATATATATATATATATATATATATATATATTATATATATATATATATATATATATATATATATATATATTTTAAGTTTCTCAGGAGGATTTTATTATAGAATTCCCAGAGGGCATTGCTATAAGACTTCCCCCCTCCCCCTTTTTTTCTATTTTGAGATTACAAGTCCGAGTACCGACGAGGCCTCCTGACGACGCAGCCTGAGCATGTGATGACAGTACCATTGGTTTGGCTGCGGGTACGGGAACACAGATTTGCTGTGGCAGTGCCAGTAGCGTTGGACGAGGCACTGGCACGAGAGAAGGTTGATGGAGCGAAGGTGATCCGCTTGTTGGTTCCTTCCGAGATGGCGTCAAGCGGGATGTGGGAGTCTTGAGTCCCGTTGTCCGCTGACGGAGTGACCAGGAGAGATTTGCTCCTGATTGACCACTTCTGCCGACGACGGTTCCTGCAACAAAGGAGAAGGAGGCAACAAAACCAGAAGGTGGAGTTGGAGTAGCAGGGGTGGTTAAAAGGGTGGAATTGAGGTTGTTTTGGGGGATTACTGTACCATTAAGGGGTATTATAGGAGGATAATGAGGTGATAGCGGTTCTAGATGAACATTTTTGGTATAAGCGGTTTGATGGCGTGTTGCCAGAGCACTATGTGAGTGCGAGAATTTATGACGTGTTGTCTGAGCACTATGCGAGTGCGAGAGAATTGATGGCGTGTTGCCAGAGAACTATTTGAGTGCGAGCGAATTGATGGCGTGTTGCCATTGAAGCTGAATGAGTGCTCAATGAATTGGTACGATATTAAGTGAGGATTGAGTGTAGGTCAGTGCAAAAGTGAGGCCCTACCTGAATAAGTGAAGTGGGGGTGCAGGTGGTAGATATTGACCCGTTTATTGTTTTGTAGGGGTGCGAAAATGTATCAGAGAAAAATTCCTTTCAAATCGATAATATAAATAGCCCATTAAATTACCAACTCAAAACAGACTAAGCTGTGGTGTAATGGCTAGAGTAACTGGCGTTTAAATCAATAGGTACCGCGTTCGAAACTCAAAGTCCACAACCTTTTATGAAGATCTCAAGAATAAAACGGAAATCAAGGAAAACGCTCAAGGACTAACTAATCAAGAATGACCAAGAAATCGACTCAAAAGAAAACGGAAATAAAACGCTTCAAGGACCAACTCATCTAAAAGGAACAAGAAATCAACGCAAGATAAGTTGGAAGAAAAATGAAAAATGCATCAACATAGGAAGGATACGAAGATCAAGAACTAACCAGCCAACACGAATATTTGGCCAACTTAAAGATAAAAAAAAATTCAGAAAGTAAATAGATTCGATAAAGATAAAATTCTAGATAAATACATAAACAGAAAATAAGGAATGCCCCCCCCCCTTAGTTTATCGTTTATTGTTAATCCCTTGAGATGTTAGTTTAAAGGATGTGATTGAGAGGCTGTAGTGAGAGGAATGCCAGAATTTGAAGTTGGGAAATTGAAATTTGAGGATTTGGAAAAAGTGGTTGAGTTGGGTGAACTGAGAAAACTGGAGGGTTGAGATTTGAAGAAGGTACTGGGTCCAAATATGTGCACGGTTTCAAGCATTTTAGAGCTTGTGCACCATATTTGTTGTGGTACCAGCACCATTGAGTTGAATGAGAGGAAAAGGAAACGTTATGCTTCGGGAGACTACTTGCCGCAGTACGTGAAGAAGCATAACAGTGGCTACAAGGCTGTGTACAGCGTTGTGCCCGTATCTTTGATGATACCAGCATAGGCCCTGATCGTGTGGAAGATGGTGAGAATAGTTGGAAGAATTAGGTTGAAAATTTTGCTGTCTCTCACCTCTTGCATCGGGATGCCCTCGTTGGTTTCTCTTATGTGAACCAGAGCGGGACCTGCGCCTTCGATCGCCAAACCCGTGTCCGTGCTCGCTCTGTGATTCCCGCTGCAGCTTTAGCCGCTGGATGTCGGCTTCCATCCTCCGTATTGAAGTTTCAAGGTTCCTCGATAGAGAAGATGGAACCCTTGAGCGCTCCGCCCGGTCGTCAGAGGAGCTCAACGTTCGTCGAACCTGAGAAATTGAAAGATTGTTAACTGGGCCGTGAGTTTGGCCCTTGCCCCAATTCGCCTAAGGACTCTTGTACAATCTGTCCGCGGCTGCAGCAACCTCCTCAATGCTCCTGGGTCTCGAGCTTAGGATTAGTGGCCTGATCCCCTCCGGAAATCCTCTCATGAAAATCTCAGTGAGGAAAGGGCTAAAAAGTTCGATGTGAGCACCTTTTACCCTGATAAGGTCCTTCAGATAAGTTAAAAAAAGTAGTAGGACTCTTATCTCCCATTTCATGAGTATTCAGGAGCTCTCTCAGGTCGTCTATTTGGGACCTACCGTAGTGGTTGAGGAAAGCCTCTTTCAGACGGTCTAGAACACCAGCCTGTTCTCCGTTAATTAGCACTTCCCTGAATTGAATAAAGATATTTATGGGCAACCGCTGGATTATTGTTGCAACTTTCTCTTCCTCGGTGATGTTCTGAAGTTTAAGGAGGAGAGAAGAGACTTCCAACCATGCAATTGGGTTTGCAGGATCATAAACGGGAAGTGAGAGATACGCATGTGACTGCTTGTGGGTGAGCTGGTGGTGGTTCGAGGCAGACGGTTGGTCATGATCGGGCTGGCCGCTAACAAATGTCCGTATTTGGTGTGTTTGCTCCATCATAGTCACTATGTTTTATGTGTACTTGTGCTGGTTGAATGGATGTGTTGATGTGAGTCAAGTAGCAGTGGCTGTGTGTACGTGTGTGTGTGTGTGTGTGTGTGGAAATTATTCACGAGCACAGGAATGTGAAGAAATGAAAAATAATTCAAGAAATAAAGGAAATTTTCCACTCGTTGTATATAGGGAATAGTATTAAATTAAAATGTTATGAATTAGGACAATTGGAAGAAGGATGCTAAAGATAACACGCAATATAAAAAAATGAACACTTGAATCAAAAATGCTCTTCAAGCGAGGCTTTCAGAAAAATGACACGTGGAATTCAAGACTTACTTTAACGTTAAAACATATTTATTGATTGACGGGAGATTATTAAACTTTGGGCACCACTTTATGGTGTTTGTTTATTAATGGGTTTATAACTGACCTTGATTAAAAGTAGAGTCGAACAGGAATAGATGGGGACACGAACACAAATGAGAGAGAGAATTCGTGTTATTTCAAAAGTCGTGAAATGCGTATGTTTGTATGTATGTGAAATTCTAAGAGATGTTGTTTGAACCAGTAGTACATTAAATGAAATCAGTATTTCACCGATCTATAGGGGAACGTCGCAAGCCTTTTCGCTATGCAGAACATTCATTATTTAAGGGATGGGAGAATATGGTGATCTAAGCTTCATGTAACTTCATATGCATAATTGCTTGATGGGTTACGCTATATTCTATTGTCTTCTTATAACTTAACCTGATTAGAATGGCTATATTTAGACTTATATTATACCTGTTTTGTTTTCAGACTGTGCTGATGATTAGTTAGTTGAATAAAGCATAGAGAAAGGTATCAAGACTTCTTCATTCTTACAACACCCCTTTTCAGCGCACATGGGCAAAAAAAAATTCACATAACATAACAACATAACATAATTACACGGATGACAAAAGCCACAAGGGCCTATCAAAGGTCATCCGCCTCCGTCAAAACCCACCCACAAAAAGCACCATCACCAGGGGAAGACAAAATCAAAGTCCCCCGCAATATAATATAACGGATGACAAAAGCCACAAGGGCTCATCATAGGTCATCCGAGTCAAGCGGCCTCTTTTTCAAGGCACCCAAACTCCCAGGAAAACTACATCCAGAGGATTGCATCCAGAAACAAGGGTATCACCAATCAAGGCTTGTCAAGAACTAAATCATGCAGCTATAGATATATACAAACAATATTAATATATACAAAACTTAGGAACCATCACAACCTTCCCTTCCCATAAACTCATCCAACCTACTCTTAAATACATTTAGATTTGGACTACCTACTACCCTCTGCGGCAATTTGTTCCAGAAGTCTACCACTCTATTGGTGAAAAAATACTTTCTTAAATCCAACCTACACCCTTGCTTTTTAATTTTCAAGTGGTGACCTCTAGTCCGATTTCCATCATCTAACTCAAAAAACTTGCTAACATCCAATTTATCTATCCCGGAAAAAATTTTAAACAGCTCAATCATATCCCCTCTCACACACCTCCTTTCGAACGAGAACATATTTAATACCCTCAGTCTATCTTCATATTCAAGGTGCCTCAGGGAAGGAATAATCTTTGTTGCCCTCCGTTGCACTAACTCAAGAAGGTTAATATCGTGTCTAAAATGTGGGGACCATGCCTGTATACAGTACTCTAGATGTGGCCTAACATAAGAGTTATAGAGTTTAAGAATAACCTCCTTACTTTTGTAACTGACATTTCTCTTAATAAAACCCAGCACTCTATTTGCCCTATTTCTTGCTTCAATACACTGCTTAGAAAACCTTAATGACTTATCTATTACTACTCCTAGATCTTTCTCATCCTCTACTGAGCTCAGCCAATGCCCATCCATTTCATAGTTAAATTCTCTATTATCTTTTCCCATGTTAATAACTTTGCACTTATCAAGGTTGAAAGTCATTTGCCACTTATGTGCCCAGGATAACAATTTATTTAAGTCCCCCTGCACTTTAAAATTATCATCAATATCTTTAACTACAGCTGCTAATTTGGTATCATCCGCAAAAATTGACACTTTATTATTAACTGCCTCCCCAAGATCGTTTATATAGATGACAAATAATAATGGACCGAGAACTGATCCCTGAGGAACCCCACTGATAACATCCCTCCACTCTGACTTTACACCATTTAGCACTACCCTTTGCTTCCTGTCTTTCAGCCACTCAGCTATCCAATTTGAAACACCCCCACATATCCCAATCATTTTTAATTTATGAACTAGTCTCCTGTGTGGTACCTTATCAAATGCTTTACTAAAATCTAAGTAAATTATATCTACATTCTCTCCCTTATCTACTTGATCTGTTACAAACTCCAGAAAGTCTAGTAAGTTAGTCAAACATGATCTACCTGATCTAAACCCATGCTGAGCATCGCTGATTAACCCCTCCCTCTCTAGATGTTAGCAAATCCCTTTTTTAACTATTTTCTCAAGAATTTTACAGACTACAGGAGTTAGGCTAACCGGTCTAAAGTTATTTGGATCCTCTTTACTACCCTTCTTGAAAATGGGGACTACATTCGCTCTCTTCCAATCATCGGGTATTTCTCCATATTCCAATGACCTAGTATATAACTTGTCCAGAGCTATTGAGATACTTTCTACCCCTTCCTTAAGTATCCTAGAATGAATATTATCAGGGCCGGAGGCCTTGGTAGTATCTAAATCACCTATTAGTCCTTTTATCATCCTCCGATCCACACAAATGTTAGTAAACACCTCTTTTCCTGACCTATGAGTACTATACATAGGACTATTTAGTTTCTCTTTTGTAAATACTGATGCAAAATGACCATTTAGTACCTCAACTATTTCCTCATCAGTTTCTCTCACAAACCCTTCATATTTGATAGGTCCTATTTTAACTCTGCCACACTTGTTATTAGTTTTATAGTAACTAAAGAACTTTCTAGGATCTTTGTTGCTATCCTGAGCTAATTTAATTTCTGACACCCTTTTGTTCTTCTTTATAATCTTATTTAACTCATTCCTAGCCATTCTATAATCACTTAAATTTTGAATATTATTTTCTACCTGTAATTTTTTATATGCCCTTTTCTTCTCTGAAATTTTTCTAGCTATCTCCTGATTCCACCATAATGGTTTCCTACTTTTGTTCCTAATGGCCTTCATTGGGATACATTGTTCTTGGACTACATTTATTATATGCTTGAAAGTATCCCACATCCCATAAGCATTTTTACCTCTGAATTCTATATCCCAGTCTACCAAATTTAGCAAGCTTCGAAGTTTTACATAATCTCCCTTATGAAAATTTGGAACTTTTTCAGCATTCTCAGTTGTTTTACCCTTCTCAATTCCCAAGTTAAAACGAACTATCTGATGGTCACTATTTCCCAATGCTTCCCCAACAGTCAATTCTTGAACTAAATGATCACTGTTAGAAAGTACTAAATCTAATATATTGTCCCCCCTCGTTGGCTCATTAACAAATTGATTCAAAAAATTATCCTCAAAGCATTCTATGAACCTGCCACTTGTTCTATCCCTACCTATCATATTTTCCCAGTCCACAGAGTTTAAGTTGAAGTCCCCAATAATAACTGCATCTGTTTCACATCCCTTACTTATTTCCCTTATCATTAGTTCATCTATATCATCAGTCTGCCCAGGTGGCCTGTAAAAAGCTCCCAAATGCACCATTCTATTTTTACTGAACCTAATATCTATCCAAAGTGACTCAACTCCATCCTGCTTTATTGAAGTATTTAAACTTGAAACAATCTTGTTTTTTATATAGATAATTATTCCTCCACCAATCCTACCTGTCCTTTGACTAATGTACATATTATAGCCCTGAAAATCAAATTCACTTATAGTGTCACTAAATTCTATTTCATTAACCCATGATTCAGTAACGCATAATATATCTATATCCTCATTGCTAATATAACTAAATAGCTCATCCTTCTTGTTTCTAAGACTACGAGCATTTGTATAGAAACAATTTAACCCCCCTATCCCTGAAGCACCTCTTGAAACTTGAATGACCTCACCTCTATCGCCTTGGAACCTATTTCTGTTATGTGCCAAGTCCATTCTACTTTCAGTACTATAATGTCCTCTCATAATTCCCTGACCACTATTAGTATCTAGTTTCCCGCCCGCAAAGACCTAATAACACGATCATACTCCTCCCACAACACATCTACCCCCCTCCTACTCAAATGCAGTCCATCCATCGCATACATTTCTTTCATTCCAACAAACCTATCCCACACATCCACAAACATGACACCTTCCATCTCACACATCCTCCTCACATAATCATTCAGACCAATTGCACGAGACATCCATTCTACCCCAACATCCATTCTTGGAAGCACACCTGTCACAACACCTTTCATTCTACTTTCTTTCACCTTTTCAATCAACCTCTTGTACCTCTCACGTAACTCACATGCACCCACTTTCTTCACATCATTCACTCCTACATGTGTAATCACAACCGCATCCCTTGCACAGCCAGACACCAGTTCCTCATACCTATCAGACAGATCTCTCACTCCAGCACCCGGCAAACACACCCTCAAACCATTCAATCTACTTGCATTCAACTTCCTATCTAAATATCTAACTCGCGAATCACCCATCACAAGCACTTCAGTCAGACTCCTATTCCTAACCCCCACAGACCTAACTCCATCCCCACTCCTATTCTCATTCAAACTACCAGTCACTCGAACTCCACCCCCACCCCCATCAGTCATATCACTTCCAGTTACTTCCTCTCTTAGGGCACTGAATCTATTAGTCAAGCTAATAGGTTCTGTGTCCCTCTGACTCACACACCTATTCTCCCCCTGGCTAACCACCTCAACAGAGGCAACCCTATTCTCACAAAGAACAGGAGAAGCCTCCCTAGCTTCATGTTTCCTAACCACTCTCCACTGTCCCCCATCCTCACTAGGCCTATTTCTAACTAATCTAAGGGGGCTAACTTCACTATCACTAGAACTATCATATCCTACCTCCTCCACCGGCCCTCTACCTTCACCTGAAACATCTAACTGGCCTACCTCACCACCTAACCTATTCCCAAATCTAGGCCTAACACTAAGTTCCCTCCTGAGCTCAGCAACTAACCCCTCCAGCCTACATATCCTGTCTAAATCCTGCCTTCTCATCCCCTCTAAATCTACAATGCATTCACGCAGCCCACATACAACACATGTATACCCCTCACCTAATACACCACAACCAATGCATACATTCCGACACTCATGCTCACTTTCATCCCCAAACTCCATCACTTATTCAAACAAAGAAAGAATTTAAGTAGCAATAAGAAAAAAAAGAAGAGCAACTTAGCTTTGGCTGATTGTGGTGAGAAAAAAAACAAAAAACAAACAAACTATAGAAAAATCTGAAAAATAGATCAACAGACTGAGAGCTCTATAAAACACGTGCTACCTGTTCGAAGGTCAGTCGAACAGGTAGTAAATATTATAAATATTTACTCATATAAACTATTTATATGGGTTGATAAATAGAATATATAGTTAAATGGATTGGGTAAATATTAAAGATTGGATAAATATTAAAGATTGGATAAATTCAGTCTATTTTTATTTGATGCGTGCCCAAGAAAAGTCGTTGTTTAGATTTTACTTAGCTATCTTTATGTGAATGTTAAATGAGTAAATATTATAAATATTTACTCATATAAACTATTTATATGGGTTGATAAATAGAATATATAGTTAAATGGATTGGGTAAATATTAAAGATTGGATAAATATTAAAGATTGGATAAATTCAGTCTATTTTTATTTGATGCGTGCCCAAGAAAAGTCGTTGTTTAGATTTTACTTAGCTATCTTTATGTGAAATTAACTTTATATTCTGTCCCAATTTTTGTTTTACCTGCAGCCCACTGTGGACTGTTTAACTGGATGTAGTTTTATTTTATCTCTGATTTAACTTCACCATTCTCATAGTCAAAATATTCATCATCATTTGTTTAAAATCTATATCATAGTGTATTGTCCAGTCCCTCGTCATTTATTATTTTATAAATTAGGCACAGGAAAACGTATCTTTTAGTATAAATATAATTTGCCCCTAATCGATCCACGATTAGGGGCTGTTTATTGAGGTATACTATGGTAAATTATATTCAATCGTCCCTTCAAATCGTTCACTATTCGTTTTCTGGGGTTATATTTACTTTTTATAAAATTTGGCTTAACATACCAATTAAGCTGGATACTTTTGAAATTAGTATCTTAGAATAATGATTGATCTTGATTCCCAGGCAGGTGACCACTATAGGTTGTTAGGTGGTTATTGCGCCAATACACTAGATAGCTTATGCCACAAATAAACCCCCAAACCTATATTTTTGTTATACAAGGGGAATGAAGTTAATTGCTAACGGAAAGTCTGAATTTGCAGACGAAATTTCGTTGGGTCTAAATAGGTGACGTCGTAGGAATACGTGAATTAAGAACAAAGAGCTACGAAAAATATATATTATGGAATGAACAGTTATGATATAAAAGTTAAATTATACAGTTTATGATTAGATAGATTAGGCGGGTGAATTAACTTTGCATGAGTTAATGAGAATTAGAGTACACATATGATTGATAATTAGATTGACGATTATTAATTAGATTATAGTTGAATGTTAAATGAGTAAATATTATAAATATTTACTCATATAAACTATTTATATGGGTTGATAAATAGAATATATAGTTAAATGGATTGGGTAAATATTAAAGATTGGATAAATAAATAGATTATAATTTGGATACATAAATAGATTATAACGGAGTTGGAAGGGTCAAATACCATATCTGACTTCTTTACCGTAAGTAATGGTGTTCGACAGGGAGGAATTCTTTCTCTTTACCTATTCTGTATGTATATAAATGATTTATCCATAGAATTAGGCAAAATTAAAGTAGGTTGTATAATAAGTAATGCAAAAACGAATCATTTTATTTATGCAGATGACATTGCACTAATTGCACCATCTGCAAGTGGTATAAATAAATTAATTAACGTTTGTAATGATTTTGGGATAAAAAATGATATCAAATTTAATAGTTCTAAAAGTGCGGTGCTAGTTTTTAAGTCTAAATTTCTTAAATGTTGTAAATATGATAGTTTTAAGCTAGGTAATGATACAATTCCAATAGTGAGCAATATAAAGTATTTAGGGCATATAATTAGTGATGATCTCAAAGACACATTAGATATAGAACGCCAGCGTAACAAGCCGTATAGACAAAGTAACATGATTAAAAGACATTTTGGACATTGTACTGAAAGTGTAAAAATTAAACTGTTTAGGTCTTATTGTGAGTCAGTTTACGCAGCTCATCTATGGTGGAGTTAGGCAAACGCTACCCATAGTAGATTTATTGTTGCCTATAACAATTGTCTCAGAATTCTGTGTGGTGAACCAAGTATTGTAGAGCTAGTCCGATGTATGTAGAAATATACCTTCGCCTAAAGAAGTAATCAGAAAACTTGTAATTGTTCTTTTAAACAGGTTAGAAAGCAGCTCAAATAAAATTGTATCTGGTATTTTTCACTCAGACTGTAGGTATCTTTCTGAAATTACTACTCACATGATAAATATTACCCATTGCATTAATCCGGCAATATTAAATATTAGTAGATTGACAGTTCATGTAAATATGTGAATAAGTATTAGCAGTAAGATAGTGGTAATTTTAGTTGTTAAGGTAAATAGAATCTTTTGGTGCCTTTTGGATAACTAATATCGAAATTTTATACCTCAAAATTGTAATGTATTTTAATTTTTTTTATGGATCACCGAAATCCGCAATAAAGTTGTTTGTTTGTTTACTGAAGCAGTCGAGGAACACGAAGCTTTTAAGCCGTTCACCTGCACTTCTCGTACGGTATACCACCAAGGGGCAATTCCCCTGGCCTTTGTATCGGCATTCTTTCTTCTCTGCGAATGCGCACTGTTTTATTTTAAGTTACCCCAAGAAAAACAAACAAACATACAAACGCTAAATGTCTTTCAACTTTTCAGCTTATCCCTACCATCACAACAAATATTAACCAGGTTCACATATATTCACAATGGCTTTAAATGGTAAGCTTGCCCTTTTTTTATAATTCCTTTTAGTAAAGCATTGAATAAATCATAAAATAGCTGAAAAAAATACGGGGTAAATATGTAGATTAGCGGCCCGGCCGAAAAAAAAATTGTGTGTAAATATTATCGTTCACTCGTGTCGGAATATTCATGCGCGTTTGAGTCCTTTTCGAATTATTATTCTATAAACAATTAGGATTATATACTGGGGGGCTGTGCCCCCCAGACCCCCCCAATTTGATGAAACTCAGGATCATCGTAGTGTAGTCCCCCATTGTGTTTAACCCCCACACGAGCCGTCAACTTAAATGCACTCCAAAAACGTGAAACATTTTGGAACACGGATGAAATAGTATGTCCTATCGTTCGTGCTGATAATCTACATATTTACCTATACATGCGTGTTTGAGTCCTTTCTGAATTATTATTCTATAAACAATTATGATTATATACTGGGGGGGCTGTTCCCCCCAGACCCCCCCATCAAATTTAATGAAACTCGGTATTATCGTAGTGTAGTCCCCCCATTGTGTTTACCCCCACACGAGCCATCAACTTAAATATACTCCAAAAATGTGAAATATTTTGGAACACAGACAAAATAGTACGTCCCATCGTTCGCGCTGATAATCTACATATTTACCCTAACGTTTACAGAAGTGAATGATTTAACCAAATCATTTTTATAAAAAAGATGGCGCCGGGTATATTTCAAATAGGACTCAAACGCCCTTGAATATTCAGGTAGGAGTGAACGAAATATAAACAAACAAAAATCCACTTTTTCGGCCGAGCCGCCAATCTACAAGTTATCCTCTTAAACTCTATAATTCATATGTTAGGCCATATTTAGAGTACTGTATACAGGCATGGTCACCACATTTTAGACATTGACATAAACATGCTATAGTCAGTACAAAGGAGGGCAACAAAATAATACTTTCCCTGAAGCACCTTGAATATGAAGATAGACTGAGGGTATTAAATATGTTCTCATTTGAGAGAAGATGTGTGAAGGGAGATATGATTAAGCTTTTGGTAAATATGTAGACGAGCGTCCCGGCCGATAAGATGTACTATTTCGTCCGTGTTCCAAAATGTTTCACGTTTTTGGAGTACATTTATAGGGGGCGGGGTAATACTTCAGATTCGAGGCGCACGGTAGATGGCGCTGTTAATCGGCTACAATTTTGGGCTACAGTATATCTCTTATGACGTCAGACGGTAGCGTCAGCGTTTATAGTTTTTTTCTAAGTTAGGTAAAGTTTCTTGATGTCTTTTATTGTTTTGTTTTTGTATTTTTTGTTTACTGTGAATGACAACAGCTTCTTACTGGCAGCATCGTAGCTTATAAATAGGACCCGTTTTGCAAATATTTTTCTTTCATTATTGTGTTTTTGTGCTCTCCATGTACTTCTTTGTTGTTCGAATTCAGCTTTACTTTGTATGATCATGAAAGACTTTTAGATTATCTAGAGGCGCATAAACTAATTTAAGAAACCTATAAAAGTAAGAATTGTTTGTTATTAGGTTAGTTTTTTCTGCCAGTAAAAAGCTGTTAGGGAGAAAAAACGCCCCAGTAAATTCAAGGCGACTGCTCGTGGGGGAGATATCACTGTAGGGGGATCACCCTGCGATGATCCTGAATTTCAATCAATTGGGGGGGTTGGGGGTGCAGCCCCCCAGTATATACTCATATACAAAAAAATATTATGCCGATATTGTTCACATCTGACGCTACCGTCTGACGTCATAAGAGATATTCTGTAGCCCAAAATTGTAGCCGACTAACAGCGCCATCTACCGTGTGCCCTGAATCTGAAGTGTTACTGGGGACGGCTCATGGGGGGATAAACATGATGCGTGGGCCGCACTACGATGTTCCTGAGTTTCATTAAATTGTGGGGGGTCTGGGGGGGAACAGCCCCCCAGTATATAATCCTAATTTTTATAATGTTCTGACATTTACATAGGTAAATCCTTTAATTACAACATGTCAGTGCCTTTAATCGTTTTGTGAATTATAATGGGGGTGAGGTATGATGTCAGACAACTCAAACGCGCATGAATATTCAGAAACGGGTGAACGATAATATTTACACAAAATAATTTTTTTCCGGCCCGGGCTGCTCGTCTACATGTTTACCAAGCTTTTTAAAATCTGTTCTGGTATGGGTAAGTTGGATTTTAGCAAGTTATTTGAGTTGGAAGATAGTAATAGGACTAGGGGTCACCACTTAAAAATGAAAAAACAGAGGTGCAGGTTGGATGTTAAAAAATATTTTGGTTATTGTGTAGAGGGTAAACTTGAAGATCCATACCCCGTGAACTGTACTATGGGGGGGCATCCCACCCCCATACCCCCCTGCTCGCTACCCTCGCCCTCAGGAACAAGTAATAAAACAAGTTAATCACACAGTTGGGTGGAAATATGTTGGGAGGTGGAATAAATATGGGAATGCGAGCGGGAAAGCTCACAGGGTATGGATCTTCAGAATTACCATGTAGAGTACGGCTGGATCCTAGGCCTAGCTTATTTTGGGCTACTTTTCATTGTTACCTTTTTCTGAGATGAAATCGATGAAGTTTATGGTGATTTTCGCTTTTAGATCCCCCTCAAATGATTGAAACTCAGGGTCATTGTAGGCATATACCTGCAATGAGCCGTCCCCAACAACGAGCAGACGCTCAAAATAATCGGTAATACTTCTAAGATGAAATCAATGAAATTTATGGCAATTTTTGCTTCTATACTGGGGGTCTGTGCCCCCTCACCCCCCCCCCCAATGATTGAAACTCAGGGTCATCATAGGCACATCAGCGCGACGAGCCATCCCCAACAACGGGGCGATGCTCAAAATAATCGGTAATACTTATATCAGACAGCTGGGTAGAGTTTACCGGCAGCGAGCCAGAACTTGTGGAATCACTCTAACATTGGGAAATTTGTATTTACAGGGTTGGATTTTGCCGTCAGCGTCAATACACGATTTATCACACCAAAACACCCAATTTTTGTTTATTCTGAGCTGTGCCGAACAATTAGGACACTCGTGTGTAGATTTTAATAGCCCATGGGCTTCGAGAAATGCAACACATTTATCGTTGTAAGTTAAAACAGCACCTAGTGTGTAACAAACACACTACGCAAGAAAATGACAATTTGACAAATGACCAACAAAAATGTGTGGGTGAGTGGTGCTTCAGGGATAGGGGGGTTAAATTGTTTCTATACAAATGCTCGTAGTCTTAGAAACAAGAATGATGAGCTAATTAGTTATATTAGCAATGAGGATATAGATATATTATTTGTTACTGAATCATGGGTTAATGAAATAGAATTTAGGGACACTATAAGTGAATTTGATTTACAGGGCTATAATATGTACATTAGTCAAAGGACAGGTAGGATTGGTGGAGGAATAATTATCTATATAAAAAACAATATTGTTTCAAGTTTAAATACTTCAAATAAAGCAGGATGGAGTTGTCACTTTGGATAGATATTAGGTTCAATAAAAATAGAATGGTGCATTTGGAAGCTTTTTACAGACCACCTGGGCAGACTGATGATATAGATGAACTAATGATAAGGGAAATAAGTAAGGGATGTAAAACAGATGCAGTTATTATTGGGGACTTCAACTTAAACTCTGTGGACTGGGAAAATATGATAGGTAGGGATAGAATAAGTGGCAGGTTCATAGAATGCTTTGAGGATAATTTTTTGAATCAATTTGATAATGAGCCAACGAGGGGGGACAATATATTAGATTTAGTACTTTCTAACGGTGATCATTTAGTTCAAGAATTGACTGTTGGGGAAGCATTGGGAAATAGTGACCATCAGATAGTTCATTTTAACTTGGGAATTAAGAAGGTTAAAATAACCGAGAATGCTGTAAAAGTTCCAAATTTTCATAAGGGAGATTATGTAAAACTTCAAAGCTTGCTAAATTTGGTAGACTGGGATGTAGAATTCAGAGGTAAAAATGCTTATGGGATGTGGGATACTTTCAAGCATATAATAAATTTAGTCCAAGAGCAATGTATCCCAATGAAGGCTATTAGGAACAAAAGTAGGAAACCATTATATAATGGTGGAATCAGGAGATAGCTAGAAAAATTTCAGAGAAGAAAAGGGGCATATAAAAAATTACAGGTACAAAATAATATTCAAAATTTAATGATTATTGAATGGCTAGGAATGAGTTAAATAAGATTATAAAGAAGAACAAAAGGGTGTCAGAAATTAAATTAGCTCAGGATAGCAACAAAGATCCTAGAAAGTTCTTTAGTTACTATAAAATTAATAACAAGTCTGGCAGAGTTAAAATAGGACCTATCAAATATGAAGGGGTTGTCAGAGAAACTGATGAGGAAATAGTTGAGGTACTTAATGGTCATTTTGCATCAGTATTTACAAAGGAGAAACTAAATAGTCTTATGTATAGTACTCATGGGTCAGGGAAAGAGGTGTTTACTAACATTAGTGTGGATCGGAGGATGATAAAAGGACTAATAGGTGAGTTAGATACTACCAAGGCCTCCGGCCCTGATAATATTCATTCTAGGATACTTAAAGAAGGTGTAGAAAGTATCTCAATAGCTCTGGAGAAGTTATATACTAGGTCACTGGAATATGGAGAAATACCCGATGATTGGAAGAGAGCGAATGTAGTCCCCATTTTATAGAAGGGTAGTAAAGAGGATCCAAATAACTTTAGACCGGTTAGCCTAACTCCTGTAGTCTGTAAAATTCTTGAGAAAATAGTTAAAAAAGGGATTTGCCAACATCTAGAGAGGGAGGGGTTAATCAGCGATGCTCAGCATGGGTTTAGATCAGGTAGATCATGTTTGACTAATTTACTAGACTTTCTAGAGTTTGTAACAAATCAAGTAGATAAGGGGGAGAATGTAGATGTAATTTACTTGGATTTTAGTAAAGCATTCTATAAGGTACCACATAGGAGACTAGTTCATAAATTTAAAATGATTGGGATATGTGGGGGTGTTTCAAATTAGATAGCTGAGTTCCTGAAAGACAGGAAGCAAAGGGTAGTGCTAAATGGTGTAAAGTCAGAGTGGAGGGATGTTATCAGTGGGGTTCCTCAGCGATCAGTTCTCGGTCCATTATTATTTGTCATCTATATAAACGATCTTGGGGAGGCAGTTAATAATAAAGTGTCAATTTTTGCGGATGATACCAAATTAGTAGCTGTAGTTAAAGATATTGATGATAATTTTAAAGTGCAGGGGGATTTAAATAAATTGTTATCCTAGGCACATAAGTGGCAAATGACTTTCAACCTAGATATGTGCAAAGTTATTAACATGGGAAAAGATAATAGAGAATTTAACTATGAAATGGATGGGCATTGGCTGAGCTCAGTAGAGGATGAGAAAGATCTAGGAGTAGTAATAGATAAGTCATTAAGGTTTTCTAAGCAGTGTATTGAAGCAAGAAATAGGGCAAATAGAGTTCCTGGGTTTTATTAAGAGAAATGTCAGTTACAAAAGTAAGGAGGTTATTCTTAAACTCTATAACTCTTATGTTAGGCCACATCTAGAGTACTGTATACAGGCATGGTCCCCACATTTTAGACACGATATTAACCTTCTCGAGTCAGTGCAACGGAGGGCAACAAAGATTATTCCTTCCCTGAGGCACCTTGAATATATAGACAGACTGAGGTTATTAAATATGTTCTCGTTCGAAAGGAGTTGTGTGCGAGGGGATTTGATTGAGCTGTTTAAATTTTTTTCTGGGATAGATAAATTGGATGTTAGCAAGTTTTTTGAGTTAGATGATGGAAATCGGACTAGGAGTCACCACTTGAAAATTAAAAAGCAAGGGTGTAGGTTGGATTTAAGAAAATATTTTTTCACCAATAGAGTGGTAGACTTCTGGAACAAATTGCTAAGCATTGGCTGAGCTCAGTAGAGGATGAGAAAGATCTAGGAGTAGTAATAGATAAGTCATTAAGGTTTTCTAAGCAGTGTATTGAAGCAAGAAATAGGGCAAATAGAGTTCCTGGGTTTTATTAAGAGAAATGTCAGTTACAAAAGTAAGGAGGTTGAATATGGTTAAAAGGCACCTTGAATATGAAGATAGACTGAGGGTATTAAATATGTTCTCGTTCGAAAGGAGGTGTGTGAGAGGGGATATGATTGAGCTGTTTAAAATTTTTTCCGGGATAGATAAATTGGATGTTAGCAAGTTTTTTGAGTTAGATGATGGAAATCGGACTAGAGGTCACCACTTGAAAATTAAAAAGCAAGGGTGTAGGTTGGATTTAAGAAAATATTTTTTCACCAATAGAGTGGTAGACTTCTGGAACAAATTGCCGCAGAGGGTAGTAGGTAGTCCAAATCTAAATGTATTTAAGAGTAGGTTGGATGAGTTTATGGGAAGGGAAGGTTGTGATGGTTCCTAAGTTTTGTATATATTAATATTGTTTGTATATATCTATAGCTGCATGATTTAGTTCTTGACAAGCCTTGATTGGTGATACCCTTGTTTCTGGATGCAATCCTCTGGATGTAGTTTTCCTGGGAGTTTGGGTGCCTTGAAAAAGAGGCCGCTTGACTCGGATGACCTATGATGAGCCCTTGTGGCTTTTGTCATCCGTTATATTATATTGTGGGGGACTTTGATTTTGTCTTCCCCTGGTGATGGTGCTTTTTGTGGGTGGGTTTTGACGGAGGCGGATGACCTTTGATAGGCCCTTGTGGCTTTTGTCATCCGTGTAATTATGTTATGTTATGTTATGTTATTCTTAAACTCTATAACTCTTATGTTAGGCCACATCTAGAGTACTGTATACAGGCATGGTCCCCACATTTTAGACACGATATTAACCTTCTTGAGTCAGTGCAACGGAGGGCAACAAAAATTATTCCTTCCCTGAGGCACCTTGAATATATAGACAGACTGAGGTTATTAAATATGTTCTCGTGCAAGAGGATATGATTGAGCTGTTTAAATTTTTTTCTGGGATAGATAAATTGGATGTTAGCAAGTTTTTTGAGTTAGATGATGGAAATCGGACTAGGAGTCATCACTTGAAAATTAAAAAGCAAGGGTGTAGGTTGGATTTAAGAAAATATTTGTCACCAATAGAGTGGTAGACTTCTGGAACAAATTGCTGCGGAGGGTAGTATTTAGTCCAAATTTAAATGTATTTAAGAGTAGGTTGAATGAGTTTATGGGGAGGGAAGGTTGTGATGGTTCCTAAGTTTTGTATATATTAATATTGTTTGTATATATCTATAGCTGCATGATTTAGTTCTTGACAAGCCTTGATTGGTGATACCCTTGTTTGTGAACACAATCCTCTGGATGTAGTTTTCTTGGGAGTTTGGGTGCCTTAAAAAAGAGGCCATTTGACTCAGATGACCTATGATGGGCCCTTGTGGCTTTTGTCATCTGTTATATTATATTGTGGGGGACTTTGATTTTGTCTTCCCCTGGCGATGGTGCTTTTTGTGGGTGGGTTTTGATGGATCCGGATGACCTTTGATAGGCCCTTGTGGCTTTTGTCATCCGTGAAATTATGTTATGTTAACGCATCCTGTTGGAACAATAATCAAAATGGTCATAAATCAAAGAAGAGAAATCAATACAGAAGTAATTTTTTCGTCAGAATTAAGGCTTTGTTAACAACACTGAAATATGGTTTAATCGAGCAATAAACAATGGAAAATTAAGTAACAAATAATAAATATAAAAAGCACAAAAAGCTTTGAAACAAATAGAGCTTTCTGATTGGTCATTGATGAAACTGAATACAGATTTGTAATTGGCCAGTGCGATAGCAGAAAAACACTGTAAAGTAGCCCCCAAAATAAGCTAGAGTTGTATCCGGCCATCCCTGCAACATTTACCAATATTTTTTCACCAATAGAGTGGGAGATTACTGGAATAGTTTGCCATCTGAAACGGTAGACAGTCCAAACTTGAATGTATTCAAACATAGATTAGATGATTTTATGCGGAGGGAGGTTAACTAGGGGGGTATTCCTGTGGATACAGTTTTTTGTTATTGTATATTACGATTGATTTGGATTTTGATGAGTCTTGATGATGATGCCTTTTGTTTTTGACACATTCCTGTATATGGTTTGAATTGTATATTGTAGATGCATGATCGGACACAATCCTATGGATTTTTAAATGGTAAATATGTAGATTAGCGACTCAAACGATGGGACATACTATTTCGTCCATCTTCCAAAATGTTTCACATTTTTTGAGTTTATTTAAGGGGACGGCTCGTGTGAGGGTAAACACAATGGGGGGGAACCACACTATGATGATCCTGAGTTTCATTAAATTGGTGGGGGGGGGCACAGCCCACCAGTATATAATCCTAATTGTTTATAGACTAATGTCCTAACGTTTACAGAGGTGAATGATTTAACTAAATCTTGTAAGCGCCTTTAATCATTTTGCAAAATATAATGGGGGGGTGGGGTCTGACGTTAGATGCGCATGAATATTCCGGCAGGGGTGAATGAAAATATTTACTAAAAAAACCCACTTTTTCAGCCGAGTCGCTAATCTACATATTTACTGTTTAAATTGTATATTCTAGATACATGATCTGACACAATCCTATGGATGCATTTTGTGGGTGGGTTTTGACAGATGCGGATGACCTTTGATAGGCTCTTGTGGCTTTTATCATCTGTGAAATTATGTTATGTTACTTACATTAAATTTGATATTTAAATCATTAATTTTAACATTTGTATTATCATTTACATATATACCTGCAATACTTTTAATAATTTCTACATCTATTTTATAGTACATTAAAGCTTCAATTAATTTCTCTCTCCTTATAGAGTCAAATGCTTTATAGTCTACTGATATCACATATAATGTTTTTTTCATTCTATAAGCCTCTGAGATACAATAATTTAACATAAACAGATTTTCCTCTATACGCTTATTTGCTGTAAATCCTTCCTGTATTCGAGCATTTCACCATTTAGTTTGAGATGCTTATTTTTTATGAGTGACATAAAGATCTTATATATGTTTGTTTATTGGTCTAAAATCTTTTGGTAGTTCATTATTTTTAGGTGTAAATCTTGTTATTGAATTTTTCCATTCTTTTGGTTTCTCATCATTTGTTATTTCATAATTTAAGCAATCTGTTAGTGTCTTTAGACAAATGTTACTTGTTGTCATCACCTTGTACAACTCTGGTTTCAAGTAGTCTGCGCCTGGTGCTTTCTTATTTTTTAGCTTCTTTAAAATATAAGAAAGCACCAGGCCTAGACTACTTGAAACACAATCTACCTCTCTAAACCCATGCTGAGCATCATTTATTGGTAATTGTGTTGAGTATGGCCAGATCTGAGTCATAGCTTATTTTGGGTTATTTTTCCTAGATACTTTGGTAAACATGTAGATTGGCGGCTCGGCTGAAAAAGTGGATTTTTGTATGTTTTTATTTTGTTCACCCATGCCTAAATATTCATGCGCGTTTGAACATTATTCTATAAACAATTAGGCCCCGTAAGGGGCGCGGCGATTTGCCATACTGGCCGCCATGCTGACGGGACTCAGCACCTCCTCCGACCCCAACTTAGCCTCTTCTCCTTCTTTTAGACAGCTGTATTTCTCCCCTACTTCATCCCTTTTCATACAACCTCTCCCACAACTTTCTCTGGTCAGCCTCTAATTTCACAGGGTAGATGCTGACCTTCTTCTCAACCAACCGTCCCGGATCAGGGCTGAGGGGGCGAGGGGACAATGTTCCCTAACCCCCGAGCTCCGGTCTGGGGTGGTTGGTTTTTAACAACCTGCTTCATCCCCACCCATACCTTCCTCACATCCCCTTTCCTTCTCACTTTACAATCTATATTTTTATGCCGTGTCCAAGGTGGAGCTGCCATGCCGAGGGAATGCCAGGCCACCAGGTGGGAGGGGTGGTCCTGAATGGTGGCACCTGGCTCTGCCAGGCCTGTACGCACCCCTTGCAGGGTGGGCTACTGTGAGGGGTGATGAGCTATTGCTTCCTGTATAAAATACAGTCACCATGCCCAATGGGGAACTAATAAAAAAAAACAACCCTCAACTTCCCCTGTTCCATCGACGGAACCGCCCTCAGGCAGCTCCACAGAAAAAATGGAGGTCCCCCCCATCCTTTGCTTGCGCAGGGGACCCTCCATATTTTCTAACTGGAGAGGGGGCTTACTCCTCTCCTTCGCCCATGGGTGTAGGGGACTCCCCCTCACCCCCTCCTGTTCTCATTCAAACTACCACTTATTTCACTTTCTGCCACGAACAAATCAAACAAATCACTTTCAACCTCTTCCTCTCTCAGGACATCGAATTTGTTAGTCAACCTAAGAGGTTCCATGTCCCTCTTACTCACAGACCTAACCTGTCCTAACCAATCTAATCTATCCATATTCACCCACCATTCATCTTCACTCACATCAGTCACTTCTTTCTCTCCAATCCCTAGTCTAGGCCTATCTTCCACCCTCCTGGTCCCAGCCACATTCTTCATGCATACACTCGCATCCTCTCTCACTTCATTCACCAACTCATTTAATCTCTGCACTCATCACGTAACAGACTCACCTCCTCTACCAAAGCCACATTTGCACTAGTCACATAACACCACAAAAATCACAAACTCCATACACACTGCTTACATCAAAAGGCATACTCACATCATCCAAAGCAACAGTCATACTGAGAAACTTAAATATATTGCACTGAAAAATTTAAAATGAAAAGAACCCCACTGAATAGAGAGCTCTCTGAGAACACGTCCGAAGTAGTGGTATAAGGCAAGGGTGCACAGGTTCAACAACCTTATTTAAACTAATCCATACACCGGATGGCTCACCAGGTAGTCAGGAGGTTCTCTCCATCTCCTTAACTGACTCTGATGAGCCCGTACTCTCTCAGTCATACCGTCATTCAAACTCTCCAAAACATACGTCACCCCATTTTCCCAAACTCTCACAACTCTATAAGGTCCATCAAACTTCTCACTCATCTTTGACACATTCAACCTACCCTTCACTTCTTTCACCTTCAATACTTTCGCACCTAATTCAAATAAACGGAACTTTTCATGTGCCTCACGCCCTCCACTCTGCTCACTTTCACTCAAACAAAACCTATCTTTCACTTGCCTTTCAAAATTCATCGCAAACTGACATGGGGACATTCCAGTTGAATTATGCGCCCACAACACTCTCCCCAGACATACATCTCACTTATTCACTGTCGTACTCATCATTCTCAACATCTCACGCAAGGTTCTTATAGTACGTTCAGCCAATCCATTTGAAGACGGTACATACAGAGTTGTTCTCACATGCTCCACACCATTCTCTCTCAACATTTGCTCAAACACTTCTCCTACAAATTCAGTCCATTATCACCCAGACATCTTCTAGTCTTCCATACACACACAGGAAAAAACAACTGCTCAACCACACACGCAACAGTCACACTCCTTTTATCTCAGAGGCGCTGCATACACAAACTTAATTTTATGATCAACCATCACAACCATACCAACATTCCCAGCACTCGTACGCGGCAAAGACACACAATCAATCACTACCAATTCAAACGATTCTTTCTCATCAACTTTCAACATCACTGGTTTCACTTGCACACCTTGCACCTTTCGCTTCTGACATCTTTCACACGTAGTCGCTACATCATTCACAACAGTTCTCAGAAACGGATGCAACACACGCTCCTTCATACACTCCCACAGCTTAAACCTACCCATATGCCCATAATTATCATGCACAACCTTCACCAGACCAATCATACCAACCAAGGACATCACAGGTACATACATATAATCACCACCATTCACATGCCTCACAAAATATACAACATCCATACAAACAACAAAATCCTTAGCATACCTTTTAAAATCACTTAAACACTCTGGCTATTCATTCAAATCAACATGCGTCATTACACACCTCTTCAACTCTCTAACAAAAGGACACATCTCTTGCATCTCTACAATATCATCATCACTTAAAATCTCATTCTCATCATCCATGACCAACTCAATCATACCGCAAAACTTGACAACAAAAGTTTACACCAAGCAAGAAACAACACAGCATTTGCTCATCTTTCAGAATCACAAAGTCATGCTTTACATTCATACCATTACCCAAACTCACTTTCAGACCAATCTATTCCCATGCCACTATCATGCCATTTCCTAATCCACTTATCCGTAACTTTACAGGTTTATGCTCGCAACATTTAAACTCATCATACTTACTCAGAATCCTCTCATTCACTAAAGACATTTGCGCTCCAGTATCAATCAAACCACAGAACAACCTTTCACCAACTTTCACTCTCGCTTGCATCATATCAGGTCCACCATGTTTGCAATACACGGAAGGAACAAGCACACCAACATCAGCACTGATATCCACACTGTTATCAACTCTCATATCATCACTCACCACACACTCATCTTCATCCAGACAATCATTCTTCTCTCTTATATATGAACACTTTTTAATCACCCAATTATAGTGCACACCGCTCAAACATTGCAGATGTACCACATTAGGATTCAAACCCTTCATCTTCTCATCCTTGTACACAATCGGCCTCTCACCACTAAAGTGCACATAAACAATCACTCCATACAAACGACTCACTACAATCAACACTTCCTGAAATGGCGGGACCCCTTGCATACACATAGCTCTCAATTCTTTCATGAAGTTCCGCACCTTTGCCATACCAATGCTTTCAGGCTTCCTACATACTTCATTCATTACCTCCTTCCTTAAATCATCCACACTATCGGGCACTCTCACGTCTACTCCATCACTCTTCAAATCTTGCAAACAATTCCATACACTCTCAAACACGGAATCACCACCACCCTTACTCTTACTCTCTTTTCCATTCATAATCCCTTTTGGCAAGTACTCAGGATCACTCACTCCACACACATTTTCATCATCTGTACCAGGATACCTTGACATCAAATCAGCCACTCCATTCCGTTCACCAGGCACATACTCAATCACTTAGTCAAAGTCACTCAAATCTTCCAAAGTCCTTGCAATCCTACTATCAGCCCACTTCATACGCTGCAGATACACAAGAGGTTGATGATCTGTTTTTATCACAAACCTCACACCATACAAAAATGGATGCAACACTTTCAAACAATATCTTATCACGACCAACTCTCGTTCCACAGTCGAATACTTTTGTTCTGCAACATTCATAGACTTGGATACATACCCAATTATTCGCCTGACATTCTCTCCATTCAAACGCTGCTCTTGCATCAGAAAACCTCCCATACAATACCCACTGTCATCTGTATACAATTCAAGCATTTTAGCATTCACACTATAATCTGGGTAAGGCAATTCAACATCTTCAGCCGCTGCCTCTTTCAGTCTCTCATACGCCTCATTCATCTTATTATTCCACTTGACAACCGTACTACCTTTCTTGCCCATCCACTCAGTCAAAGGCTTACTCACACCAGAACAATCACGTATAAACTTTCGCTGGAACTCAATCAAACCCCCAAACCACTTCAGTTGCTTCACTGGTTTCAGAAACATTCGCACCTTCTCAACATACTTTGGTGATTTTCGCAACCCATTCTCACTCACCATATGACCAAGGAATTCCACTTCTTTCGCAAACCATTCACACTTCGCCACTTTCACCTTCACACCAACACACACCAACGTTCTCAACACATCATTCACCAATCTCATATCCTCCTCAAAAGTCTCAGTCATAATCAAAATATCTATAAACGCAATCACATTCTTACCTGCAAACTTACTCAACACAACATTCATTGCCCGCTGGAAGGCTCCGGGAGCATTAGTCAACCCAAAGCTGAGGTTCTGGAACTGGTAATGCCTCTTTGTGGAAGAGAAGGCAGTTACCGGCTGGCTCTCCTCAGCAATGGGCATCTGGTAATACCCCCGTACCAGATCCAGCTTCGTAAACCATTCCATCCCATGCATACCATACACACACTCAGATACCACACACATCGGAAACCTTTCTTTCACAGTCCTTTCATTCACCTTTCGATAATCCACACACAGACGCAATCTTCCATCCGGCTTACATACAGGTACAATTTGGACTTTTCCATGCACTCTCGCTCTCTTCAATTGTAGCGGGCCGAAAAATTTAGACTAACCCCAATTGATCCAACCCGCTTCCTACACTAATCCGGACGTGAGAAATCGAAGGAGAATGAAATGGATTGTATGTACAGTCCTTTACTAACAAAAATACAATAATTACAAAAGAAAATTAAATTTTCTTATAAGAACTCAATGAAAAAATGTGTGCACACCACAAACAAGGCCAAAATTCCCCAATCCAAAAACAAGATAAAAAACTACAACGGACAAAGAGGAAAAAAAAAATACAATAACACCAATCGGTACTGAGTCAAACAATGCGCGCTAAAAAAAATGAAAAGAAAAACTGAACGGTATAAGATAGTTCAATCAACACCTTAAGATGCTTTTTAAACTCCATACACACTGCTTATATCAAAAGGCATACTCACTTCATCAAAACTTTTCAATCAAGAAAAGTGTAAACATAAAGGCCCTGTAAGGCCTCTTGAATACTCCACTGCACCTTGCTGGCCACTAGGTTGAAGGTGTGGGCAGCACACCTCATATGGGATGGCAGGTTGATGGGATTGCCAATGACAGTGTCGACATCATCAGGCACAACCAGGGAGACATACTCCAACTCCTGGTCATCCACTGATCCAGCCATCAGGGTCAGTGTCCACATTCTGAACCACTGGCAGTCTGTCATCCTCTGCCCCAAACTGGATAAAGGCCTTTACAAAGTTGCTACCATTGTCTGTGGTAGTCCTGGAATAGAGTTTTTTATAAAATTATAATCATTAAATATTACAATTGAATTGAGGGTAGAAGCCTTCTATGCCTCTTTCCAACTTCTGCTAGAAGTCTGTTGTCCCACTCTATGCTCAAACTCAGTAAATCTTCTTTAATCAGACAATACTCTTCCTCGCTAGCGTTCTTTTGAAATGTATATAAATATTATGCTTTCAATCTATTTTTACATCTAACTCTTTTCTCTGAAAAGAAAAAACAAACCAATAAAAATAAAAAAAAACAAAATTTAAATGCCAGTTATTCACACAATGCTCACACAGAGGGAGGGAGAGGGTATTGGGAAAGGGGTGGGAGAATGGCCCTTCGCACACACACTCACATTTGCTCCACCATAATGTCATATGCCTCAATAGTTAGAAAGGCACCCTCTGCTCCTGGCCCATCCAGGCCAATGAGCACGGTTGTTTCGGAGCCCTTATGCTTTCAATCTATTTTTACATCTAACTCTTTTCTCTGAAAAGAGAAAACCAACCAATAAAAATAAAAAACAAAACAAAATTTAAATGCCAGTTATTCACACATTGCTCACACAGAGGGAGGGAGAGGGTATTGGGAAAGGGGTGGGAGAATGGCCCTTCGCACAGACACTCACATTTGCTCCACCACAATGTCATATGCCTCAATAGTTAGAAAGGCACCCTCTGCTCCTGGCCCATCCAGGCCAACGAGCACGGTTGTTTCGGAGTCCTTCTGCTGGCTCTACTCAACCCACCCCGTAAGGGGCGCGGCGATTTGCCACTCTGGCCGCCGTGCTGACGGGATCCAGCGCTCCGTCCGGCCCCAGCTTAGCCTCTCTTCCTTCCTTCAAAACACTTGTTTCCTCTCTTTTCACACAACCTCTCCCACAACTTTCTCTGGTCAGCCTCTAATTTCACAGGGTAGATGCTGACCTTCCTTTCAGCCAACCGTCCCGCATCGGGGCTGAGGGGGTGGGGTACAATGTTCCCTAACCCCTGAGCTCCAGTCTGGGGTGGCTGGTTTTTAACTACCTGCTTCATCCCCACCCATACCTTCCTCACATCCCTTTTCCTCTCCTCTTCACAATCTATTAATTTTTACGCCGTGTCCAAGGTGGAGCCGCCATGCCGATGGACTGCCAGACCACCAGGCGGGAGGGGTGGTCCCAAATGGCGGCGCCTGGCTCTGTCGGGCTTGTAAGCACCTCTCGCAGTGCGGGCTACTGCGAGAGGTGTGCGCGATTGCATCCCGTGTTTAAAAAAGGGTCACCATGCCCAATGATGATAAAAAAAACAAACCCAACCCTCAACTTCCCCTGTTCCATCGACGGAGCCGCCCTCGGGCAGCTCCAGCAAAAAAATGGAGGTTCCCCCCCCCTGTGCTTGCACAGGGGACCCTCCATATTTCTCTAACCGGAGAGGAGGCTTACTCCTCTCCTTCGCCTACGGGTGCAGGGGACTCCCCCTCACCCCCTTCTCTGGAGGTGCTTTCGGGCACCTCCCTTTTCCCAGTGGCAGTCCCCTCTTTTCTTTCCAAGGGGACTGCCAAGAAAGCCAGCAGGCAGCCCTTAGCCAGCCGCTCCCCATCAAAGCGGCTCGGTAGGGCAAACCCCCTTAGGGGGGAGAGGGAAGCCAGGCCCCTTCGGTCGCTTCCCTCAAAAGACCTGCTGGCAAGAATTTTAAACCTTGCTGGGGTCAAGGCCTGTGCCTCCCCACACAAGACTGGCGACACTGCTAAGGGGACCTGCGATGTCCTGGGAGGGGATGGCCAACTGGAGGCCCCTCCTGTGATAAACATGGTCCTTGAGGAGACCCAGCCTCAGACGGTAGGGCCTTCCATGGGGGGGAATTCGGGCTCGGCGCCAAGCACCGAACCTGAATCCGCCCCTATGCAAGGTCCTCCTCAAATGGCTGAGGGCTCCGAGGCAGTAAAAGGAGGGGAGGGATCTCCTCCGACAGGTGCCCCCACGACAACCAGGACCTTCTCCATTTCGGAGAGGGACCTGGCTGAGGCCGGTCCATCTGGCCTGGGGGCTTCTGCCGGCGGAGGTGAAAAGCGGGTTCATTCCCCGCCCTCCTCTCGTAAAAAGAAAAAGACAAAGAAGACTAAAAAGACGAAAAAGACTCGGGGCTCCTCTCCATCCGCGGGGGCTGCGGGGACGGATGGGTCTGCTGCCACTTTGGTAGGCGACCAAGCCAAGATCGGCACATCCGGCCCCTCTACCCCCTCGTGTGCGGAGCCCCTGACCAAGACTAACACCAAGAGTGCACAGGGCGGAGCCTCGATGACATCGGGGCCCCTGATTCAGAGGTTACCTGGCGTTTTCGAGCCCGCTGGCTTCAAACGCTTCCTCGTTATTCGCTCCACTGATGGCACCATGTTGTCCAAGGGCAACATGATCCATCAGAGGAGAGGATTAGCTAGTGCAATTGGTAGAGAGCCGAAGGTGACCCGTTTCTCGGACGGCAGCCTTCTGGCGAATGCGGCGAATCCCGCCGAGGCGGCCAAGATAAGTGCTCTTCGGACACTTCATGGCACCCCGGTGAGTGTGACGCCGCACTCTACCATGAACTTTGTGAAAGGAGTAGTTTATGCGAGGGAACTCGTTGACTACTCCATTGAGGACATCACCCTAGAACTGGCCGACCATGGGGCGGTCAAGGTCGAACGTGTGATGAGAAAACAGGGAGGGGCTTCGAGACCCACCCCTACACTCTTCGTCACGTTCGACTGTGACAAGCTCCCTGAGTCGGTGCGTGCCGGTTGGTACCGCTACCGCGTGAAGGCATTTGTGCCACTGCCGCGGCGGTGCTATTACTGTCACCGCTTCGGCCATACGAATCGCTCATGTAGACGTGCAAAGTCGGGGTCACTCGAAGTCTGTGTAAATTGCTCCAAGGTCGCACACGATAAGTCCAAATCGTGTGTGGCCAAGTGTGTCAATTGTGGAGAGCCGCACCCTGCTTCTTCGAAGCAATGTGGTGCATATCTCCTGGAGAAAGAAATCCTGTCTGTTCAGGCCCAGGATAGACTCTCATTCCGCGAGGCTAAGGACTTGGTCCTGGCGCGCCCAGCTCTGCCTGGGACGTCATATGCCTCAGTAGTTCGAAAGGCACCCTCTGCTCCTGGCCCATCCAGGCCAACGAGCATGGTTGTTTCCGCGCCCATTCGGAGCCCTTCTGCGGGCTCTACCCAATCCGGGCGCTCCCCTGGTAAAGCTGGCGGCAAAAAGGGTTCATACCCAGCCCCGGCTAAAACCAGGGCTCCCCCCTCTTCCCCCAGCGTGACCGTTTCCGGCAAGGCGAAACGGCCACGCGCCTCCACCGAGTCGTTAGACTCACAGGAGGCAACACCCCTGAAGATGGTCGCTAGGCCATCTTCAGGGGTTCCTAAAGCTGTCCCCCGAAAGGAGGACAGCAACAAAGGAGCTTCGGCTCCTTCGCCCACGCCCCGAGGTGGAGCGAGTGGCTCGGAGACGGTGTTCCTCGAAAAGAGGCCCCCCCGCCTCCGAAGCCGCAGCGCCCGCCTAAGGTTTCGAGGCGGAGGGAGGAAAAGACTCGCATGGCGAGCCCAACCTCCCCCAATAAGTCCTCGAAGGCGACAGCGCCTTCAGCGCTTTGTCCGGCCAACAGCGCCCGGGGTTCTGCCCCCGGGAAGCGTACGGCCATTCCCGTGAGGGTCTTCAATTCGAGGAGGGCCCCCGCGTCTCCTCCGAGCTAGGCCTGGAGGGCATATTCCTTCAATGGAATTGCCGTGGACTCCGGGCCAACTGGGAGGAACTGCGGAGGCTCATCTCGTCCCGTTCCCCGTTAGCTATTTTTTTGCAGGAGACCATGCTAGACGCGTGCCCGCTGCCTGCCCTCCCGGGGTATAAGGGTCTTGCGACCCCACCACCGCAGGATGGCCGAGGTGGGGGATGCGCGGTTTACACCCGGCATGATGTCTCCGTTCTTCCTTTCTCTTTAGATACCTCCTTTCAGGCAGTGGCTGTGCAGCTGCACCTGGATAGGAGGTATACTATCATTTCTGCGTACATTCCACCGTCAGCTGACTTCGACGCGGGGGACTTCCGCCGCGTCGTGGCACGGTTGCCGAGGCCCTATCTCTTGGTTGGAGATCTGAACGGCAGGCATCCTCTCTGGGGAGATTACTCCATAAATCCCAGGGGACAAGTCCTTGCCGATCTGATCGAAGAGCTTGACATGGGTGTCCTAAACGTGGATGAGTTTACGCATCACTGTCCGAGAACCGCTTCATTTTCTTGCCTTGACCTATCTTTGTGCTCTTCGGATGCACAGCCTGATTTTGATTGGGGGGTGGTCGATGACCTCCATGGTAGTGATCACTTTCCCATTCAAATATCCTTTTCAGGGCAACTGCCGCCTGAGAGACCACCTCGGTGGTGCTTGGCGCGGGCGCGGTGGCCTGCATTTCAGGAAATGACTGAATTCTCTATCTCAGTCGAGGAGTTTAGGTCGGTAGATGAAGCCGTTGAGTTCTTCTCCGGCAACCTCATCGCCGTGGGCCTGACTACTATTCCTAGGACGTCTGGCCGTTTTGCACGCCGACCACTCCCATGGTGGTCGGCCGAGTGTGAGACGGCCCTCAAACAGAAGCGTTATGCCTACATGCGCTATAAGCGCCGCCCGAACGATTTCACTGTCGCTGAATTTCGTCGGGCTAGGGCTAGGTTCCGGTATATTTCGAAGCACGCCCGCCGCTCTTCTTGGCGCGCATACGTGTCTTCACTTAACGGGAAGACCCCTTTAGCTGAGGTGTGGAAGCGAGTCAAAAGGATTCGGGGCAAGTTCTCGCAGGACCCCCCTCCCGTTCTCCAGGAGAATGGGACCGCAATCTCGGACCCGCGTCCGTGGCGGAATCCTTAGCGACCGCTTTTTCCGCATTCTCTAGCCGTGATGCTGCTCCGCCAGCATTCAATGCACGTCGTGATGTCGCGGAAGGCCGCCGGCTGGACTTTACCTCCAGAGGCGGAGAACCCTTCAACGACAAGTTTACTGTGAGTGAGTTGCGTTCCGCTCTCGCTTCGTGCGCGGACACCGCCCATGGTCCGGACGATGTCCCGTACGCCATGCTTCGACACCTGGGTGAGCGAGGCATGGCCTTTCTGTTAGATTTGTTCAACAGGATCTGGGTGGAAGGTCTTCTCCCAGACTCCTGGCGAATCGCTACTGTGCTCGCCTTTCGCAAGCCGGGGAGAGATCACTCTACTCCGACCGGTTTCCGCCCAATCTCTCTAACCTCTTGCGTGTGCAAGTTGATGGAGAAATTGGTAAATGTTAGATTAGCCTATTTCCTGGACAGCGGAGGCCATCTGTCTTCTGCACAGTGTGGCTTCCGTAAGTTCCACTCCACGTCGGATGCTCTGCTCCGACTGGAAAGTGCCGTCTGCGAGGCTTTCCTTCGTAGACAGTACTACGCCACGGTGTTTTTTGATCTGGAGAAGGCCTATGATACTGCATGGCGATACGGTATCATGGAGACTCTCCACACGATGGGGGCGAGGGGACGCCTCCCAATGTTTATATCTGAATTTTTGCGAGATCGTCGATTCCGCGTACGGGTGGGGGGAGCCCTCTCCGGCCCAAAGGAGCAGGAAGAGGGTGTCCCGCAGGGAAGTGTCCTCAGTGTCACACTCTTTGCCCTGAGCATCAACGGCATCACCTCGGTGTTGCCGGAAGATGTTCTCGATACGCTCTACGTGGACGACCTTTCGATCTCTTTTGACGCGGCCCAGATGCCAACTCTCTAGCGTCGACTCCAACAGGCATTGAACCGCGTCTCTCGCTATGCCGAAGCGCACAGGTTTCGGTTTTCTTTGGCCAAGACTAAGGTGGTGCACTTCTGCCGCCATCCACGGCTTCACCCCGACCCAGATTTGTTTCTTAATCGGGCGCGCCTGGATGTGGTTGAGTCGCACCGTTTCCTTGGTCTTGTATTCGACCGACGCCTCACCTGGGAGGCTCATATTCGCAGCCTTAGGGTCTCTTGTACCCGCGCCATGGACATTCTCCGTTCCGTGACGTTCAGCGCTTGGGGCGCTGATAGGGCTACCGCCTTACTTTTTTATTGATCCTTTGTTCGCTCGAAGCTCGACTACGGATGCGAGTTTTATGCATCCGCAGCCGAGCGTTTATTGCGGAAGGTGGATTCGATCCACCACACCGGCCTTCGCCTTGCGACCGGTGCCTTCCGCACTTCCCCCATTGAGAGCCTGTTGGTCGATGCTGGGGAGATGACACTCGCTCTGCGCCGCGTGCAGTGCATCACTCGCCTGTACGCGCGAGCCCGGCGCCTCCCTCAGTCGCCAACAGCTCTCACTGCATCCGCAGCTGATCTCGATGGTGCCTATGCCGCCGAGAGACGCCAGTCATACCCTAAGCCCTTTGGGTTTAGGGCCAGGAAACTCCTTGGAGAGGTAGATATAGCTCTCGGGCCGGTGGCGCCCCTGGTTTTGCCCAGGACGCCACCCTGGAGGGTACCACATTTGGCTATTTGTCGCCACGCCTCTGCTCCCAAAGCTTGTACTGCGCCGGGAGTATTGCGTTCGACCTTTTTGGAGCACACATCGTGTCACGCTGGTACCGTGCCAGTGTATACGGATGGCTCCAAGTCCCAAGAGGGGGTCGGCTTCCACGCCGTATCCCCTCTGTTTGAAGTCAGCGGGGCTCTACCAGGCGCTGCGTCTGTCTTCACGGCCGAGCTGGTGGCAATACACCACTCGGTACGGGAGATTACGCGACGTGCCCGGTTCGGAGACCGGATTGTGATCTATAGCGACTCACAAAGCGCCCTGAGTGCTCTCGGGGCATTGGAATCTCCGCACCTTCTGGTTCGCGAAATCCGTGACGCCACGGTTTTGGCGAGCCGGGCAGATGTCGAGATTATCTTCTGCTGGGTTCCTGGACATGTAGGAATTGCGGGGAATGAGCGCGCCGATGAGGGCGCCAAAGAGTCCGCGAACACTCTGCGACCGGACCAGCGTTTCGCTCTTCCTCACACTGACTACATGGCAGGAATACGGGCAGCTCTTCGGACTGCTTGGCAAAGAAGATGGGAGACGGTCGAGGGGAACTTAAAGTTGCGTGCCATTGCGCCGCGACTGTTCCCATGGACCTATCCCCCAATGCCGCGGCGGCTTCAGGTTGCTTTCTGTCGTCTTCGAATCGGACACACTCGTGTGACGCATCGCTACTTGATGGAGCGCTCGCCTGCGCCCTATTGCAACGACTGCGTCGTCCCCCAGACTGTTCGGCACATTCTTGTCGAATGTCCCAGTCTGGGTGATCTTCGCGCACGATACCTGTCCCGGTACCGGGATGGGCGGGGTCGCTACCGCCTGTCCCTTGTACTCGGGACGAGTGCGTGCACCATGACTAGTGGACTTACTGACTTTTTGGGGGAGGCTGGCCTTCTCCCTTTCATTTAACACAGTTTAATTGTTGTTGTTTTTGTTATTGTTTTTGTTATTGCTTTTTTATTGTTATTTCGTTTTATTGTTTCCTGTTTAATTTTTAAAGTCGCCTAGAACTAGGCTGTTTGTTTACGGCGACTAATGCCTAAGTCGGCAGTCGCCAGATAGCCGCTTAATTAAAAAAAAAAAAAAATCTACTCAACCCAGGCGCTGTCCTGCTAAAGCTGGTGGCAAAAAGGGTTCATACCCAGCCCCGGCCAAAACCAGGGCTCCCCCCTCTTCCCCCAGCGTGACCGTTTCCCGTAAGGCGAAACGGCCACGTGCCTCCACCGAGTCGTTAGACTCACAGGGGGCAACACCCCTGAAGCTGGAAGCCAGACCACCTTTCGGGGTTGCTAAAGCTGTCCCCCGAAAGGAGGACAGCAACAAAAGAGCTTCGGCTCGTTCGCCCACGCCTAGAGGTGGAGTGAGTGGCTCGGAGACGATGGTTCTTCGAAAATAGGGCAACCCGCCTCCGAAGCCGCAACCCCGCCTAAGGTTTCGAGGCGGAGGGAGGAAAAGACTCGCATGGCGAGCCCAATCTCCCCCAATAAGTCCTCGAAGGCGACAGCGCCTTCAGCGCTTTGTCCGTCCAACAGCGCCCGGGGTTCTGCCTCCGAGAAGCGTACAGCCATTCTTGTGAGGGTCTTCTGTTCGAGGAGGGCCCCCGTGTCTCCTCCGAGCTAGGCCTGGAGGGCATATTCCTTCAATGGAATTGCCGTGTACTCCGGGCCAACTGGGAGGAGCTGCGGAGGCTCGTCTCGTCCCAGTACCCGTTAGCTATCTTTTTGCAGGAGACCATGCTAGGCTCGTGCCCCCTGCCCTCCCTCCCGGTGTATAAGTGTCTTGTGACCCCACCACAACGGGATGGCCCTGCTGGGGGATGCGCGGTTTACACCCGGCATGATGTCTCCGTTCTTCCTTTCTCTTTAGATACCTCCTTTCAGGAAGGGGCTTTTCAGCTGCACCTGGATAGGAGGTATACTATCATTTCTGCGTACATTCCACCGTCAGCTGACTTCGACGCGGGGGACTTCCGCCGCGTCGTGGCACGGTTGCCGAGGCCCTTTCTCTTGCTTGGAGATGTGAACGGCAGGCATCCTCTCTGGGGAGATTACTCAATAAATCCCAGGGGACAAGTCCTTGCCGATCTGATCGAAGAGCTTGATTGGGGGGGTGGTCGATGACCTCCATGGTAGTGATCACTTTCCCATTCAAATATAATTTTCAGGGCAACTGCCGCCTGAGAGCCCACCTCGGTGGTGCTTGGCGCGGTCACTGTGGCCTGCATTTCAGGAAATGACTGAATTCTCTATCTCAGTCGAGGAGTTTAGGTCGGTAGATGAGGCTGCTTGACTTCTTCTCCGGCAACCTCATCGCCGTGGGCCTGACTACTATTCCTAGGACGTCTGGCCGTTTTGCACGCCGACCACTTCCATAGTGGTCGGCCGAGTGTGAGACTGCCCTCAAACAGAAGCGTTTATGCCTACATGCGCTATAAGCGCCGCCTTAACGATTTCACTGTCACTGAATTTTGTCCAGCTAGGGCTAGGTTCCGGTATATTTCGAAGCACGCCCGCCGCTCTTCTTGGCGGGCATACGTGTCTTCACTTAACGGGAAGACCCCTTTAGCTGAGGTGTGGAAGCGAGTCAAAAGGATTCGGGCAAGTTCTCGCAGGATCCCCCTCCCGTTCTCCAGGAGAATGGGACCGCAATCTCGGACCCCGCGTCCGTGGCGGAATCCTTAGCGACCGCTTTTTCCGCATTCTCTAGCCGTGATGCTGCTCCGCCAGCATTCAATGCACGTCGTGATGTCGCGGAAGGCCGCCGGCTGGGCTTTACCTCCAGAGGCGGAGAACCCTTCAACGACAAGTTTACTGTGAGTGAGTTGCACTCCGCTCTCGCTTCGTGCGCGGACACCGCCCATGGTCCGAACGATGTCCCGTACGCCATGCTTCGACACCTGGGTTCAACAGGATCTGGCTGGAGGGTCTTCTCCCGGACTCCTGGCGAATCGCTACTGTGCTTGCCTTTCGCAAACCGGGGAGAGATCACTCTACTCCCACTGGTTTCCGCCCAATCTCTCTAACCTCTTGCCTGTGCAAGTTGATGGAGAAATTGGTAAATGTTAGATTAGCCTATTTCCTGGACAGCGGAGGCCATCTGTCTTCCGCACAGTGCGGCTTCCGCAAGTTCCACTCCACGTCGGATGCTCTGCTCCGACTGGAAAATGCCGTCTGCGAGGCTTTCCTTCGTAGACAGCACTACGCTACGGTGTTTTTCGATCTGGAGAAGGCCTATCTTACCGCATGTCGATACGGTATCATGTAGACTTTCCACACGATGGGGGCGAGGGCACGCCTCCTAATGTTTATATGTGAATTTTTGCGAGATCGTCGATTCCGCGTACGGGGAGCCCTCTCCGGCCCAAAGGAGCAGGAAGAAGGTGTCCCGCAGGAAAGTGTCCTCAGTGTCGCACTCTTTGCCCTGAGCATCAATGGCATCACCTCGGTGCTGCCGGAAGATGTTCTCGCTACGCTCTACGTGGACAACTTTTCGATCTCTTTTGGCGTGGCCCAGATGCCAACTCTGGAGCGTCGACTCCAACAGGCATTGAACCGCGTCTCTCGCTATTCCGAAGCGCACAGGTTTCGGTTTTCTTTGGCCAAGACTAAGGTGGTGCACTTCTGCTGCCATCCACGGCTTCACCCCGACCCAGATTTGTTTCTTAATGGGGTGCGCCTGGATGTGGTGGAATCGCACCGTTTCCTTGGTCATGTATTCGACCGACGCCTCACCTGGGAGGCTCATATTCGCAGCCTTAGGGTCTCTTGTACCCGCGCCATGGACATTCTCCGTTCCGTGACGTTCAGCGCTTGGGGCGTTGATAGGGCTACTGCCCTATTTTTTTTATCGATCCTTTGTTCGTTCGAAGCTCGACTACGGATGCGAGTTTTATGCATCCGCAGCCGAGCGTTTATTGCGCAAGGTGGATTCGATCCACCACACCGGCCTTCGCCTTGCGACCGGTGCCTTCCGCACTTTCCCCATTGAGAGCCTGTTGGTCGATGCTGGGGAGATGCCACTCGCTCTGCGCCGCGTGCAGTGCATCACTCGCCTGTACGCGCGAGCCCGGCGCCTCCCTCAGTCGCCAACAGCTCTCACTGCATCCGCAGCTGATCTCGATGGTGCCTATGCCGCCGAGAGACGCCAGTCATACCCTAAGCCCTTTGGGTTTAGGGCCAGGAAACTCCTTGGAGAGGTAGATATAGCTCTCGGACCGGTGGCGCCCCTGGTTCTGCCCAGGACGCCACCCTGGAGGGTACCACATTTGGCTATTTGTCGCCACGCCTCTGCTCCCAAAGCTTGTACGGCGCCGGGAGTAATGCGTTCGACCCTTTTGGAGCACACCTCGTGTCACGCTGGAACCGTGCCAGTGTATACGGATGGCTCCAAGTCCCAAGAGGGGGTCGGCTTCCACGCCGTATCCCCTCTGTTTGAAGTCAGCGGGGCTCTGCCAGGCGCTGCGTCTGTCTTCACGGCCGAGCTGGTGGCAATACACCGCTCGGTACGGGAGATTACGCGACGTGCCCGGTTCGGAGACCGGATTGTGATCTATAGCGACTCACAAAGCGCCCTGAGTGCTCTCGGGGCATTGGAATCTCCGCATCCCCTGGTTCGCGATATCCGTGACGCCACGGTTTTGGCGAGCCGGGCAGATGTCGAGATTATCTTCTGCTGGGTTCCTGGACATGTAGGAATTGCGGGGAATAGGCGCGCCGATGAGGGCGCCAAAGAGTCCGCGAGGACTCTGCGACCGGACCAGCGTTTCGCTCTTCTTCACAACGACTACATGGCAGAAATACGGGCAGCTCTTCGGACTGCTCTCCAAAGAAATGGGAGACGGTCGAAGGGAACTTAAAGTTGCGTGCCATTGCGCCGCGACTGTTCCCATGGACCTATCCCCCAATGCCGCGACGGCTTCAGGTCGCTTTCTGTCGTCTCCGAATCGGGCACACTCGTGTGACGCATCGCTATTTGATGGAGCGCTCGCCAGCGCCCTATTGCGACGACTGCGTCGTCTCCCAGACTGTTTGCACATTCTGGGTGATCTTCGCTACCGCCTGTCCCGATACCGGGATGGGCGGGGTCGCTACCGCCTGTCCCTTTTACTCGGGACTAGTGCGTGCACATTGACTTGTTGACTTTTTGGGGGGAGGCCGGGCTTCTTCCCTTTTTTTAAGACGGTTCTATTTTTTTGTTTTGTTTTTTGTTGTTTTCTTTGTAGGTTGCACGCTCCTGCACCGAGGTGAGGAGACCTCCCCCCGCTGCCGGAGACTGCTTCCTGACTTAAGTTTTTCACATTTTTATCATTGTTTTCATATTTTTATTTTAAAGTAGCTTAGTTCTAGGCTGTCGTGTTTGCGGCGACTTATGCCCAAGTGGGCAGTTGCCAAATGTTCTCTATAAAAAAAAAAAAATCCTTTTGTGACAAATCGAAGGAGAATGAAACATTGTATATACAGTCCCTTTATTTACCAAAAAGTACAATAATACTTACAAAAATATGGGGTAAATATGCACACAAGCCTATTTATATATAAATAAAACACTCCTATCTTGAATTCCTACCAATCGAAAATATATACACAAATACTAAAGAACAATTCTATCAGTGAAGATACAAAAGAGGAGTTATCTTACGTGGTACCACGGTTTACGATCTGCCTTCCACCCGGGGAAAATCTTGCCGGCAGTCACTCTTGTGACAAAAATTGGGTGTGCACGTCTTATGGGGCCTGGCGCCTCCGAGCTCAATTTTCTTCACAATCCTGGCGTCTTTAGGCTATTAAAGAAAGCTGGTGCCTCTGAGCTTGATACAATATATATATGGATCTGGTCATACCTTTGGGGCTACAAACAGCTCTTCTGTCCCAACAGGACGCACAACTTCTGGTGTACCTCAAGCCCTACTGTCTCTGCCACTCTGTACAAATTTGGCAGGTAATAGTATTTATAATTTCTTTACTTGAGTGCTGTCTCAGAAAAATATTTAACATTTAGTAGGTGAGAAAGAAAAAACCCATTTTAATACAACATCAAATCAAATACATATGTACAAAAGAAAATATAATAAAAAATACCCATTCCCACTCACACCCACATTCTAACAGAGGGAGGGAGAAGATATTGGGAAAAGGGGTGAGAGAATGGCCCTTCATACACACTCACATTTGCTCCACCACAAAGTGATAGGTTTTGTAATGGTTTTCAATTTTAGTTATTTATTTATAAGAACTTAAATGAACTATTTATGGAAAGAGGTTTATTAAATGAATTTGGACCTACAAAATATCGTAGCAGAAAAGTGAACAAGTGCAGGAGACCGTAGCCAGCCTATGGACAATAGTAGCAATATAATATTTGTAATATTTGTTGTGCAATACACAATAATAATAATATAGATAAGCACTGTATTTTAATTTTAAAGATGTACCCAAGCCAATATATATTCTATTGAATCATTAATCAACATGAATTTTATATGGATATTAAGCTATATCATCAACTAAATATTTGAAACTATTATATAACATGTGGCTAATTAGTAATTATTAATTAACAAACCGGATAGTACAATATAGAAAATATAATTTGGCTATGCAAATACTAGAATATTAAATTGATGTATGCAAATGTTTTATATTCTGTATTATAATAATGAAACTTGACTTATTTATTTTCTTTCAATTTAGACTAATGGTATCGCTATAATAACAGATACTCATGTTGTAACCGTAATAGCTCTCCAGAGTGAAGTGAAGCCTCCTTCTACCGGCACTTCCTTTTATTTATAGCGCTGCGTTACCTTCTAGGGTGCATTACCTTTTATATATAGCACTGCATTGTATGCTATGGTACAATATCTTATTTGTTTATTAAAGAAACTACCCTATTCGGACAATGCTCCGGGTTACCCAATGGCACTTGGTGACATGTGAAAATGTTAAAGTTGTATTTTTACCATCCAACACAACATCTCTGTTGCAGCCGATGGATCAGGGTCTGATAGCAACTTTTAAGGCCTATTATTTGTGGAAAACATTTGTTCAGTCATTTGAAAAAACAACAGGAGAAAGTGCTATTTACATCTAGCAATAATAGGGCAGTGTGAAAAAATATAATTCCTCACTGTGGAAATGACTTTAAAGGCTTTGAGGCCGAAGTTACAGGGGTTGTAACAGAAATTACACAACATTGGATAAAAATGGGAATGGCGGATATTGATGATGGCAATGTTAGGGAATTGCTCGACTCGTACAATGGAGATCTTAATGATGACAATCTTCTAGATTTAGAGCAAGAATGTGCTATGATGACAAAGGCAATGAAGAAACTGAAGAAATGACAAAAACAAAGAATTCATGATTAAAGAACTCTATTCTCTTTTTTGGACATTCGAAAATGGAAAACAAATGATAATGGATGCAGACCCAAATGTAGAAAGGGCAATGCAAGTAAGAAGACAGATAGAAAATGTGCTAAGTTGTTATTGGGCAATGCACAAAGAGAAGAAGAAGGCATCGACAATGCAAACAAACATCCCTTTTACAATATTTTCATAAAGAATGACATGCTTTTTTTGCATATGCTAATAAACCTTTAATGCCGTTTCACTTACTGCAGTGTTTTTACAGCACAAATTAAATGTAGTAACAGGGATATTGCTGTACTCTCATTTTCTTTGGGGAAGAAACACTCAAGAATACAACAGGCTTGGCCACTTTTCTGTTATGTATTGTTTTTTTTTGCGCTTAATTTAAATTTGTGAGTTGCCATGTTGTTTTTCCTATTTACACCATAATTTTTATTTGGTAAACTATTTTCATTATTCAGGGCAATATAAATCTGCTACAACAAGTAGGAAAGCATTAGAAAAAATTCCTCCCTTAATTATTCATTAATGCCGCTTGGCAACTAGAGTTGCCACTATTGTTTTTTTGTTATATGTTCGACAAATTTATTTACTTTGCATGAAATTTTATTTCACGTTGTTGTACAAGCCTACACTTATGTAAAACACTATTTGGCAGTGTTGTGCTCACAAAAATTAGATGTATATTGTATTTATTTAACCGCGTTACATGCAAGCTTAAACATGGCTTTGACACCTTTCCAAATGTTATTTATATTTTTGTTTAAGTTTCATTAAAATGTGAGGATAAAATCCATGAATGATCATATTTTACATATATAAGGAAAATAATTATGTAACATGATTTATTATAACTTAGTAAAACGATATACAAATATTCGCTGCAAGTGTGAACATGACAAATGAGTCTCCCTAATATTGTTGTTTAATATTTAAGAAGTAATACCCCTGTAAGGGGCGCGGTGATTTGCCATCCTGGCCGCTGTGCTGATGGGACTCAGCACCCCATCCGACCCCAGCTTAGCCTCTTCTCCTTCCTTCAACACACTTGTTTCCTCGCTTTTCATACAACCTCTCTCACAACTTTCAATGGTCAGCCTCTAATTTCACAGGGTAGATGCTGACCTTCTTCTTGAGTCAACCGTCCTGGATCGGGGCTGAGGGGGGAGGGGACAATGTTCCCTAACCCCTGAGCTCCCGTCTGGGGTGGTTGGTTTTTAACAACCTGCTTTATCCACACCCATACCTTCCTCACATCCCTTTTTCTCTCCTCTTCACAATCTATATATTTTTTACGCCGTGTTCAAGGTGGAGCCACCATGCCGATGGACTGCCAGGCCACCAGGCGGGAGGGGTGGTCTTAAATGGCGGCGCCTGGCTCTGCCGGGCATGTAAGCACCTCTCCCAGTGCAGGCTACTGCGAGAGGTGATGCACGATTGCATCCTGTGTCAAAAAGAGGGTCACCATGCCCAATGATGAGTATAAAAAAAAACAACCCCCAACTTCGCCTATAACATCGACGGAGCCGCCCTTGGGCAGCTCCAGCAAAAAAAATGGAGGTTCTACCCCCCTGTGCTTGCTCAGGGGACCCTCCATATATCTCTAACCAGAGAGGAGGCTTACTCATCTTCGCTTACGGGTGTAGGGGACTTCCCCTCACCCCCTTCTCTGGAGGTGCTTTCGGGTGCCTCCCTTTTACCAGCGGCAGTCCCCTCTTAGCGACCGCTTTTTCCGCATTCTCTAGACGGGATGCTGCTCCGCCAGCATTCAATGCACTTCGTGATGTTGTGGAAGGCCGCCGGCTGGACTTTACCTTCAGAGGCGGAGAACCCTTCAACGACAAGTTTACTGTGAGTGAGTTGCATTCCGCTCTCGCTTCGTGCGCGGACACCGCCCATGGTCCGGACGATTGTTCCGTACGCCATGCTTCGACACCTGGGTGAGCGAGGCATGGCCTTTCTGTTAGATTTGTTCAACAGGATCTGGGTGGAAGGTCTTCTCCCAGAATCCTGGCGAATCGCTACTGTGCTCGCCTTTCGCAAACCGGGGAGAGATCACTCTACTCCCACCGGTTTCCGCCCAATCTCTCTAACCTCTTGCGTATGCAAGTTGATGGAGAAATTGGTAAATGTTAGACTAGCCTTTTTCCTGGACAGTGGAGGCCATCTGTCTTCCACACAGTGCGGCTTCCGCATGTTCCACTCCACGTCGGATGCTCTGCTCCGACTGGAAAATGCCGTCTGCGAGGCTTTCCTTCGTAGACAGCACTACGCCACGGTGTTTTTCGATCTGGAGAAGGCCTATGATACCGCATGGCGATACGGTATCATGGAGACTCTCCACACGATGGGGGCGAGGGGACGCCTCCCAATGTTTATATGTGAATTTTTGCGCGACCGTCGATTCCGCGTACGGGTGGGGGGAGCCCTCTCCGGCCCAAAGGAGCAGGAAAGTGTCCTCAGTGTCACACCCTTTGCTCTGAGCATCAACGGCATCACCTCGGTGCTGCCGGAAGATGTTCTCGCTACGCTCTACGTGGACGACCTATCGATCTCTTTTGGCGCGGCCCAGATGCCAACTCTCTAGCGTCGACTCCAACAGGCATTGAACCGCGTCTCTCGAAATGCCGAAGCGCACAGGTTTCGGTTTTCTTTGGCCAAGACTAAGGTGGTGCACTTCTGCCGCCATCCACGGCTTCACCCCGACCCAGATTTGTTTCTTAATGGGGTGCGCCTGGATGTGGTTGAGTCGCACCGTTTCCTTGGTCTTGTATTCGACCGACACCTCACCTGGGAGGCTCATATTCGCAGCCTTAGGGTCTCTTGTACCCGCGCCATGGACATTCTCCGTTCCGTGACGTTCAGCGCTGATAGGGCTACTGCCTTACTTTTTTATCGATCCTTTGTTCGCTCGAAGCTCGACTACGGATGCGAGTTTTATGCATCCGCAGCCGAGCGTTTATTGCGGAAGGTGGATTCGATCCACCACACCGGCCTTCGCCTTGCGACCGGTGCCTTCCGCACTTTTCCCATTGAGAGCCTGTTGGTCGATGCTGGGGAGATGCCACTCGCTCTGCGCCGCGTGCAGTGCATCGCTCGCCTGTACGCGCGAGCCCGGCGCCTCCCTCAGTCACCAACAGCTCTCACTGCATCCGCAGCTGATCTCGATGGTGCCTATGCCGCCGAGAGACGCCAGTCATGCCCTAAACCTTTGGGTTTAGGGCCAGGAAACTCCTTCGAGAGGTAGATATAGTTCTCGGGCCGGTGGCGCCCCTGGTTCTGCCCAGGACGCCACCCTGGAGGGTACCACATTTGGCTATTTGTCGCCACGCCTCTGCTCCCAAAGCTTATACTGCGCCGGGAGTATTGCGTTCGACCTTTTTGGAGCACACATCGTGTCACGCTGGAACCGTGCCAGTGTATACGGATGGCTCCAATTCCCAAGAGGGGGGTCGGCTTCCACGCCGTATCCCCTCTGTTTGAAGTCAGCGGGGCTCTACCAGGCGCTGCGTCTGTCTTCACGGCCGAGCTGGTGGCAATACACCACTCGGTACGGGAGATTACGCGACGTGCCCGGTTCGTAGACCGGATTGTGATCTATAGCGACTCACAAAGCGCCCTGAATGCTCTCGGGGCATTGGAATCTCCGCATCCCCTGGTTCGCGATATCCGTGATGCCACGGTTTTGGCGAGCCGGGCAGATGTCGAGATTATCTTCTGCTGGGTTCCTGGACATGTAGGAATGTGCGGGGAATGAGCGCGCCGATGAGGGCGCCAAAGAGTCCGCGAGGACTGCGACCGGACCAGCGTTTCGCTCTTCCTCACACCGACTACATGACAGGAATACTAGCAGCTCTTCGGACTGCTCTCCAAAGAAGATGGGAGACGGTCAAAGGGAACTTAAAGTTGCGTGCCATTGTGCCGCGTCTGTTCCCATGGACCTATTCCCCAAGGCAGCGGCGGATTCAGGTTGCTTTCTGTCGTCTCCGAATCGGACACACTCGTGTGACGCATCGCTATTTGATGGAGCGCTCGCCTGCGCCCTATTGCAACGACTGCGTCGTCCCCTAGACTGTCGGCACATTCTTGTCGAATGTCCCAGTCTGGTTGATCTTCGCGCACAATACCTGTCCCGGTACTGGGATGGGCGTGGTCGCTACCGCCTGTCCCTTCTAGTCGGGACAGATTCGTGCACATTGACTTGTGGACTTGTTGACTTTTGGGGGGAGGCCAGGCTTCTCCCCTTTATTTAAGGTTCTTTTTTGTTATTGTTTTGTTTGTAGGTTGCACTCTCCTGCACCGGGGTGAGGGGGACCTCCCCCCGCTGCCGGAGATTGCTTCCTGATTGTTAAGTTTTTCCAATTTATATCGATTGTTAAGTTTTCATATTTTTATTTTAAAGTAGCCTAGTTCTAGGCTGTCGTGTTTTTGGCCGACTTATGCCCAAGTGGGTAGTTGCCAGATGGGCTCTATAAAATTAAAAAAACCCCAAAAAACCCGAGAATCTTTAATGGACTTCTCCCCTATGGCTGAACATTCTATGCCCTTAAGTCTATCCCGCCCTTCACAGGACTTAGGCCCCATCCTGATCCAAACGATGGCAGATATACACCCAGCTCCACACACACCACTCACCCTTCAACCCAAGATCCGATGGAAGCAGTTGATACCCAAACATCACCAATCGCGGCGGTTGGACCAACTCCTCAGACACCGAAAATACCATCGACCCATGAATCCGGATCTCCCGGCCGAAAATCCCTTCTTGATCTTCCTTTTCCACCAATTACATTTAAGGGCCCTGGTCGGTTCTATAAAACCTACGAAAAAAACCCCAGTTACTGCTCCATCTAGGATCTCTCCCCCTGCAAAGGCAGGCTCCTCAAAATCAGCTCTCCGTCTCCCAAGCTCTTAGGGACGAACCGCTAATACAATATCGGCCTCAAAAGAGAAAAAGATATCCACAGTGGTATCTAATTGTCACACATAGTATCTTCCATTTTACAATGGAATTGTCAAGGTGTTCTTCCAAAGTGGGAAGAACTCAAAATTCTTTTGACGACTATCCAACCTGCTGTTATTTGTCTTCAGGAGAATAAACTGGGTATACGGCCCTTTCCGCCGGTACCTGGCTTTCTCACTTTCAACGCTATAGCTCCTGCTGGAAGCCCCTCTCATGGGGGGCTGTAAATCATGGTATCTTCACTCCACCATGTTTCTCCCATCTCCCTACATACTACCCTCCAAGCTGGTTTCCATGAGGGTTTTTCTTACTAAGCTTTTTACCATTTGCCCTATTTACCTACCCCCTTGTTTATCATTGTCACGACACGACCTTTTAGAACTTATAGACCAACCAGTTGCCCTCCCCATTCTTATTACTAGGAGATTTTAATGCCCATCACCCATACTTGGGTGACATCACTTGAAATGCCAAAGGCAGTGTTTTAGAGTCACTCTTTTATTATCCGACTTTCTTTGTGTCTTAAATACTGGCGATTTTACCTCTTATCATGTCCAGGCCGACTCTTTTAGCTGTGTTGACCTGTCTGTTTGTTCCCCTGATTGCTTCACGGAATTTCGATGGTCAATTCTTGACGATCTCGATGGAAGTGACCACTTCCCTATTGTCCTGTCGGCCCTTCAAGTTAGCCCTCATACAACCATGCCCTTTAAGTGGGACTTAGGTCATGCAAAATGGGAAGGTTTCTAAGAGCCGTCCTTCACAAATGCATCCTTGGGGACCTTCAATGTAGTGGACGCAACAGTCAAATACTTTACATTGACCATCTACAATGCAGCAACACAGACCATCCCACGGAGGCAACCTGCCACATGCCGCTCAAACCGTGCCCTGGTGGACCTCGACGTGTGCAACAGCTATTAAAAATTTCAAGTTAGCCCATGCTCGATTCCAAAAGAACCCAACTTTGTGCAACAAGGTCAACCGAAACCGAGCTCGTGCGCTTTGCCAAAGAACCCTTCATCAGGTTCGCTGAAATTCATGGTGCCATTACGTTTTATCAATTTCCTCTATGACACCTACTGCTAAGATCTGGAAGAGGATTAATAAGATCAGGGGCCGTTATGCTAATCATCATATCCCCACACTCAACTTAACGGTTCCTTGGAGAATGACAGCCTGGTGGTCAGCAATGCTTTTGCTGACCATTTCTGCACCGTCAGCAGTGTCCACCGTTACGATAAGGCTTTTCAATCCTACAAATCAAAGGAAGAATCTCATTCTCTCAACTTCACAACAAAATCTAACCTTCCGTATAACACTATTCAGCATCCATGAGCTGCATAGCGCTTTGTCCCTTTGCAGATCTATTTCCCCTGGCCTTGATGAGATTCATTTTGATATGATTTGACACCTACATCCACACTCTACTCTCTTCTTACTTGATTTGTATAACCTTATATGGGTGAAGGGTTTTTACCCATCATCATGGCACATTGGCATCATCCTTCCCTATCTCAAACTGGGCAGGGATGGGTTGGATGCAGATCACTACCGCTCTATAGCTCTCACCAGCTGTTTGAGCAAGTTGCTGGAAAAAATTATATTGGAGCGCCTAAACTGGTTCCTAGAAACCAATCACCTTCTCTCTCCATTTCAATGTGGCTTCAGCAAAGGTCATAGTACCCTTGACTTACTAGGATGTTTCGAGGGATCCGTCCAAAAAGCTTTCTCATTAAAGCACCGAGTCCTGGTCATATTTTTTGATATTGAGAAAGCCTACGACACATGGAGATACGGCATCTTGAAGCAGCTATACGTCTGGGGGATGAGAGGCTTCCGCAAAGGTCATAGTACCCTTGACCTACTAGTACGTTTCGAGGGATCGGTCCAAAAAGCTTTCTCATTAAAGCACCGAGTCCTGGCCATATTTTTTGATATTGAGAAAGCCTACAACACAACATGGAGATATAGCATCTTGAAGCAGCTATACATCTGGGGGATGAGAGGCCTTTTACCTTCACTTATTCAAAGCTTTTAGCATCTCAATCCTTCAAGGTACGTGTGGGAGACACATACTCTCACCTGCAACCCCAAGAGGAGGGAGTTCCTCAGGGCAGTGTTTTAAGTGTAAGTGTCTTATGTTTTATAATCGCCATCAATGATATTATTTTGTCTCCCCCAGAGGGTGTATCAGCAACTCTGTTTGTCGATGATTTAGCACTATACTGTTCTTCACCTTGCCTTCCATCAGCAGCGCGTCGGCTACAACTGGTTGTCGATGCTGCATCCAAAAGAGCACAACTTAAAGGATTCCGCTTTTCCACAAACAAAACCAAAGCAATGTATTTCCATTGAGGCAGAGGGGTTCTTGTTCCGCCATCTATCTCCCTAAAAGGCGAAGATATAGAGTTTGTCTCCGAGTTTCGGTTCCTTGGCGTAACTCTCGATCCAAAGTTATCCTGGTTACCACACCTGTCTGCGAGCTCTAGAAATTTTGAAAGTCCGCTCACAGACTTCGTGGGGCAGTGACCGACAAACATTGTGGATATTATACACAGCCTCATCCAAACCAAATTATCCGGATTATGACTGTCAAATTTACTCATCGGCTTTTCCTTCAGCCCTTAAAATGCTGAACCCCATTCGAAACCTCAGAGTTCGCTTTTCTAGTGGAGCCTTCCATACTTCTCCTGTCAACAGCCTTTACTGCGAGAGTGGGGTACTCCCTTTGCAATACCATAGACTTCATATCTGCATGCGATACCTCTGCCGAGTACAGCAACCCCTGTATTAGAGGTCTACAGATGCCTGTATGCTGCTGAATCAACGGCGGCATATGATAAGTTGCCATCTTTACCCCACCCTTTGAACCTTCGCATAGGAGATCATCTCTCTAACCTGGGTGCTCCAAGGGTCCTTACCCTTCCATCCTTACTGAACCCTAATTAGTGTGCTCTCCCCACAGTATGTACCAACATGTGGAGCCTGGAAAAGTCCTCCATGGACCTTCACATCATTAAGAGCCTATTCTTAGAGCATTCGATCTCCCAGAAACAATGCTGCCCACTATACACGGATGGCTCTAAGTTGGATGGTGGTGTGGGTGCTGCAGCCATCTACCCAGGAGGAGAATTCCTAACTCTATCTTTGCTGCCAGCAGCATCCATTTTTACCGCTGAACTTTCAGCAATCCTTTTAGCCTTTAGACTCATCCAAATTTTACCTTTTTGTGATTTTGTCATTTTTTCCGACTCAAGGAGTGTCTTACAGTCAATTTGCAACTGGCTGATCCAAAATGCGTCCCAATATAGAATTATTTTTTGCTGGGTCCCTGGGCATGTGGGGGTCCTGGGCAAGGAGAGGGCTGATCGGCTGGCCCGCTCAGCACATTCTGTGTCTCCTGAGAACTTGGCTCTGCCTTTTAGGGACTACTTTCCTTCAATAAGAAAATATATTTTTCAACTGTGGCAGAATGAATCTAAACTATACAAAATTAAAAACTCTATTCGCTCTTGGCCCTTGAGTCGTCATAGAAAGCGGTCATTGGAGGTGGCCCTTTGCCGAGGGTGCAGTGGCCACACGAGACTTACTCATGGCCATCTTGTTTCGGGTGATGCTCATATCAGCCCTTTCTGTCATTTTTGCAGTGGGGACCAATCGGTTGCCCACCTTTTATTGGATTGTAGCCATTTTGCCATTCTCCGATTGTCCTGTTTCCCGACCCTTTTAACTATTCCTCAACACACCCGTCTTCGGTTCATATTGGCAGAGGAATCTTTTAACCTGTCATTTTAAAAAATTTTGTCACAAAGTGGTCTCCACCTTTTATAGATGATTTGTCTGGTTTCACCCTAGCTGCCATATAGAATCCACTTGGATTGGGCGGCAACCCACTGGTAACTTACCTTAAACCCTATATCTATAGGCTGGACATCAATGACATTTTTGACATCCTTGAAAATGAAGAACAACGTAGTGTCAGGGTAACTTTTCTGCCCCTGAATAGAAGGCTTTAGCAATTGTGCCGTATTATTGGCATCACAGCACTAAAAGTTTATCAGGGGAAAGCCAATACAGTTTGGATATAAACTGCAAGTTCTATCTAGTTTGGATATATACATGTTTCATGCAGAACCTTATTGTGGTAGCTCAACAAAACTTCCTGTAACTGGTTTAGGTCAAGGTGGAGATGTTGTGTTGGGTTTAGTTAAAAGCGCAAAGATAAGGGCTGAATGGTGTTTATATTTTGATAACTTGTTTACTTCCTTTCCTCTTTCGAATGAACTTTCAAACAGTGATATTGCTGGAACTGGTACTATAAGAGAAGGAAGATTGGGAAATGCACCATTACCAGTTTCCAAAATGGTAGAGAAAAGGGAAAGAGTGCCGAGGAATAGGTCATCTCCCCAGACAATATGTATCTATTGGTTGGGAGGAAAGAGATCAAAACCACGAGAATATGTATATATACAGTTATATATATATATATCCTCTAATGTACATACACGTACTTCACTATGTACAAGTACGTTCACCTCGTAAGAGTAATCCATTGATTACGAGGTATAAGAGTGTGATTTACTACAGGGGCTGATAGCGTTTAATGAGTTTACCAGTTCAAGGATATATTTAAAGAGTGAAAACCAAATAAGGACAGAATATAGATTAATTGGTAATCAGGTAATGTTAATTACTTGTTAATCAGCTTTTAAATGGGATAGTATAAATCGGTTATACAGAGGGAATATTTATAAGTTGGAAAGTGGGATTGATTAATGGGAGATACAAGCAAGGGTCGTTTTATCTTAATGGGGTCACCTCAAGGAAGGGGAATCCTTTAGCTAGTCGGTACAGGGAAAATGGAGATGGATAATGGTCATGATTCTCGGCCAAATATCCTGATGAAGTGGAGGAGACCAGAAGATGGGTTCACGGTCCTCCTTGAAGATTGACAATTGCACATCTGCTCCAGAGAAATGCAACCTCCAAAACTCGAGACTCTGATGCGGTATGGTGGAGCGAATGTGAGTGTGTGTATAAGGGGCCATTCTCCAACCCCTTTTCTCTTTACCCTCTCCCTTCCTCTGTAAGAATGTGTGTGAATGGGAATGGGTTTGTTTTTTAAAAATTGATTAGCATGTTATTATAAGATGGTTTTTCTTTCCAGGCGCCATAATTTGGAAAGATAAAAAGGACCAGCACTTGTAAATTTACCCTTGTAGTAGAAGCTAACTATAACGATAGAATATTATCAAAGCCTAAGGCCACTAGTATAGGACAAAGGTTCCAGGCCGTGCTCTGTCTTATTTGAGAATGTAAAATAGTTTAGCTTTGAGGAAGGAGGGCTTAAAATAGCCACACAACTGTAACAGGTCGGTTATCTCAGTCCAAGCTCGGAGGCGCTAGTTTTCAATACAAGATTTCTGTTGTACCACGTGAGGCCATTTTTTTCTGTTATTCATTGACTGTAGAGTCCCAATTTTATTTGGGTTACTTGATTATTTTTCATTGTTCTTAGGATCGATCAATAATATTTCTAAGTACGACATTTATTTTTTATTGTAAATATCATTGTAAATATTATTGTATTTTGTTAGTAAAGGACTGTACATACAATCCGTTTCATTCTCCTTCGATTTATCACGTCCGGATTAGTGTAGGAAGCGGGTTGGATCGATTGGGGTTAGTCTATATTTTCGGCCTGCTACAGCGGCTTGGCGCGGTCTCACACAAAAAACTGGAGATTCTTGATGGGGGGTTTCCAGATGAGATGAGAGGAATCCCGGCCAATCCTTCAGGGACAAAATGATTTAGGCTTGCTCTGAACAGAGTATGCCTTCACAAAAGAGATAGATCTGCCTGGTGGGATCCAACCTCGATGGTATAAGCGAATACCAGGGACTTGGGGAACAGACTCACGATCTGAACCAAAGGCGACGGGTTCTCCAACTTAATCTCCTGATATTCAAAAACCCAGGGTATTTATATGATGGCAATTTTGGGGGGTTTCTCCTCGCTGTCAGATGCAATGAGTGGCTGACCACTTCCGGCCTTTATGATATGGGCCGGAAACTTTCGGCTAGCAGTTTCCCAACTCTACGGAGATTAGCGCTTCCTCGGGGGAGGGTAAAAGCTTTTAGCGCCCAACTTAATTAACTACACCTGTGAAGCAGCTGATGGATATTCAAGTTCTTTCTTCCTTTATTTTTCTCTCTGGATTCAGAGTTATAGTTAGGAGACATAGAGAGGGAAGAAATTCATGAAACCAATGAAGGGAGTATTCTTCTTGGCATCCCTTTCCCTTACAAAGAGGTATGTTGAGTCGGTGTGTACTAATTATCAAATTTTAATAAAGTGGAAAGACAATAAGGTCGTGACAGTTGCTTCAAATAAATATGGTTGCAAGTTGATAAAAAAAGAAATTGTAGTTCCTATGCTTAATGCCATTGAAGCTTATATTAAGCATATGGGTGGAGTTGATCTAACTGATCAATTCATTGCAAATTACTGCATCTGAAATTGATCTTGCAAATGGTGGTTGCCATTACTTTCTTGGAGTATCTGCTATTCTCCTGTCAATGCTTGGCTTTTGTATAGAAAATTTGGAAATTCCATTTCACTTCGGGAATTTTTAGACATCAACTAACAGGATACGGGGAGTTGCAGGAGATTAAGTAAGGAAGGATCATTTTGATGACTGGCCAGGACCCCTACCCTCTAAATACTCAAGATGTAAGCATTGCGCAGGGAAAACGAAGTATGAGTGCAAAAAATGTTATGTTCCACTCCATATTTTATGCATGGAGCCATATCATTCAGCATAATATATGTCAGCATTTTTTCATAATAAAGAATTAGAATTAAACCATTTTCATTTTCCCATTGTAAAGTGTTATGCTTTGAATGCCAAGTAGCAACTCTAGTTGTGCCCCCTGTATTTGTCATTGTAACTAAAAAAAAAACTAATTCTAAAGGACTATGTACTTTATTACACTAAAATAAATTTTCCAAAATATAATATCAATAACTTAAAAAATAAATTGTTGGCATTAATGGGTTAAAAATGGAACACAGTAAAAAATGTCTGACACTCTTTTGCGATTCCTTGCCCTGCACAATTTTTTAACACCTAAATATTAATCTTTATTATGAGTCAGGGGCTTACAACAATGTCCACAAGGGGTTGTGACCTTAATGAGTTTATATGCCTCATCCTGGGTAGGCAAATAAAAAAACCTGGGTTTTGTTTTGTTTTTTCAAAATTACTTCTTTTTTTTTCAAGAAATGAATGCTACTTATCATTATATTATTCAAAATTCATATTTGTTTATAATTTAAACACCTGTATCAAATTAAGGCTATTTCTCTGATTGTTTCTCCTTCTACAGGTTATGGCTATCATGGGATATGGGTACCCATAATTGTCAATTAGTGATCTGTTCTTACCTTAATATAATTATTAAACTAATTAATTATTGTAAAAATAGAGATAGCTCTTCTTTTTCTATGCTATTGTACTAATGCTTGTAGCATTTGTTTTTTGAAAAAAACCTGAGATTTTATGAAAAAAAAACAATAAAACCTGGGGGTTTTTTTTTCAAAATTATATCTTCTTTTTTTTCCAAGAAATAAATGCTACTTATTATTTTATTCAAAATGCATATTTATGTTTATAATTTCAACAAATATGTACCAAATTAAGGTTATTTGTCTGATACTGACTCATAATTCATCTCTCCTTCTACAGGTTATGGCTATCATGGGACATGGGTACCCCAAATTCTCGATCAGTGATCTGTTACTGTGATCTATTCTTATTATAATATAATTATTAAACTAAGTAATTATTAATATTATATAAAAATAGAGATAGCTATTCTTTTTCTATGTTATTCTAATGCTTGTAGCATTTGTTTTTTTAAAAAATCCCAGAATAAAACCCAGGTTTAATTGGGCTTTTTCAAAATTTTGTTTTTTTGCCCAAATGCTACTTAAATCAATCATATTTTCTTCAATTTTGATTAATATAAAATCTCTTATCATATTTTTATTAAGAAAAACATGTCCTTCAAAATAATAATACAATATGATGCATTCTAATTAACAATGTTGCTGAAAAAGATGGCTGCCAATCTATTTTTTGCCATAACCATAATTAGAAATTTGCCCACCTTAACCCATTAATGCCGAAAATTATCTGAAGGTAGTTTATAAGTTTTTTTCTTTGGAAATAGTTAATGTAGGTATTAATAACACAATAATATGTTTAACATCGACATTTATTCAGAAATGCAGAAAATACAGCCTGGTAACTTTTGTAACCACTCGGCATTAACGTAACAAAATATTCGATTTTGAAATATAAGTTCCTTATAACTAAATTTGATTACTGTAACCTTTTGTGATAATTAATCAAATGAAAAATAAAACAGTTAACGGCAAATCTAAATTAGTATACGGTTCATTTCTTTGTATGAAATGCCTCCATACATTCTGGGTGGATCGGTAAGTTACACATTTTGCAAATGTATACTGTCCGACGACCACATTCTCGGCACCTGCAGCGTTGTTGTTGCCCTTTTGCTGTCCAGTGCTGTTGTTGATTGAATCTTACTGTGTTTTCAATCGTGTTAGATGGATGCCATCTTGGTCCTGGTTGTTTTCGTCCAACACCGTATGTTTTCAGCAAAGAAATAACTAAATTCCTTGAAAAATCCAGCAGACTTACTGCAGCTTTTATCTTTCGATACCGCATCCATGCATTTACCACCTGCGCATTCAAACTCCAAGCGAATAAAGGCCACCACCACTTTTTAGATCGGATTCGAATACGATACACAGATATTTGCTGATTAAAAATATCAATCCCTCCCATATGTTTATTATACACATTCACAGAATTCGGGACATCAATTTGAACATGTTTTTTCGCAATTCGGTCCCACCTCTTGGCTGTTTGAATCGGATCAGCTCTTAGCTTATTTGACCCTACACTGAGTACTTTGTTATCCTTCCATTTGACAACTGACACACATTCGGTAAATGCCTCTTCCATGTAACCACGTTTTTTTTTCTCAATGAGTTTTCTTTGCGGCAATGGAGCTCCTCCGAGGCGATCTTCTCGAAGTGTTGACGTAGCAGCGATTCCTTTATTAGACAGTTCTTTTAGAAGCGAAATTGAGCCAAAATAATTGTCACAGATGACATGTTGCCCTTTTATCAAATCCGTTTTATTTATCATTTCCATAACTACATTGGGTCCATGCCCAAGCCCATGATCTGGAACTTTCGTGTGAGAGCCACAGTAAGGCTCCACATGAAGAAGAGTGCCATCGGATGTACAACTCGCCCAAAGCTTGAAACCAAACCTAACCGGTTTCCCTCTTATAAACTGCTTGTCGCCGTGTCGCCCGTAATACGGCACCATGATCTCATCAACGCTGATGAACTCTTCTGTTTTATTGATTTTATTTGTTCGATTTAGATGCTCGAAAATAGGCCTCACTTTGTAAAACCGATCCCCATCAATTAACATATTATCAGCGAAATGAAGACACCTCATTATTTGATCGAATGTGTCTCTCCTCATTGAGTTTACTACTAACGTATTCTGCACATCTTCCATTTGGGTCCAATATAACCTTCTATTTGGCAATCTATTATATCCGGAAAGAATAAGAATTCCGAACAAAACTCTTAAATTGTCTGGAGTTAGGCAGTCGTGTTGGAGTGATTTTTGTTGGGCATAAAGTTTGCTTTGGTGACAAATGTACTCCAGCCAATCCTCGGTCCAACATTGCCCAATGAATTCTAATATATTCTGGATGTCTTCCGTTTCACTATTTGATATACAAGGTTCATAATCACTTACCGTATCTATGACTTTTGCTTTATTTTTATGCCAAACATTGGTTACTTTTCGTCGTTTCGGTGCTGGAAGAGCAGAGGAAGTTGAAGGTTGGCTTTCGACGTCTTGTCGTTGCTCCTCAGGTGGCAAAATTACACTTGTAAGAAGAATTCTTCTCGGTAGATGATCAGGGTCACAGGAAACCTCGTCGTCAGAGCAGTCAGAATCACAGTCGGTTTCAGCTGTCGCATCCTCAGTTGGTGGCTCAATTCCAACAAACACGTGCTGGTTATCATTTTCTTCCAACAATGCATCGTGAATTTCATTTAATTTCATCCTAAAAATTGAAAAACTAATTAACATTTTATTTTAAAAATAAAGAACAAGTAAAAATAAAACTTAAAATAGCTAGGCCTCTTTAATTTCTATTACTCCAAATGGCGTAAAAAATGTTTTAACCATTTGAATTTTCCCATTTCAAAACGGCTATCAAGATATATACAAAATATATACGTAGTCGTTCGTATCAAATGTGATATTATAGTAGTTATATAATGTATAGAAAACTATTAATTTTAAAATTTATATAAAGCGCTGTTCAAATGCGCTGAAAAAAGGCTACAATCGTATTCTGTACATTATCCACCATTATATACTACCACAGCCGAGCGGTAACTTTTGTTACCATTGTAAATATATCTCTCTATATAAAGATATCTAGAATGAAGACATACTATATTATATTTTTATGTGACAGAACCATCTTTAAGCTAATAAATCAAGTACACGCGAGTAAAGAAATATAAAACTAAAATAAAGATACTTACGGGTTTTTAATCGTGTGTCGAGCCATCGCGAATGACATCCACCTCCTCTGAACTTTCAAGGACGACTGAATGTGACTCATGCTGTCGAATGCTTATATATCCGCTTCAACCTCGTGCTCAAAGTTGTTTCAAACTTATAAACGCTTTAAAATGATTTTTCTCCAACTTTCTGAAGATATATATACATTTATTCACACTGGTAACAATAGTTACCGTTCGGCATTAATGGGTTAATTAGTGAAAGTGCTATATTTTGTATATTAAAGATATACACTATATAGCCTTTGTATATTTTTAAAAGATAGAGAAATGTATAACAAAGTGCCCCCCAAAATTAAGAGTGGGCATTTTCCGAAATTTAACTGTCTATTAACTTTTTTCTTGTATATAATTGCCCCTTTTATTTCAGTGTGGAAGGGATTTATGCCAAACTTGAGAACTGTAAATGCAGCCATCTTTACAGCTACTCGCAAACAAAGCTCAACTCCAGCTCCAGAAAAATACAAGCCCTATTCACCATTTCAGAACACATCTAGCAAAGGAGAATATCTTGTAGCACGAGTCGATGACTTGGTTAATTGGGGAAGAAAGGTAATAAATGGGCATCTGTTATTTGAAGCTCTAGGTTCTCCATGTTTTGAAGCAATATGGATACCAGTGTAACTGTGTATCATAAAATGTACCCCCTCCCTCTCTCAAACCTTTTCTTTCATCAGAAGTTAGTCCCAGAGAGGCTCTGGCCTTCTCTTGGCGAGGCAGGTCAGCCCTGGTCTTCTTAGGGGCCCTGTTGCTGCGAACCAAACTTTTAATATACTCATCTTTGCTCCCCCCAATTACTTTCTTTTATTGCCCTTCTTTTCTCCCACTTTCTCGTAAGGGGCGCGGCGATTTGCCATCCTGGCCGCCGTGCTGACGGGATCCAGTGCTCCGTCCGGCCCTAGCTTAGCCACTCTTCCTTCCTTTAAACCACTTGTTTCCTCTCTTTTCATACAACCTCTCCCACAACTTTCTCTGGTCAGCCTCTAATTTCACAGGGTAGAATGCTGACCTTCTTCTCAAGCCAACCACCCCGGATCGGGGCTGAGGGGGGAGGGGACATTGTTTCCTAACCCCTCAGCTCCGGTTCGGGATGGGTTTTTTTTAACAACCTGCTTCATCCCCACCCATACCTTCCTCGCATCCCTTTTCCTCTCCTCTTCACAACCTATATTTTTTAAGCCGTGTTCAAGGTGGAGCCGCCATGCCGAAGGACTGCCAGGCCACCAGGCGGGAGGGGTGGTCCCGAATGGCGGCGCCTGGCTCTGCCGGGCTTGTAAGCACCTCTCGCAGTGCGGGCAACTGCGAGAGGTGATGAGCTATTGCGTCCCGTAATAAAAAGAGGGTCACCATGCCCATGAATGAAAAAAACAACCAAAAAACCCAACCCCCAACTTCCCCAAGAAAATCGACGGAGCCGCCCTCGGGCAGCTCCACCGAGAAAATGGAGGTCCCCCCCCTTGTGCTTGCGCAAGGGACCCTCCATAACTCTTTAACCGGAGAGGAGGCTTACTCCTCTCCTACGCCTACGGGTGTAGGGGACTCCCCCTCACCCCCTTCTCTGGAGGTGCTTTCAGGCACCTCCCTATCTCCAGCGGCAGTCCCTCCTTTGCTTTCTAAGGGGACTGCCAAGAAAGCCAGCAGGCAGCCCATTGCCGACCGCCCCTCGTGCAAGCGGCTCGGTAGGGCAAACCCCCTTAGGGGGGAGAGGGAAGCCAGGCCCCTTCGGTCGCTTCGCTCAAAAGACCTGCTGGCAAGAATTTTAAACCTTGCTGGGGTCAAGGCCTGTGCCTCCCCACACCACCTGACTAGTGACAATACTGCCAAGGGGACCTGCGATGTCCTGGGAGGGGATTGCCAACTGGAGGCCCCACCTGTGATAGACATGGTCCTTGAGGAGACCCAGCCTCAGACGGTAGGGCCTTCCATGGGAGGGAATTTGGGCTCGGCGCCAAGCACCGAACCCGAATCCGCCCCTATGCAAGGTCCTCCTCAAATGGCTGAGGGCTCCGAGGCAGTAAAAGGAGGGGAGGGATCTCCTCCGACAGGTGCCCCTACGACAACCAGGACCTTCTCCATTTCGGAGAGGGACCTGGCTGAGGCTGGTCCATCTGGCCTGGGGACTTCTGCCGGCGGAGGTGAAAAGCGGGTTCATTCCCCGCCCTCCTCTCTGAAAAAGAAAAATAAAAAGACTAAAAAGACCAAAAAGACTCGGGGCTCCTCTCCATCCGCGGGGGCTGCGGGGACGGATGGGTCTGCTGCCACTCTGGCAAGCGACCAAGCCAAGATCGGCACATCCGCCCCCTCTGCCCCCCCGGTTGCGGAGCCCCTGACAAAGAAGACTAATACCAAGAGTGCACAGGGCGGAGCCTCAATGACATCGGGGCCCCTCATTCAGAGGTTACCTGGCGTTTTCGAGCCCGCTGGCTTCAAACGCTTCCTCGTTATTCGCTCCACTGATGGCACCATGTTGTCCAAGGGCAACATGATCCATCAGAGGAGAGGATTAGCTAGTGCAATTGGTAGAGAGCCGAAGGTAACCCGTTTCTCGGACGGGAGCCTTCTGGCGAATGCGGCGAATCCCGCCGAGGCGGCCAAGATAAGTGCTCTTCGCACACTTCATGGCACCCCGGTGAGTGTGACGCCGCACTCTACCATGAACTTTGTAAAAGGAGTAGTTTATGCGAGGGAACTCGTTGACTACTCCATAGAAGACATCACCCTAGAGCTGGCCGACCATGGGGCGGTCAAGGTCGAACGTGTGATGAGAAAACAGGGAGGGGCCTCGAGACCCACCCCTACACTCTTCGTCACGTTCGACTGTGACAAGCTCCCTGAGTCGGTGCGTGCCGGTTGGTACCGCTACCGCGTGAAGGCATTCGTGCCACTGCCGCGGCGGTGCTATTACTGTCACCGCTTCGGCCACACGAATCGATCATGTAGACGTGCAAAATCGGGGTCACCCGAAGTCTGTGTAAATTGCTCCAAGGTCGCACACGATAAGTCCAAATCGTGTGTGGCCAAGTGTGTCAATTGCGGAGAGCCGCACCCTGCTTCTTCGAAGCAATGTGGTGCATATCTCCTTGAGAAAGAAATCCTGGCCGTTCAGGCCCAGGATCGACTCTCATTCCGCGAGGCTAAGGACTTGGTCCTGGCGCGCCCGGCTCTGCCTGGGACGTCATATGCCTCAATAGTTAGAAAAGCACCCTCTGCTCCTGGCCCATCCAGGCCAACGAGCACGGTTGTTTCCGCGCCCATTCGGAGCCCTTCTGCGGGCTCTACTACACCCGGGCGTCCCCTGGTAGAGCTGGCGGCAAAAAGGGTTCACACCCAGCCCCGGCTAATACCAGGGCTCCCCCCTCTTCCCCCAGCGTGACCGTTTCCCGTAAGGCGAAACGGCCACGCGCCTCCACAGAGTCGTTAGACTCACAGGAGGCAACACCCCTGAAGATGGTCGCTAGGCCATCTTTCGGGGTTCCTAAAGCTGTTCCCCGAAAGGAGGACAGCAACAAAGGAGCTTCGGCCCCTTCGCCCACGCCCCGAGGTGGAGCGAGTGGCTCGGAGACGGTGGTTCCTCGAAAAGAGGGCCCCCCGCCTCCCAAGCCGCAACGCCCGCCTAAGGTTTCGAGGCGGAGGGAGGAAAAGACTCGCATGGCGAGCCCAACCTCCCCCAATAAGTCCTCGAAGGCGACAGCGCCTTCAGCGCTTTGTCCGGCCAACAGCGCCCGGGGTTCTGCCCCCGGGAAGCGTACGGCCATTCCCGTGAGGGTCTTCAATTCGAGGAGGGCCCCCGCGTCTCCTCCGAGCTAGGCCTGGAGGGCATATTCCTTCAATGGAATTGCCGTGGACTCCGGGCCAACTGGGAGGAGCTGCGGAGGCTCGTCTCGTCCCGTTCCCCGTTAGCTTTTTTTTTGCAGGAGACCATGCTAGGCGCGTGCCCGCTGCCTGCCCTCCCGGGGTATAAGGGTCTTGCGACCCCACCACCGCGGGATGGCCGGGCTGGGGGATGCGCGGTTTACACCCGGCATGATGTCTCCGTTCTTCCTTTCTCTTTAGATACCTCCTTTCAGGCAGTGGCTGTGCAGCTGCACCTGGATAGGAGGTATACTATCATTTCTGCGTACATTCCACCGTCAGCTGACTTCGACGCGGGGGACTTCCGCCGCGTCGTGGCACGGTTGCCGAGGCCCTATCTCTTGCTTGGAGATCTGAACGGCAGGCATCCTCTCTGGGGAGATTACTCCATAAATCCCAGGGGACAAGTCCTTGCCGATCTGATCGAAGAGCTTGAGATGGGTGTCCTAAAGGTGGATGAGTTTACGCATCACTGTCCGAGAACCGCTTCATTTTCTTGCCTTGACCTATCTTTGTGCTCTTCGGATGCACAGCCTGATTTTGATTGGGGGGTGGTCGATGACCTCCATGGTAGTGATCACTTTCCCATTCAAATATCCTTTTCAGGGCAACTGCCGCCTGAGAGACCACCTCGGTGGTGCTTGGCGCGGGCGCGGTGGCCTGCATTTCAGGAAATGACTGAATTCTCTATCTCAGTCGAGGAGTTTAGGTCGGTAGATGAGGCCGTTGAGTTCTTCTCCGGCAACCTCATCGCCGTAGGCCTGACTACTATTCCTAGGACGTCTGGCCGTTTTGCACGCCGACCACTCCCATGGTGGTCGACCGAGTGTGAGACGGCCCTCAAACAGAAGCGTTATGCCTACATGCGTTATAAGCGCCACCCGAACGATTTCACTGTCGCTGAATTTCGTCGGGCTAGGGCTAGGTTCCGGTATATTTCGAAGCACGCCCGCCGCTCTTCTTGGCGGGCATACGTGTCTTCACTTAACGGGAAGACCCCTTTAGCTGAGGTGTGGAAGCGAGTCAAAAGGATTCGGGGCAAGTTCTCGCAGGACCCCCCTCCCGTTCTCCAGGAGAATGGGACCGCAATCTCGGACCCCGCATCCGTGGCGGAATCCTTAGCGACCGCTTTTTCCGCATTCTCTAGCCGTGATGCTGCTCCGCCAGCATTCAATGCACGTCGTGATGTCGCGGAAGGCCGCCGGCTGGACTTTACCTCCAGAGGCGGAGAACCCTTCAACGACAAGTTTACTGTGAGTGAGTTGCGTTCCGCTCTCGCTTCGTGCGCGGACACCGCCCATGGTCCGGACGATGTCCCGTACGCCATGCTTCGACACCTGGGTGAGCGAGGCATGGCCTTTCTGTTAGATTTGTTCAACAGGATCTGGGTGGAAGGTCTTCTCCCAGACTCCTGGCGAATCGCTACTGTGCTCGCCTTTCGCAAGCCGGGGAGAGATCACTCTACTCCGACCGGTTTCCGCCCAATCTCTCTAACCTCTTGCGTGTGCAAGTTGATGGAGAAATTGGTAAATGTTAGATTAGCCTATTTCCTGGACAGCGGAGGCCATCTGTCTTCTGCACAGTGCGGCTTCCGTAAGTTCCACTCCACGTCGGATGCTCTGCTCCGACTGGAAAGTGCCGTCTGCGAGGCTTTCCTTCGTAGACAGCACTACGCCACGGTGTTTTTTGATCTGGAGAAGGCCTATGATACCGCATGGCGATACGGTATCATGGAGACTCTCCACACGATGGGGGCGAGGGGACGCCTCCCAATTTTTATATCTGAATTTTTGCGAGATCGTCGATTCCGCGTACGGGTGGGGGGAGCCCTCTCCGGCCCAAAGGAGCAGGAAGAGGGTGTCCCGCAGGGAAGTGTCCTCAGTGTCACACTCTTTGCCCTGAGCATCAACGGCATCACCTCGGTGCTGCCGGAAGATGTTCTCGCTACGCTCTACGTTGACGACCTTTCGATCTCTTTTGGCGCGGCCCAGATGCCAACTCTGGAGCGTCGACTCCAACAGGCATTGAACCGCGTCTCTCACTATGCCGAAGCGCACAGGTTTCGGTTTTCTTTGGCCAAGACTAAGGTGGTGCACTTCTGCCGCCATCCACGGCTTCACCCCGACCCAGATTTGTTTCTTAATGGGGTGCGCCTGGATGTGGTTGAGTCGCACCGTTTCCTTGGTCTTGTATTCGACCGACGCCTCACCTGGGAGGCTCATATTCGCAGCCTTAGGGTCTCTTGTACCCGCGCCATGGACATTCTCCGTTCCGTGACGTTCAGCGCTTGGGGCGCTGATAGGGCTACCGCCTTACTTTTTTATCGATCCTTTGTTCGCTCGAAGCTCGACTACGGATGCGAGTTTTATGCATCCGCAGCCGAGCGTTTATTGCGGAAGGTGGATTCGATCCACCACACCGGCCTTCGCCTTGCGACCGGTGCCTTCCGCACTTCCCCCATTGAGAGCCTGTTGGTCGATGCTGGGGAGATGCCACTCGCTCTGCGCCGCGTGCAGTGCATCACTCGACTGTACGCGCGAGCCCGGCGCCTCCCTCAGTCGCTAACAGCTCTCACTGCATCCGCAGCTGATCTCGATGGTGCCTATGCCGCCGAGAGACGCCAGTCATACCCTAAGCCCTTTGGGTTTAGGGCCAGGAAACTCCTTCGAGAGGTAGATATAGCTCTCGGGCCGGTGGCGCCCCTGGTTCTGCCCAGGACGCCACCCTGGAGGGTACCACATTTGGCTATTTGTCGCCACGCCTCTGCTCCCAAAGCTTGTACTGCGCCGGGAGTATTGCGTTCGACCTTTTTGGAGCACACATCGTGTCACGCTGGTACCGTGCCAGTGTATACGGATGGCTCCAAGTCCCAAGAGGGGGTCGGCTTCCACGCCGTATCCCCTCTGTTTGAAGTCAGCGGGGCTCTACCAGGCGCTGCGTCTGTCTTCACGGCCGAGCTGGTGGCAATACACCACTCGGTACGGGAGATTACGCGACGTGCCCGGTTCGGAGACCGGATTGTGATTTATAGCGACTCACAAAGCGCCCTGAGTGCTCTCGGGGCATTGGAATCTCCGCATCCCCTGGTTCGCGAAATCCGTGACGCCACGGTTTTGGCGAGCCGGGCAGATGTCGAGATTATCTTCTGCTGGGTTCCTGGACATGTAGGAATTGCGGGGAATGAGCGCGCCGATGAGGGCGCCAAAGAGTCCGCGAGGACTCTGCGACCGGACCAGCGTTTCGCTCTTCCTCACACTGACTACATGGCAGGAATACGGGCAGCTCTTCGGACTGCTTGGCAAAGAAGATGGGAGACGGTCGAGGGGAACTTAAAGTTGCGTGCCATTGCGCCGCGACTGTTCCCATGGACCTATCCCCCAATGCCGCGGCGGCTTCAGGTTGCTTTCTGTCGTCTTCGAATCGGACACACTCGTGTGACGCATCGTTACTTGGTGGAGCGCTCGCATGTGCCCTATTGCAACGACTGCGTCGTCCCCCAGACTGTTCGGCATATTCTTGTCGAATGTCCCAGTCTGGGTGATCTTCGCGCACGATACCTGTCTCGGTACCGGGATGGGCGGGGTCGCTACCGCCTGTCCCTTGTACTCGGGACGAGTGCGTGCACTATGACTGGTGGACTTATTGACTTTTTGGGGGAGGCCGGCCTTCTCCCCTTTATTTAAGGTTCCTTTTTTTTGTTATTGTTTTGTTTTAGGTTGCACTCTCCTGCACCGGGGTGAGGGGGACCTCCCCCCGCTGCCGGAAATTGCTTCGATTGTTAATTTTTTCCAATTTATATTGATTGTTAAGTTTTCATATTTTAACTTTAAAGTAGCCTAATTCTAGGCTGTCGTGTTTTTCGGCGACTTATGCCCAAGTGGGTAGTTGCCAGATGGGCTTTATAAAAAAAAAAAATCCGCTCTCGCCTCGTGCGCGGACACCGCCCATGGTCCGGACGATGTCCCGTACGCCATGCTTCCACACCTAAGTGAGCGAGGCATGGCCTTTCTGTTAGATTTGTTCAACAAGATCTGGGTGGAAGGTCTTCTCCCAGAATCCTGGCGAATCGCTACAGTGCTCGCCTTTCGCAAACCGGGGAGACATCACTCAACTCCGACCGGTTTCCGCCCAATCTCTCTAACCTCTTACATGTGCAAGTTGATGAAGAAATTGGTAAATGTTAGATTAGCCTATTTCCTGGACAGCGGAGGCCATCTGTCTTCCGCAAGTTTTACTCCACGTCGGATGCTCTGCTCCGACTGGAAAATGCCGTCTGCGAGGCTTTCCTTCGTAGACAGCACTACGCCACGGTGTTTTTCGATCTGGAGAAGACCTATGATACCGCATGGCGATACGGTATCATGGAGACTCTCCACACGATGGGGGCTAGAGGACGCCTCCCAATGTTTATATGTGAATTTTTGCGAGATCGTCGATTCCGCGTACGGGTGGGGGGAGCCCTCTCTGCCCCAAAGGAGCAGGAAGAGGGTGTCCCGCAGGGAAATGTCCTCAGTGTCACACTCTTTGCCCTGAGCATCAACGGCATCACCTCGGTGCTGCCGGAAGATGTTCTCGATACGCTCTACGTGGACGACCTTTCGATCTCTTTTGACCCGAAAGGGGCGCGGCGATTTGCCATCCTGGCCGTTGTGCTGACGTGACTCAGCACCCCGTCCGGCCCCAGCTTAGCCTCTCTTCCTTCCTTCAAAACACTTGTTTCCTCTTTTTTCACACAATCTCTCCCACAACTTTCTCTGGTCAGCCTCTAATTTCACAGGGTAGATGTTGACCTTCCCCCCGTAAGGGGCGCGGCGATTTGCCATCCTGGCCGTTGTGCTGACGTGACTCAGCACCCCGTCCGGCCCCAGCTTAGCCTCTCTTCCTTCCTTCAAAACACTTGTTTCCTCTCTTTTCACACAACCTCTCCCACAACTTTCTCTGGTCAGCCTCTAATTTCACAGGGTAGATGCTGACCTTCCTTTCAGCCAACCGTCCCGCATCGGGGCTGAGGGGGTGGGGGACAAAGTTCCCTAACCCCTGAGCTCCGGTCTGGGGTGGCTTGTTTTTAACAACCTGCTTCACCCCCACCCATACCTTCCACACATCCCTTTTCCTCTCCTCTTCACAATCTATATTTTTTACGCCGTGTCTAAGGTGGAGCCGCCATGCCGATGGACTGCCAGGCCACCAGGCGGGAGGGGTGGTCCCAAATGGCGGCGCCTGGCTCTGCCGGGCTTGTAAGCACCTCTCGCAGTGCGGGCTACTGCGAGAGGTGTGCGCGATTGCATCCCGTGTTTAAAAAAGGGTCACCATGCCCAATGATGAAGATAAAAAAATACAAACCCAACCCTCAACTTCCCCTGTTCCATCGACGGAGCCGCCCTCGGGCAGCTCCAGCAAAAAAATGGAGGTCCCCCCCTCCTGTGCTTGCACAGGGGACCCTCCATATTTCTCTAACCGGAGAGGAGGCTTACTCCTCTCCTTCGCCTACGGGTGCAGGGGACTCCCCCTCCCCCCCTTCTCTGGAGGTGCTTTTGGGCACCTCCCTTTTCCCAGCGGCAGTCCCCTCTTTTCTTTTCAAGGGGACTGCCAAGAAAGCCAGCAGGCAGCCCTTAGCCAGTTGCTCCCCAATAAAGCGGCTCGGTAGGGCAAACCCCCTTAGGGGGGAGAGGGAAGCCAGGTCCCTTCAATCGCTTCCCTCAAAAGACCTGCTGGCAAGAATTTTAAACCTTGCTGGGGTCAAGGCCTGTGCCTCCCCACACAAGACTGGCGACACTGCCAAGGGGAACTGCGATGTCCTGGGAGGGGATGGCCAACTGGAGGCCCCTCCTGTGATAGACATGGTCCTTGAGGAGACCCAGCCTCAGACGGTAGGGCCTTGCATGGGGGGGAATTCGGGCTCGGCGCCAAGCACCGAACCCGAATCCGCCCCTATGCAAGGTCCTCCTCAAATGGCTGAGGGCTCCGAGGCAGTAAAAGGAGGGGAGGGATATCCTCCGACAGGTGCCCCCACGACAACCAGGACCTTCTCCATTTCGGAGAGGGACCTGGCTGAGGCCGGTCCATCTGGCCTGGGGGCTTCTCCCGGCGGAGGTGAAAAGCGGGTTCATTCCCCGCCCTCCTCTCCAAAAAAGAAAAAGACGAAAAAGACTCGGGGCTCCTCTCCATCCGCGGGGGCTGCGGGGACGGATGGGTCTGCTACCACTTTGGTAGGCGACCAAGCCAAGATCGGCACATCCGGCCCCTCTACCTCCTCTTGTGCAGAGCCCCTGACCAAGACTAACACCAAAAGTGCACAGGGCGGAGCCTCGATGACATCGGGGCCCCTGATTCAGAGGTTACCTGGCGTTTTCGAGCCCGCTGGCTTCAAACGCTTCCTCGTTATTCGCTCCACTGATGGCAACATGATCCATCAGAGGAGAGGATTAGCTAGTGCAATTGGTAGAGAGCCGAAGGTGACCCGTTTCTCGGACGGGAGCCTTGTGGCGAATGCGGCGAATCCCGCCGAGGCGGTCAAGATAAGTGCTCTTCGGACACTTCATGGCAGCCCGGTGAGTGTGACGCCGCACTCTACCATGAACTTTGTGAAAGGAGTAGTTTATGCGACGGAACTCGTTGACTACTCCATTGAGGACATCACCCTAGAACTGGCCGACCATGGGGCGGTCAAGGTCGAACGTGTGATGAGAAAACAGGGAGGGGCTTCGAGACCCACCCCTACACTCTTCGTCACGTTCGACTGTGACAAGCTCCCTGAGTCGGTGCGTGCTGGTTGGTACCGCTACCGCGTGAAGGCATTCGTGCCACTGCCGCGGCGGTGCTATTACTGTCACCGCTTCGGCCATACGAATCGCTCATGTAGACGTGCAAAGTCGGGGTCACCCGAAGTCTGTGTAAATTGCTCCAGGTCGCACACGATAAGTCCAAATCGTGTGTGGCCAAGTGTGTCAATTGCGGAGAGCCGCACCCTGCTTCTTCGAAGCAATGTGGTGCATATCTCCTGGAGAAAGAAATCCTGGCCGTTCAGGCCCAGGATAGACTCTCATTCCGCGAGGCTAAGGACTTGGTCCTGGCGCGCCCAGCTCTGCCTGGGACGTCATATGCCTCAGTAGTTCGAAAGGCACCCTCTGCTCCTGGCCCATCCAGGCCAACGAGCACGGTTGTTTCTGCGCCCATTCGGAGCCCTTCTGAGGGCTCTACCCAACCCGGGCGCTCCCCTGGTAAAGCTGGCGGCAAAAAGGGTTCATACCCAGCCCCGGCTAAAACCAGGGCTCCCCCCTCTTCCCCCAGCGTGACCGTTTCCCGCAAGGCGAAACGGCAGGGCCTCCACCGATTCGTTAGACTCACAGGAGGCAACACCCCTGAAGATGGTCGCTAGGCCATCTTCAGGGGTTCCTAAAGCTGTCTCCGGAAAGGAGGAGAGCAACAAAGGAGCTTCGGCTCCTTCGCCCACGCCCCGAGGTGGAGCGAGTGGCTCGGAGACGGTGGTTCCTCGAAAAGAGGCCCCCCCGCCTCCGAAGCCGCAGCGCCCGCCTAAGGTTTCGAGGCGGAGGGAGGAAAAGACTCGCATGGTGAGCCCAACCTCCCCCAATAAGTCCTCGAAGGCGACAGCGCCTCCAGCGCTTTGTCCGGCCAACAGCGCCCGCGGTTCTTCCCCCGGGAAGCGTACGGCCATTCCCGTGAGGGTCTTAAATTCGAGGAGGGCCCCCGCGTCTCCTCCGAGCTAGGCCTGGAGGGCATATTCCTTCAATGGAATTGCTGTGGACTCCGGGCCAACTGGGAGGAGCTGCGGAGGCTCGCCTCGTCCCGTTCCCCGTTAGCTATTTTTTTGCAGGAGACCATGCTAGGCGCGTGCCCCCTGCCTGCCCTCCCGGGGTATAAGGGTCTTGCGACCCCACCACCGCGGGATGGCCGGGCTGGGGGATGCGCGGTTTACACCCGGCATGATGTCTCCGTTCTTCCTTTCTCTTTAGATACCTCCTTTCAGGCAGTGGCTGTGCAGCTACACCTGGATAGGAGGTATACTATCATTTCTGCGTACATTCCACCGTCAGCTGACTTCGACGCGGGGGACTTCCGCCGCGTCGTGGCACGGTTGCCGAGGCCCTATCTCTTGGTTGGAGATCTGAACGGCAGGCATCCTCTCTGGGGAGATTACTCCATAAATCCCAGGGGACAAGTACTTGCCGATCTGATCGAAGAGCTTGAGATGGGTGTCCTAAACGTGTATGAGTTTACGCATCACTGTCCGAGAACCGCTTCATTTTCTTGCCTTGACCTATCTTTGTGCTCTTCGGATGCACAGCCTGATTTTGATTGGGGGGTGGTCGATGACCTCCATGGTAGTGATCACTTTCCCATTCAAATATCATTTTCATGGCAACTGCCGCCTGAGAGACCACCTCGGTGGTGCTTGGCGCGGGCGCGGTGGCCTGCATTTCAGGAAATGACTGAATTCTCTATCTCAGTCGAAGAGTTTAGCTCGGTAGATGAGGCCGTTGAGTTCTTCTCCGGCAACCTCATCGCCGTGGGCCTGACTACTATTCCTAGGACGTCTGGCCGTTTTGCACGCCGACCACTCCCATGGTGGTCGGCCGAGTGTGAGACGGCCCTCAAACAGAAGCGTTATGCCTACATGCGCTATAAGCGCCGCCCGAACGATTTCACTGTCGCTGAATTTCGTCGGGCTAGGGCTAGGTTCAGGTATATTTGGAAGCACGCCCGCCGCTCTTCTTGGCGGGCATACGTGTCTTCACTTAACGGGAAGACCCCTTTAGCAGATGTGTGGAAGCGAGTCAAAAGGATTCGGGGCAAGTTCTCGCAGGACCCCCCTCCCGTTCTCCAGGAGAATGGGACCGCAATCTCGGACCCCGCGTCCGTGGCGGAATCCTTAGCGACCGCTTTCTCCGCATTCTCTAGCCGTGATGCTGCTCCGCCAGCATTCAATGCACGTCGTGATGTCGCGGAAGGCCGCCGGCTGGACTTTACCTCCAGAGGCGGAGAACCCTTCAACGACAAGTTTACTGTGAGTGAGTTGCGTTCCGCTCTCGCTTCGTGCGCGGACACCGCCCATGGTCCGGACGATGTCCCGTACGCCATGCTTCGACACCTGGGTGAGCGAGGCATGGCCTTTCTGTTAGATATGTTCAACAGGATCTGGGTGGAAGGTCTTCTCCCAGACTCCTGGCGAATCGCTACTGTGCTCGCCTTTCGCAAGCCGGGGAGAGATCACTCTACTCCGACCGGTTTCCGCCCAATCTCTCTAACCTCTTGCGTGTGCAAGTTGTTGGAGAAATTGGTAAATGTTAGATTAGCCTATTTCCTGGACAGCGGAGGCCATCTGTCTTCTGCACAGTGAGCTTCCGTAAGTTTCACTCCACGTCGGATGCTCTGCTCCGACTGGAAAATGCCGTCTGCGAGGCTTTCCTTCGTAGACAGCACTACGCCACGGTGTTTTTTGATCTGGAGAAGGCCTATGATACCGCATGGCGATACGGTATAATGGAGACTCTCCACACGATTGGGGCGAGGGGACGCCTCCCAATGTTTATATCTGAATTTTTGCGAGATCGTCGATTCCGCGTACGGGTGGGGGGAGCCCTCTCTGCCCCAAAGGAGCAGGAAGAGGGTGTCCCGCAGGGAAGTGTCCTCAGTGTCACACTCTTTGCCCTGAGCATCAACGGCATCACCTCGGTGCTGCCGGAAGATGTTCTCGCTACGCTCTACGTGGACGACCTTTCGATCTCTTTTGGCGCGGCCCAGATGCCAACTCTGGAGCGTCGACTCCAACAGGCATTGAACCGCGTCTCTCGCTATGCCGAAGCGCACAGGTTTCGGTTTTCTTTGGCCAAGACTAAGGTGGTGCACTTCTGCCGCCATCCACGGCTTCACCCCGACCCAGATTTGTTTCTTAATGGGGTGCGCCTGGATGTGGTTGAGTCGCACCGTTTCCTTGGTCTTGTATTCGACCGACGCCTCACCTGGGAGGCTCATATTCGCAGCCTTAGGGTCTCTTGTACCCGCGCCATGGACATTCTCCGTTCCGTGACGTTCAGCGCTTGGGGCGCTGATAGTGCTACCGCCTTACTTTTTTATCGATCCTTTGTTCGCTCGAAGCTCGACTACGGATGCGAGTTTTATGCATCCGCAGCCGAGCGTTTATTGCGGAAGGTGGATTCAATCCACCACACCGGCCTTCGCCTTGTGACTGGTGCCTTCCGCACTTCCCCCATTGAGAGCCTGTTGGTCGATGCTGGGGAGTTGCCACTCGCTCTGCGCCGCGTGCAGTGCATCACTCGCCTGTACGCGCGAGCCCGGCGCCTCCCTCAGTCGCCAACAGCTCTCACTGCATCCGCAGCTGATCTCGATGGTGCCTATGCCGCCGAGAGACGCCAGTCATACCCTAAGCCCTTTGGGTTTAGGGCCAGGAAACTCCTTCGAGAGGTAGATATAGCTCTCGGGCCGGTGGCGCCCCTGGTTCTGCCCAGGACGCCACCCTGGAGGGTACCACATTTGGCTATTTGTCGCCACGCCTCTGCTCCCAAAGCTTGTACTGCGCCGGGAGTATTGCGTTCGACCTTTTTGGAGCACATATCGTGTCACGCTGGTACCGTGCCAGTGTATACGGATGGCTCCAAGTCCCAAGAGGGGGTCGGCTTCCACGCCGTATCCCCTCTGTTTGAAGTCAGCGGGGCTCTACCAGGCGCTGCGTCTGTCTTCACGGCCGAGCTGGTGGCAATACACCACTCGGTACGGGAGATTACGTGACGTGCCCGGTTCGGAGACCGGATTTTGATCTATAGCGACTCACAAAGCGCCCTGAGTGCTCTCGGTGCATTGGAATCTCCGCATCCCCTGGTTCGCGCAGAGCGAGTGGCATCTCCCAACAGGCTCTCAATGGGGGAAGTGCGGAAAGCACCGGACGCAAGGCGAAGGCCGGTGTTTTTTTTTTGTTTTTTTTTAAGAGCTCATCTGGCGACTGCCTACTTGGGCATTAGTCGCCGTATTAAAACTGGCCTAGTTCTAGGCTACTTTAAAATAAAATTAAAGAGAGAAAAAAAAAACAACACCCCAAAAGGGGGAAAGGAAGCAAGCTGGTGCGTCGGCGAGAGGTCCCCCCGGCGCAGGAGCGTGCAACTAAAGGAGAAAAACAAAAAAAAAAAAAAAAATGCAAAAAAAAACTCCAAAAAACAACAAACAAACCTTGCTTAAATTATAGGGAGAAGGCCGGCCTTCCCCAAGAAGTCAACAAGTCCACAAGTCAATGTGCACGAATCTGTCCCGAGCACAAGGGACAGGCGGTAGCGACCCCGCCCATCCCGGTACTGGGACAGGTATCGTGCGCGAAGATCACCCAGACTGGGACATTCGACAAGAATGTGCCGAACAGTCTGGGGGACGACGCAGTCGTCCCCCAGACTTCTGCTCCCAAAGCTTGTACTGCGCCGGGAGTATTGCGTTCGACCTTTTTAGAGACACATCGTGTCACGCTGGTACCGTGCCAGTGTATACGGATGGCTCCAAGTCCCAAGAGGGGGTCGGCTTCCACGCCATATCCCCTCTGTTTGAAGTCAGCGGGGCTCTTCCAGGCGCTGCGTCTGTCTTCACGGCCGAGCTGGTGGCAATACACCACTCGGTACGGGAGATTACGTGACGTGCCCGGTTCGGAGACCGGATTGTGATCTATAGCGACTCACAAAGCGCCCTGAGTGCTCGGGGCATTGGAATCTCCGCTTCCCCTAGTTCGCGAAATTCGTGTGCTACCGTTTTGGCGAGCCGGGTAGATGTCGAGATTATCTTCTGCTGGGTTCCGCGACATGTAGGAATTGCGGGGAATGAGCGCGCCAAAGAGTCCGCGAGGACTCAGCGCCCGGCGTAGCGTTTCGCTCTTCCTCACATTGACTACATGGCAGGAATACGGGCAGCTCTTCGGACTGTTTGTAAAGAAGATGGGAGACGGTCGAAGGGAACTTAAAGTTGCGTGCCATTGCGCCGCGACTGTTCCCATGGACCTATCCCCAATGCCGCGGCGGCTTCAGGTTTCTTTCTGTCGTCTCCGAATCGGGCACACTCGTGTGACGCATCGCTATTTGATTGAGCGCTCGCCGGCTTCGTCCCCCAGACTGTTCGGCACATTCTTGTCGAATGTCCCAGTCTGGGTGATCTTCGCGCACGACACCTGTCCCGGTACCGGGATGGGCGGGGTCGCTACCGCCTGTCCCTTGTACTCGGGACGAGTGCGTGTACTTTGACTGGTGGACTTATTGACTTTTGGGGGGAGGCCGGCCTTCTTCCTTTCATTTAACCCGGTTTAATTGTTGTCGTTGTTTTTGTTATTGTTGTTTCTTTTTATTGTTGTTTCCTGTTCAATTTTTTAAAGTAGCCTAGAACTAGGCTGTTTGTTTACGGCTAACTTATGCCTAAGTCGCCAGTCGCCAGATAGCCCCTTAAAAAATATATATATATTTATATATCGGTGCATTGGAATCTCCGCATCCCCTGGTTCGCGATATCCGTGACGCCATGGTTTTGGCGAGCCGGGCGGATGTCGAGATTATCTTCTGCTGGGTTCCTGGACATATAGGAATTGCGGGGGATGAGGGCGCCAAAGAGTCCGCGAGGACTCTGCGACCGGACCAGCGTTTCGCTCTTCCTCACACCGACTACATGGCAGGAATACGGGCAGCTCTTCGGACTGCTTGGCAAAGAAGATGGGAGACGGTCGAAGGGAACTTAAAGTTGCGTGCCATTGCGCCGCGACTGTTCCCATGGACCTATCCCCCAATGCCGCGGCGGCTTCAGGTTGCTTTCTGTCGTCTCCGAATCGGACACACTCGTGTGACGCATCGCTATTTGATGGAGCGCTGGCCTGTGCCCTATGTCGACGACTGCGTCGTCCCCCAGACTGTTGGGCACAGTCGAATGTCCCAGTCTGGGTGATCTTCGCGCACCATACCTGTCCCGGTACCGGGATGGGCGGGGTCGCTACCGCCTGTCCCTTGTACTCGGGACAGATTCGTGCACATTGATTTGTGGACTTGTTGACTTTTGGGGGGAAGCCGGGCTTCTTCCCTTTATTTAAGGTTCTTTTTTTGTTATTGTTTTGTTTGTAGGTTGCACTCTCCTGCACCGGAGTGAGGGGGACCTTCCCCCGCTGCCGGAGATTGCTTCCTGATTTTTAAGTTTTTTCAATTTATATCATTAAGTTTTCATATTTTTATTTTAACGTAGCCTAGTTCTAGGCTGTCGTGTTTTTCGGCGACTTATGCCCAAGGGGGTAGTTGCCAGATGGGCTCTATAAAATTAAAAAAAAAAAAAAAAACCTGTCAGGGTCTTCTGTTCGAAGAGCGCCCCCGCGTCTCCTCCGAGCTAGGCCTGGAGGGCATATTCCTTCAATCAAATTGCTGTGGACTCCGTGCTAATTGGGAGGAGCTGCGGATGCTCGTCTCCTCACGTCACCGTGTACATATATATATGTATATATATATATATATATATATATATATATATATATATATATATATATATATATATATATATATATATATATATATATATATAAGATCCCTAGGTTTTGTTATACTATCTTTTCTCAACTCAAATTCCCTTCATCCTTCTTTATCATAAACCACATTCTCACAAAGTGGGGTTAGCAGTGAGAACAGCAAATAATTTTTTACTACACTATGTAGTTTGGATGAATTTCACCATCTTTCAGCTTTATTTAAAAAAATCTTGTGCTCACAGTTTCTATTGTCTTATTTGAGCATTCTGTACAGTAAGCTTCTACATGCTATGACCTACTTTTAGTTTTAGGGACCTTTTTTTAATGCTCTGTCCCTCTTTTCATTCACTCTCTACTCACTGGTTTCATCATTTTTCACTGTCCCGTAAGGGGCGCGGCGATTTGCCATCCTGGCCGCCGTGCTGACGGGACTCAGCACCCCGTCCGGCCCCAGCTTAGCCTCTCTTCCTTCCTTCAAAACACTTGTTTCCTCTCTTTTCACACAACCTCTCCCACAACTTTCTCTGGTCAGCCTCTAATTTCACAGGGTAGATGCTGACCTTCCTTTCAGCCAACCGTCCCGCATCGGGGCTGAGGGGGTGGGGGACAATGTTCCCTAACCCCTGAGCTCCGGTCTGGGGTGGCAGGTTTTTAACTACCTGCTTCATCCCCACCCATACCTTCCTCACATCCCTTTTCCTCTCCTCTTCAAAATCTATCTTTTTTTACGCCGTGTCCAAGGTGGAGCCGCCATGCCGATGGACTGCCAGGCCACCAGGCGGGAGGGGTGGTCCCGAATGGCGGCGCCTGGCTCTGCCGGGCTTGTAAGCACCTCTCGCAGTGCGGGCTACTGCGAGGGGTGATGAGCTATTGCGTCCCGTGGCAAAAATAGGGTCACCATGCCCATAGATGAACAACCCCCAAAAAAAACCCAAACCCCTTTAACTCCCCCTTGCTCATCGACGGAGCCGCCCTTGGGCAGCTCCACCAAAAAAATGGAGGTCCCCCCCCCTGTGCTTGCACAGGGGACCCTCCATATTTCTCTAACCGGAGAGGAGGCTTACTCCTCTCCTTCGCCTACGGGTGCAGGGGACTCCCCCTCACCCCCTTCTCTGGAGGTGCTTTCGGGCACCTCCCTTTTCCCAGCGGCAGTCCCATCTTTTCTTTTCAAGGGGACTGCCAAGAAAGCCAGCAGGCGGCCCTTAGCCAGCCGCTCCCCATCAAAGCGGCTCGGTAGGGCAAACCCCCTTAGGGGGGAGAGGGAAGCCAGGCCCCTTCGGTCGCTTCCCTCAAAAGACCTGCTGGCAAGAATTTTAAACCTTGCCGGGGTCAAGGCCTGTGCCTCCCCATACAAGACTGGCGACACTGCCAAGGGGACCTGCGATGTCCTGGGAGGGGATGGCCAACTGGAGGCCCCTCCTGTGATAGACATGGTCCTTGAGGAGACCCAGCCCCAGACGGTAGGGCCTTCCATGGGGGGGAATTCGGGCTCGGCGCTAAGCACCGAACCCGAATCCGCCCCTATGCAAGGTCCTCCTCAAATGGCTGAGGGCTCCGAGGCAGTAGAAGGAGGGGAGGGATCTCCTCCGACAGGTGCCCCTACGACAACCAGGACCTTCTCCATTTCGGAGAGGGACCTGGCTGAGGCTGGTCCATCTGGCCTGGGGACTTCTGCCGGCGGAGGTGAAAAGCGGGTTCATTCCCCGCCCTCCTCTCCGAAAAAGAAAAAGAAAAAGACTAAAAAGACCAAAAAGACTCGGGGCTCCTCTCCATCCGCGGGGGCTGCGGGGACGGATGGGTCTGCTGCCACTCTGGCAAGCGACCAAGCCAAGATCGGCACATCCGCCCCCTCTGCCCCCCCGGTTGCGGAGCCCCTGACAAAGAAGACTACTACCAAGAGTGCACAGGGCGGAGCCTCGATGACATCGGGGCCTCTGATTCAGAGGTTACCTGGCGTTTTCGAGCCCGCTGGCTTCAAACGCTTCCTCGTTATTCGCTCCACTGATGGCACCATGTTGTCCAAGGGCAACATGATCCATCAGAGGAGAGGATTAGCTAGTGCAATTGGTAGAGAGCCGAAGGTAACCCGTTTCTCGGACGGGAGCCTTCTGGCGAATGCGGCGAATCCCGCCGAGGCGGCTAAGATTAGTGCTCTTCGGACACTTCATGGCACCCCGGTGAGTGTGACGCCGCACTCTACCATGAACTTTGTGAAAGGAGTAGTTTATGCGAGGGAACTCGTTGACTACTCCATTGAGGACATCACCTTAGAGCTGGCCGACCATGGGGCGGTCAAGGTCGAACGTGTGATGAGAAAACAGGGAGGGGCCTCGAGACCCACCCCTACACTCTTCGTCACGTTCGACTGTGACAAGTTCCCTGAGTCGGTGCGTGCCGGTTGGTACCGCTAACGCGTGAAGGCATTCGTGCCACTTCCGCGGCGGTGCTATTACTGTCACCGCTTCGGCCATACGAATCGCTCATGTAGACGTGCAAAGTCGGGGTCACCCGAAGTCTGTGTAAATTGCTCCAAGGTCGCACACGATAAGTCCAAATCGTGTGTGGCCAAGTGTGTCAATTGCGGAGAGCCGCACCCTGCTTCTTCGAAGCAATGTGGTGCATATCTCCTTGAGAAAGAAATCCTGGCCGTTCAGGCCCAGGATCGACTCTCATTCCGCGAGGCAAAGGACTTGGTCCTGGCGCGCCCGGCTCTGCCTGGGACGTCATATGCCTCAATAGTTAGGAAGGCACCCTCTGCTCCCGGCCCATCCAGGCCAACGAGCACGGTTGTTTCCGCGCCCATTCGGAGCCCTTCTGCGGGCTCTACCCAACCCGGGCGCTCCCCTGGTAAAGCTGGCGGCAAAAAGGGCTCATACCCTGCCCCGGCTAAAACCAGGGCTCCCCCCTCTTCCCCCAGCGTGACCGTTTCCCGTAAGGCGAAACGGCCACGCGCCTCCACCGAGTCGTTAGACTCACAGGAGGCAACACCCCTGAAGATGGTCGCTAGGCCATCTTCGGGGGTTCCTAAAGCTGTCCCCCGAAAGGAGGACAGCAACAAAGGAGCTTCGGCTCCTTCGCCCACGCCCCGAGGTGGAGCGAGTCGCTCGGAGACGGTGGTTCCTCGAAAAGAGGGCCCCCCGCCTCCGAAGCCGCAACGCCCGCCTAAAGTTTCGAGGCGGAGGGAGGAAAAGACTCGCATGGCGAGCCCAACCTCCCCCAATAAGTCCTCGAAGGCGACAGCGCCTTCAGCGCTTTGTCCGGCCAACCGCGCCCGGGGTTCTGCCCCCGGGAAGCGTACGGCCATTCCCGTGAGGGTCTTCAATTCGAGGAGGGCCCCCGCGTCTCCTCCGAGCTAGGCCTGGAGGGCATATTCCTTCAATGGAATTGCCGTGGACTCCGGGCCAACTGGGAGGAGCTGCGGAGGCTCGTCTCGTCCCGTTCCCCGTTAGCTATTTTTTTGCAGGAGACCATGCTAGGTGCGTGCCCCCTCCCTGCCCTCCCGGGGTATAAGGGTCTTGCGACCCCACCACCGCGGGATGGCCGGGCTGGGGGATGCGCAGTTTACACCCGGCATGATGTCTCCGTTCTTCCTTTCTCTTTAGATACCTCCTTTCAGGCAGTGGCTGTGCAGCTGCACCTGGATAGGAGGTATACTATCATTTCTGCGTACATTCCACCGTCAGCTGACTTCGACGCGGGGGACTTCCGCCGCGTCGTTGCACGGTTGCCGAGGCCCTATCTCTGGCTTGGAGATCTGAACGGCAGTCATCCTCTCTGGGGAGATTACTCCATAAATCCCAGGGGACAAGTCCTTGCCGATCTGATCGAAGAGCTTGAGATGGGTGTCCTAAACGTGGATGAGTTTACGCATCACTGTCCGAGAACCGCTTCATTTTCTTGCCTTGACCTATCTTTGTGCTCTTCGGATGCACAGCCTGATTTTGATTGGGGGGTGGTCGATGACCTCCATGGTAGTGATCACTTTCCCATTCAAATATCCTTTTCAGGGCAACTGCCGCCTGATAGACCACCTCGGTGGTGCTTGGCGCGGGCGCGGTGGCCTGCATTTCAGGAAATGACTGAATTCTCTATCTCAGTCGAGGAGTTTAGGTCGGTAGATGAGGCCGTTGAGTTCTTCTCCGGCAACCTCATCGCCGTGGGCCTGACTACTATTCCTAGGACGTCTGGCCGTTTTGCACGCCGACCACTCCCATGGTGGTCGGCCGAGTGTGAGACGGCCCTCAAACAGAAGCGTTGTGCCTACATGCGCTATAAGCGCCGCCCGAACGATTTCACTGTCGCTGAATTTCGTCGGGCTAGGGCTAGGTTCCGGTATATTTCGAAGCACGCCCGCCGCTCTTCTTGGCGGGCATACGTGTCTTCACTTAACGGGAAGACCCGTTTAGCTGAGGTGTGGAAGCGAGTCAAAAGGATTCGGGGCAAGTTCTCGCAGGACCCCCCTCCCGTTCTCCAGGAGAATGGGACCGCAATCTCGGACCCCGCGTCCGTGGCGGAATCCTTAGCGACCGCTTTTTCCGCATTCTCTAGCCGTGATGCTGCTCCACCAGCATTCAATGCACGTCGTGATGTCGCGGAAGGCCGCCGGCTGGACTTTACCTCCAGAGGCGGAGAACCCTTCAACGACAAGTTTACTGTGAGTGAGTTGCGTTCCGCTCTCGCTTCGTGCGCGGACACCGCCCATGGTCCGGACGATGTCCCGTACGCCATGCTTCGACACCTGGGTGAGCGAGGCATGGCCTTTCTGTTAGATTTGTTCAACAGGATCTGGGTGGAAGGTCTTCTCCCAGACTCCTGGTGAATCGCTACTGTGCTCGCCTTTCGCAAACCGGGGAGAGATCACTCTACTCCGACCGGTTTCTGCCCAATCTCTCTAACCTCTTGCGTGTGCAAGTTGATGGAAAAATTGGTAAATGTTAGATTAGCCTTTTTCCTGGACAGCGGAGGCCATCTGTCTTCCGCACAGTGCGGCTTCCGCAAGTTCCACTCCACGTCGGATGCTCTGCTCCGACTGGAAAATGCAGTCTGCGAGGCTTTCCTTCGTAGACAGCACTACGCCACGGTCTTTTTCGATTTGGAGAAGGCCTATGATACCGCATGGCGATACGGTATCATGGAGACTCTCCACACGATGGGGGCGAGGGGACACCTCCCAATGTTTATATCTGAATTTTTGCGAGATCGTCGATTCCGCGTACGGGTGGGGGGAGCTCTCTCCGGCCCAAAGGAGCAGGAAGAGGGTGTCCCGCAGGGAAGTGTCCTCAGTGTCACACTCTTTGCCCTGAGCATCAACGGCATCACCTCGGTGCTGCCGGAAGATGTTCTCGCTACGCTCTACGTGGACGACCTTTCGATCTCTTTTGGCGCGGCCCAGATGCCAACTCTGGAGCGTCGACTCCAACAGGCATTGAACCGCGTCTCTCGCTATGCCGAAGCGCACAGGTTTCGGTTTTCTTTGGCCAAGACTAAGGTGGTGCACTTCTGCCGCCATCCACGGCTTCACCCCGACCCAGATTTGTTTCTTAATGGGGCGCGCCTGGATGTGGTTGAGTCGCACCGTTTCCTTGGTCTTGTATTCGACCGACGCCTCACCTGGGAGGCTCATATTCGCAGCCTTAGGGTCTCTTGTACCCGCGCCATGGACATTCTCCGTTCCGTGACGTTCAGCGCTTGGGGCGCTGATAGGGCTCCCCCTCTACTTTTTTATCGATCCTTTGTTCGTTCGAAGCTCGACTACGGATGCGAGTTTTATGCATCCGCAGCCGAGCGTTTATTGCGGAAGGTGGATTCGATCCACCACACCGGCCTTCGCCTTGCGACCGGTGCCTTCCGCACTTCCCCCATTGAGAGCCTGTTGGTCGATGCTGGGGAGATGCCACTCGCTCTGCGCCGCGTGCAGTGCATCACTCGCCTTTACGCGCGAGCCCGGCGCCTCCCTCAGTCGCCAACAGCTCTCACTGCATCCGCAGCTGATCTCGATGGTGCCTATGCCGCCGAGACACGCCAGTCATACCCTAAGCCCTTTGGGTTTAGGGCCAGGAAACTCCTTCGAGAGGTAGATATAGCTCTCGGGCCGGTGGCGCCCCTGGTTCTGCCCAGGACGCCACCCTGGAGGGTACCACATTTGGCTATTTGTCGCCACGCCTCTGCTCCCAAAGCTTGTACTGCGCCGGGAGTATTGCGTTCGACCTTTTTGGAGCACACATCGTGTCACGCTGGTACCGTGCCAGTGTATACGGATGGCTCCAAGTCCCAAGAGGGGGTCGGCTTCCACGCCGTATCCCCTCTGTTTGAAGTCAGCGGGGCTGACTTCACGGCCGAGCTGGTGGCAATACACCACTCGGTACGGGAGATTACGCGACGTGCCCGGTTCGGAGACCGGATTGTGATCTATAGCGACTCACAAAGCGCCCTGAGTGCTCTCGGGGCATTGGAATCTCCGCATCCCCTGGTTCGCGATATCCGTGACGCCACGGTTTTGGCGAGCCGGGCAGATGTCGAGATTGTCTTCTGCTGGGTTCCTGGACATGTAGGAATTGCGGGGAATGAGGGCGCCAAAGAGTCCGCGAGGACTCTGCGACCGGACCAGCGTTTCGCTCTTCCTCACACCGACTACATGGCAGGAATACGGGCAGCTCTTCGGACTGCTTGGCAAAGAAGATGGGAGACGGTCGAAGGGAACTTAAAGTTGCGTGCCATTGCGCCGCGACTTTCCCATGGACCTATCCCCCAATGCCGCGGCGGCTTCAGGTTGCTTTCTGTCGTCTCCGAATCGGACACACTCGTGTGACGCATCGCTATCTGATGGAGCGCTCGCCTGCGCCCTATTGCAACGACTGCGTCGTCCCCCAGACTGTTCGGCACATTCTTGTCGAATGTCCCAGTCTGGGTGATCTTCGCGCACGATACCTGTCCCAGTACCGGGATGGGCGGGGTCGCTACCGCCTGTCCCTTGTGCTCGGGACAGATTCGTGCACATTGACTTGTGGACTCATTGACTTCTTGGGAGAGGCCGGCCTTCTCCCTATTATTTAAGCAAGGTTTGTTTGTTTTTTTGCATTTGTTTTTTGTTTGTTTTTTTCCTTTAGTTGCACGCTCCTGCGCCGGGGGGACCTCTCCCCGACGCACCAGCTTGCTTCCTTCCCCCCTTTTGGGGTGTTGGTTTTTTTCGTTTTTTTTTTTTTCTCTTTAATTTATTTTAAAGTAGCCTAGAACTAGGCCAGTTTTAATACGGCGACTAATGCCCAAGTAGGCAGTCGCCAGATGAGCTCATAAAAAAAAAAAAAAAATCAAAAATCATTTTTCACTGGTTTCATCATTTTTCTTTTGGTTATCAGTCAACATGTGAAAGATTTTTTAATAATGGATCTAAACCTCTTCAACTTTTAAATAGAAGAATGGGCAAGTGTTATGTAATTCTCTAAAACTCTTTCTCCAACAGGCATCACTCTGGCCCTTGACCTTTGGGCTGGCCTGTTGCGCTGTGGAAATGATGCATTGCGCAGCTGCACGTTATGATCTCGATCGTTTTGGTATTGTTTTTCGAGCTTCGCCCAGACAAGCCGATGTAATGATTGTGGCAGGCACCCTAACCAATAAAATGGCACCAGCTCTTAGGAAGGTGTTCGATCAGGTAATCATGTTTTCATAACTAGTATGTTGCAGAGTACTAAATTGTATGTAAATGTAAGCATTTCAAGTCATTCTTGAGTGAAGATGCTTGTGCTTTAAATTATATTACATTTGTATACGAGATCAGGAAGAATACTAACACTCTGGTATGGGAAAACTGCACACTGGTTAATCTGTATCAATATGCGAACTGAGTGTGTTCATGTGTGTGAAATTTGACTTATATATGGTGAGGGAAAGAAGAGGAGGTAATAAATGTTTAAAAGAAAAGATTGCAGTTTTGGGGCTTATGCTGACACAAAAATGAAAGAGTGAGGAATTTGCGAGGGTTGAAATGATATCTTATTTAAATCATGGTAATAGGGCTAAAGAGGGTGTAGCAGTGCTTTGGAGAGAGGTGACATGATGCAATGGTTGGCAATGAATGTGTCCACTCAAGTTTAGATTTGCAGGTGGGATGCTGTGTGGTTGTAGTATAAGGATCCTGTAATGAAAAAAGTGAGATGGGGAGGGTTCTAGGATGAGTAGTTGTCAATATGAATTGATAAATAGGTGACAGGATGAGAGACCGGATAACTGGATCTTTCAGTACACCTGGAGAAAATAAAAATATAAAGAGGGTGGTATAGTTATCTGCTAAAAAGAGCCTTTTGTGTTGTAAACACGTTTTTTCAGCGCAAGGATTTGCCATAACTACACATGAGTTGAGGAAGGTTGAAGTTAAAAGTATGCTTGATCTATTCATAGTAAGAATATGCTTCAACATCGACCAGTTTCTCACATGTAGACTAATGCACCTGGTAACTCCATCACCAGTCTCCATCAGCTTCAGGCTTAGCAAGGTTCCATTTTTCCCGATTCTCGGATCGGAGCCTTCTGGTTAACATGGCTGATCCTGCCCAACGTGCTAAACTGAGCGCTCTTCAGACGCTCGATGGCGCAACTGTGCACTCTTGAACAAATGGATAGTCTGTACAAAAGAATTGCAGTAGCCCAGAGAAGACAACAGAAAAGCTGGCCGACCAGTTGGTGGTCAAGGTCGAGCGTGTGGCGAAGAAACGAGGAATGCCCCATCCCCCTCACCTACATTTGTCACATTCAACCAAGACAGGCTCTATTAGTCGGAGGGGGCTAGCTGTTATCACTACCACCTGAAGGAATCCTAACCATTGCCATCACTGGGCATACAAATAAATCAAGTAGATGTACCAAGTCTGGTTCACCCGAAATCTGTGCAAACTGCCCTAATGCTTTTTGTTAAATATGCTTTGTATATGGCCAATTGTCTAAATTGGGGCGTGTCGCAACCTGCTTCCTTTTAATTCGTATTTGTTTGAAAAGGAGGTCCAGGCTGAGGAGGTAATTTTTTTACGGAGGCTAAAGACCTTGTCGTGTTCCGGTCTGCGCTTCCAGGCCTACAAAAGAGGTAGCTTCCGCTCCCATTAGGAAGTCGCCTGCGGTTTTTACATCTTCCGGTCGCCACCCCAGTCCGGCTGTCATTGTGAAGGGTGCTTGCTCCTCTCCCCTCAATACCCGGGTCTCCCCTCCCCTTCGCGCGTGGCCGTTACGCAGAAAACGGAAAGATGGCAGTGGCCAACCCCTTAAGTACTAAGAACCACCCACACCTACATAAACCAAAGGAGTGCAGCACCAACAGAGCCTCGACTCTCCTCTGCCTGAAGCTAGATGGGGTCAATACCAGTGTTCTCTCCTGAAAAGACGGAAAATGATGACCCCTAAAGAGGTGTCAGCAAAGGATTCAATGGAGGAGAAGGACAAGGGTCGCGTGCTGATCCGGACATTCTCCCCTAAGATCCGTTTCCGAGCGTCCTGCAACCATCTTAGTGAGGATCTTCTCGGACAAGGGTTCCGCAGCTTCTAAATAATCTGAAGGGGATTTTCCTACAATAAATTTGACGTGGATTCCGTGCTAATTGGCAGGAGCAGGAGTTTTCTTTCATCCTGTTCCTTCCTGGCAGTGTTTCCAGGAGAGTATTTTGGGTGCCTCCTCTGTGCACACCCTCCCGAAAATCATGGTTTCACGACCACCAGGTGGGTGCTCAATTTATACCCAATATGATTGTTATTTGTTTGGATCTCCATACCTCGTTACCTTGAAGCAGTATCGATCTAGCTCAACATGAATAGGCTCTACTCTGTTCTCTCTCTTCACCCGGCTTCAATGAGTCGGAGTTCCTCCTATCTCACCCTCCACGCCCGCTTTCTTCACCTGGGATGCTGCTTCACCCCACCATTCCCGGAAAGTCACTCTATCACGCAAGGCCGCCGCCGACTGACGGACACCTTCAAAGGCGGGGGTGCCCTTCAATAACCTGTTATCGTTGAAAGAGTTGCGTTCCACTCTCGCTTTGTGCGCGGATACGGACCCTGGTCCCGATGACCCCGTAAGGGGCGCGGCGATTTGCCATCCTGGCCGCCGTGCTGACGGGACTCAGCACCCCGTCCGACCCCAGCTTAGCCTCTTCTTCTTCCTTCAAAACACTTGTTTCCTCGCTTTTCATACAACCTCTCCCACAACTTTCTCTGGTCAACCTCTAATTTCACAGGGTAGATGCTGACCTTCCTCTCAGCCAACCGTCCCGCATCGGGGCTAAGGGGGGAGGGGACAATGTTCCCTAACCCCTGAGCTCCAGTCTGGGGTGGCTGGTTTTTAACAACCTGCATCATCCCCACCCATACATTCCTCACATCCCTTTTCCTCTCCTCTCCTCTTCACATTCTATCAATTTTACGCCGTGTTCAAGGTGGAGCCGCCAGGCCACCAGGCGGGAGGGGTGGTCCGAAATGGCGGCGACAGGCCTGTAAGCACCTCTTGCAGTGCGAGCAACTGCAAGAGTGATGAGCTATTGCGTTCCGTATTAAAAAGAGGGTCACCATGCCCATGTATGAAAAAAAAAAAACCCAACCCCCAGCTTCCCCAAAAACATCTACGGAGCCGCCCTCGGGCAGCTCCACCCCAAAAATGGAGGTCCTCCCCTTGTGCTTGCGCAGGGGACCCTCTATACTTCTTTAACCGGAGAGGAGGCTTACTCATCTCGTACGCCTACGGGTGTAGGGGACTCCCCCTCACCCCCTTCTCTAGAGGTGCTTTCGGGCACCTCCCTATTTCCAGCGGCAGTCCCTCCTTTTCTTTCTAAGGGGACTGCCAAGAAAGCCAGCAGGCAGCCCATTGCCGACCGCGGCTCGGTAGGGCAAACCCCCTTAGGGGGGGAGAGGGAAGCCAGGCCCCTTCGGTCGCTTCCCTCAAAAGACCTGCTGGCAAGAATATTAAACCTTGCCGGGGTCAAGGCCTGTGCCTCCCCACTAAAGACTCATGACGCTTCCAAGGGGACCTGCGATGTCCTGGGAGGGGATGGCCAACTGGAGGCCCGTGCTGTGATAGACATGGTCATTGAGGAAAACCAGCCTCAGACGGTAGGGCCTTCCATGGGGTGGAATCCGGGCTCGGCGCCAAGCACCGAACCCGAATCCGCCCCTATGCAAGGTCCTCCTCAAACGGCTGGGGATTCTCAGGCAGTACAAGGAGGGGAGGGATCTCCTCCGGATGATGCCCCTGCGACTACCAGTACCTTCTCCATTTCGGAGAAGGACCTGGCTGAGAACGGTACATCTGGCCTAGGGGCTTCTACCGGCGGGGGTAAGAAGCGGGTTCATTTCCCGCCCTCCTCTCCAAAAAAGAAAAAGACCAAGACCAAAAAGACAAAGAAGACTCGGGGCTCCTCTCCATCCGCGGGGACTGCGGGGACGGATGGGTCTGCTGCCACTCTGGCAAGCGACCAAGCCAAGATTGGCACATCCGGCCCCTCTGCCGCCCCGGTGCGGAGCCCCTGACTAAGACAAAAAGTGCACAGGGCGGAACCTCGATGACATCGGGGCCCCTGATTCAGAGGTTACCTGGCGTTTTCGAGCCCGCTGGCTTCAAGCGCTTCCTTGTTATTCGCTCCACTGATGGCACCATGTTGTCCAAAGGCAACATGATCCATCAGAGGAGAGGATTAGCTAGTGCAATTGGTAGAGAGCCGAAGGTGACCCGTTTCTCGGACGGGAGCCTTCTGGCGAATCCCGCCGAGGCGGCCAAGATAAGTGCTCTTCGGACACTTCATGGCACCCCGTTGAGTGTGACGCCGCACTCTACCATGAACTTTGTGAAAGGAGTAGTTTATGCGAGGGAACTCGTTGACTACTCCATAGAGGACATCACCCTAGAGCTGGCCGACCATGGGGCGGTCAAGGTCGAACGTGTGATGAGAAAACAGGGAGGGGCCTCGAGACCCACCCCTACACTCTTCGTCACGTTCGACTGTGACAAGCTCCATGAGTCGGTGCGTGCCGGTTGGTACCGCTACCGCGTGAAGGCATTCGTGCCACTGCCGCGGCGGTGCTATTACTGTCACCGCTTCGGCCATACGAATCGCTCATGTAGACGTGCAAAGTCGGGGTCACCCGAAGTTTGTGTAAATTGCTCCAAGGTCGCACACGATAAGTCCAAATCGTGTGTGGCCAAGTGTGTCAATTGCGGAGAGCCGCACCCCGCTTCTTCGAAGAAATGTGGTGCATATCTCCTGGAGAAATAAATACTGGCCGTTCAGGCCCAGGATAGACTCTCATTCCGCGAGGCTAAGGACTTGGTGGTCCTGGCGCGCCCAGCTCTGCCTGGGATGTCATATGCCTCAATAGTTAGAAAGGCACCCTCTGCTCCTGGCCCATCCAGGCCAACGAGCACGGTTGTTTCCGCGCCCATTCAGAGCCCTTCTGCGGGCTCTACTCAACCCGGGCGCCCCCTGGTAAAACTGGCGGCAAAAAGGGTTCATACCCAGCCCCGGCTAAAACCAGGGCTCCCCCCTCTTCCCCCAGCGTGACCGTTTTCCGTAAGGCAAAACGGCCACGCGCCTCCACCGAGTCGTTAGACTCACAGGAGGCAACACCCCTGAAGATGATCACTAGACCATCTTCCGGGGTTCCTAAAGCTGTGTCCCCCGAAAGGAGGACAGCAACAAAGGAGCTTGGGCTCCTTCGCCCACGACCCGAGGGGGAGCGAGTGGCTCGGAGACGGTGGTTCCTCGAAAAGAGGGCCCTCTGCCTCCGAAGCCACAACGCCCGCCGAAGGTTTCGAGACGGAGGGAGGAAAAGACTCGCGTGGCGAGCCCAACCTCCCTCAATAAGTCCTCGAAGGCGACAGCGCTTTGTCCTGCCAACAGCGCCCAGGTTCTGCCCCCGGGAAGCGTACGGCCATTCCCGTGAGGGTCTTCAGTTCGAGGAGGGCCCCCACGTCTCCTCCGAGCATATTCCTTGGAATTGCCCTGGACTCCGGCCCAACTGGGAGGAGATGCGGAGGCTCGTCTCGTCCCATTTCCCGTTAGCTATCTTTTTGCAGGAGACCATGCTAGGCGCGTGCCTTCTGCCCGCCCTCCCGGGGTATAAGGGTCTTGCGACCCCACCACAGCGGGATGGCCGGGCTGGAGGATGCGCGGTTTACACCCGGCATGATGTCTCCGTTCTTCCTTTCTCCTTAGATACCCCCCTCCAGGCAGTGGCTGTGCAGCTGCACCTGGATAGGAGGTATACTATCATTTCTGCGTACATTCCACCGTCAGCTGACTTCGACGCGGGGGACTTCCGCCGCGTCGTGGAACGGTTGCCGAGTCGCTATCTTTTGCTTGGAGATCTGAAAGGCAGGCATCCTCTCTGGGAAGATTACCTCTTAAATCCCAGGAGACAATTTCTTGCTGATCTGATCGACGAGCTTGAGATGGGTGTCCTAAACGTGGATGAGTTTACGCATCACTATCCGAGAACCGCTTCATTTTCTTGCCTTGACCTATCTTTGTGCTCTTCGGATGCACAGCCTGATTTTGATTGGGGGGTGGTCGATGACCTCCATGGTAGTAATCACTTTCCCATTCAAATATCATTTTCAGGGCAACTGCCGCCCTAGAGACCACCTCGATGGTGCTTGGCGCGGGCGCGGTAGCCTGCATTTCAGGAAATGACTGAATTCTCTATCTCAGTCGAGGAGTTTAGGTCGGTAGATGAGGCCGTTGAGTTCTTCTCCGGCAACCTCATCGCCGTAGGCCTGACTACTATTCCTAGGACGTCTGGCCGTTTTGCACGCCGACCACTTCCATGGTGGTCGGCCGAGTTTGAGACGGCCCTCAAACAGAAGCGTTATGCCTACATGCGCTATAAGCGCCGCCCGAACGATTTCATTGTCGCTGAATTTCGTCGGGTTAGGGCTAGGTTCCGGTATATTTGGAAGCACGCCCGCCGCTCTTCTTGGCGCGCATACGTGTCTTCACTTAACGGGAAGACCCCTTTAGCTGAGGTGTGGAAGCGATTCAAAAGGATTTGGGGCAAGTTCTCGCCGGAAACCCCCCTCCCGTTCTCCAGGAGAATGGGACCGCAATCTCGGACCCCTCATCCGTGGCGGAATCCTTAGCGACCGCTTTTTTCGCATTCTCTAGCCGGGATGCTGCTCCGCCAGCATTCAATGCACGTCGTGATGTCACGAAAGGCCGCCGGCTGGACTTTACCTACAGAGTCGGAGAACCCTTCAATGAAACTTTACTGTGAGTGAGTTGCGTTCCGCTCTCGCTTCGTGCGCGGACACCGCCCATGGTCCGGACGATGTCCCGTACGCCATGCTTGGACACCTGGGTGACAAGGCATGGCCTTTCTGTTAGATTTGTTTAACAGGATCTGGGTGGAAGGTCTTCTCCCAGACTCCTGGCGAATCGCTACTGCAAACCGGGGAGAGATCACTCTACTCCGACCGGTTTCCGCCGAATCTCTCTAACCTCTTGCGTGTGCAAGTTGATGGAGATATTGGTAAATGTTAGATTAGACTTTCTCCTGGAACTTGCGGCTTCCGCAAGTTCCACTCCAAGTCGGATGCTCTGCTCCGACCTGAAAATGCCGTCTGCGAGGCTTTCCTTCGTAGACAGCACTACGCCACGGTCTTTTCGATCTGGAGAAGGCCTATGATACCGCATGGCGATACGGTATCATGGAGACTCTCCACACGATGGGGGCGAGGGGACGCCTCCCAATGTTTATATGTGAATTTTTGCGAGATCGTCGATTCCGCGTACGGGTGGGGGAGCCCTCTCCGGCTCAAAGAGCAGGAAGAGGGTGTCCCGCAGGGAAGTGTCCTCAGTGTCACACTCTTTGCCCTGAGCATCAACGGCATCACCTCGGTGCTGCCGGAAGATGTTCTGGCTACGCTCAACGTGGACGACCTTTCGATCTCTTTTTGCGCGGCCCAGATGCCAACTCTGTAGCGTCGACTCCAACAGGCATTGAACCGCGTCTCTCGCTATGCCGAAGCGCACAGGTTTCGGTTTTCTTTGTCCAAGACTAAGGTGCTGCACTTCTGCCGCTATACACGGCTTCACCCCCACACAAATTTCTTTCTTAATGGGGTGCGCCTGGATGTGGTGGAATCGCACCGTTTCCTTAGTCTTGTATTCGACCGACGCCTCACCTGGCAGGCTCATATTCGCAGCCTTAGGGTCTCTTGTACCCGCGCCATGTACATTCTCCGTTCCGTAACGTTCAGCGCTTGGGGCGCTGATAGGGCTACTGCCTTACTTTTTTATCGATCCTTTGTTCGCTCGAAGCTCGACTACGGATGCGAGTTTTATGCATCCGCAGCCGAGCGTTTATTGCGGAGGGTGGATTCGATCCACCACACCGGCCTTCGCCTTGCGACCGGTGCCTTCCGCACTTCCCCCATTGAGAGCGTGTTGGTCGATGCTGGGGAGATTCCACTCGCCTGTACGCGCGAGCCCGGCGCCTCCCTCAGTCGCCAACAGCTCTCACTGCATCCGCAGCTGATCTCGATGGTGCCTATGCCGCCGAGAGACGCCAGTCATACCCTAAGCTCTTTGGGTTTAGGGCTAAAAAACTCCTTCGAGAGGTAGATATAGCTCTCGGGCCGGTGGCGCCCCTGGTTCTGCCCAGGACGCCACCCTGGGGGGTACCACATTTGGCTATTTGTCGTCACGCCTCTGCTCCCAAAGCTTGTACTGCGCCGGGAGTATTGCGTTCGACCTTTTTGGAGCACACATCGTGTCACGCTGGAACCGTGCCAGTGTATACGGATGGCTCCAAGTCCCAAGAGGGGGTCGGCTTCCACGCCGTATCCCCTCTGTTTGAAGTCAGCGTCTGTCTTCACGGCCGAGCTGGGTGCAATACACCACTCGGTACCGGAGATTACGCGACGTGCCCGGTTCTGAGACCTGATTGTGATCTATAGCGACTCACAAAGCGCCCTGAGTGCTCTCGGGGCATTGGAATCTCCGCATCCCCTGGTTCGCGATATCCGTGACACCACGGTTTTGGCGAGCCGGGCAGATGTCGAGATTATCGTCTGCTGGGTTCCTGGAGATGTAGGAATTGCGGGGAATGAGGGCGCCAAAGAGTCCACGAGGACTCTGCGACCGGACCAGCGTTTCGCTCTTCCTCACACCGACTACATGGCAGGAATACGGGCAGCTCTTCGGACTGCTTGGCAAAGAAGATGGGAGACGGTCGAAGGGAACTTAAAGTTGCGTGCCATTGCGCCGCGACCGTTCCCATGGACCTATCCCCCAATGCCGCGGCGTCTTCAGGTTGCTTTCTGTCGTCTCCGAATCGGACACACTCGTGTGACGCATCGCTATCTGATGGAGCGCTCGCCTGCGCCCTATTGCAACGACTGCGTCGTCCCCCAGACTGTTCGGCACATTCTTGTCGAATGTCCCAGTCTGGGTGATCTTCGCGCACGACATTTGTCCCGGTACCGGGATGGGTGGGGTCGCTACTGCCTGTCCCTTGTACTCGGGATGAGTGCGTGCACATCGACTGTGGACTTGTTGACTTTTGGTGGGAGGCCGGCCTTCTCCCTATTATTTAAGCAGGGGGTTGTTTTTTCTTTCCTTTAGTTTGCACGCTCCTCCGCCGGGGGACCTCTCCCCGACGAAGGAGCTTGCTTCCTGTCCCCCATTTGGGGTGTGTTTTTCTTTTCTTTAATTTTATTTTAAAGTAGCCTAGAACTAGGCCAATATTAATACGGTGACTAATGCCCATGTAGGCAGTCGCCAGATGAGCTCTTAAAAAAAAAAATGGTCCCGATGATATTCCGAGCGCCATGCTTCGTTCAATGGTGGTGAGGGGATGCCTCGCCATTTTTTGTCGTCAGTTCTTACGCTAGCGCCGATGTCCGACACGGATAGGAAGGAGCCCTTAGGGCAGGAAGCGTCCTGGAAAGAAGTGTCTTCAGTGTCACGCTCTTTTCCCTGAGCATCAATGGTATCACCTCGGTGCTACTGGAATATGTTCTCGCTACGCTCTACCTAGATAACCTTTCGATATCTTTAGACGTGGTTCAGAATGCCAACCTTGGAGCGCCGCCCCTCCGGAGTTTCTTTGGCCAAGACTAAGGTGGTTCACTTTTTGACATCTTCCCTGGCATTACCTTGACCTACTTCTAAATGGAACTCGCATGAACTTGGGAGACTCGCACCGACACCAGTGAGGCTCATGTCAGCAGCCTTAGGTTCTCCTGTTCCCGCATTATGGACATCGTCTACTCATGGCGTGCAGCAAGTAGACTATTTGATGGAGCGCTCGCCTGCGCCCTATTGCAACGACTGCGTCGTCCCCCAGACTGTTCGGCACATTCTTGTCGAATGTCCCAGTCTGGGTGATCTTCGCGCACGATGCCTGTCCCGGTACCGGGGTGGGCGGGGTCGCTACCGCCTGTCCCTTGTACTCGGGACGATTGCGTGCACATTGACTGGTGGACTTGTTGACTATTTGGGGGAGGCCGGCCTTTTCCCTTTCATTTAACTAGGTTTAGTTGTTTTTTTGTTATTGTTTTGTTATTGTTGTTTCCTGTTCAATTTTTTTAAAGTAGCCTAGAACTAGGCTGTTTGTTTACGGCGACTTATGCCTAAGTGGGCAGTCGCCAGATAGCCCCTTAAAAAAAAAATTTAAAAAATGCAGCAAGTAGTAGTGGTTCGCCGTGCCCCCTAAGGGGCACGGCGATTTGCTTTCCTGGCCGCCCTGCTGAGGGGACGCCCGTCCGGCCCCAGCTCCTTTCTCCAGGTTGCCTCTTTTCCTTTCTGCTTGCTCACTTTCCATACCTCTCCCACAACTTTCTCTGGTCGTCCTTTAATTTCTCAGGGGAGACCAACCATCCCACATCGGGGCTGAGGGGGAAGGGAACAACGCCCCCTCACCCCTGAGGTCCGGTTTGAGGTAGTGGGTTTTTAACAACCTTCTTCACCCCCACCTTCCTCACATCTTTCTTTCTCCTTTCACTGGCTATCGATTTTACGCCGTGCCTAAGGTGGAGCAGCCAGGTCACTAGGCGGGTGGAGTGGCCTCAAATGGCGGCAGCTGGTTTTGCCGTCCTCGGGTTCAACTTTCCCAGAACGGGCGACTGCTTCGGGTGATGAGCGTTTGCGTACAGTAAAAAGTAGAGGTTATGGACCCGATGATGAAAAAAAAATATCCACTTACCCGGTAACATCGTCTGTCCGCCCTCGGGCAGCTCCACCCCCTCCCTCTCTGGGATCTTTTCTTCAGGGGTTGTTCCCAGAGAGGCTCTGGCCTTCTCGTGGCGAGGGGGGTCAGCCCTGGGCCCTCTAGGGGACCCATGGTGCTGCCAACAAGACTTTTAACATACCCCTCTTTCTTTCCTCCTCTATTACGATCTTCCACTGCCCTTTATTTCCCCCTCTCCCTTCACCTATCTAGTGGTCCTTATCAATATCCGACCTCTGCTCGTTTAATGGATTGATTCTGAATTGTTCTTTCATGAAGGTGAAAGAGGCTGGGCATCTCCACCGCCTTCGCCTACCGAATGCCCAAGGAGAAACCCATCGTTGGCCCCTTTTCTCCGTGCGTAGGAGAACTCGGGCAGCCTCTTAGGGTTACAAAGATGGTGTGGTGGATCCGTATCCATTCTCCAAGAGGACATACCGGACGTAACTGATTGCATAGTTGCAGTAGTGCCGGGCCCTTGTAGGCCTCCATGGTGGGGAGCCCCGAGGGAGAATGCGAAGTTTTTTTCTTTTTGCAATGGCTAGCCATAAACCAAAAACCTCCCCTTCTCGTAAGGGTTCTCGTGCCAAACGTTCCTTAGCTTCCCATTCAGCCTTTCCTCGCTCGTTGGACCCCTATTCCAACGAAGTAGACCCAGATCTTGATTATCCTCGCTTTCTTGTCATGAATTCATCATCTGACATCCCACTTGCAAAAGTCGATGTGTTTGACGTCAATGAATCTTTTGAGTCCCGCTGTGGTGAACCCCGCCGGATGTGGTCAAGAGGAAGTGGTGATGTCGTAGTCGAGGTGTCATCCCACTCCCAACACAACCTTGTGCGAAATCTATCTTCGATAGCTGAAATTCCAATAACTGTCTCGCCCCATCCGCGTCTGAATTTCGTCAAAGGTGTCGTCCGTTCAAACGAACTAAAGGACTACGACCCCACCCGCCTTCAGAGTAAGCTCAGTACCCAACGTGTCACACACGTACACAGGGTAACTAAAACATTAGGCTCCACTAAAGTTCCAACCGCCACACTGATTTTAACATTTGAACGACAAGAACTGCCCCAGTATATTAAAGCTGGGTACCTCCGTGTCCCGGTAAGTCCCTACATCGAACTACCCAGACGCTGCTTCAATTGCAATCAATTTGGACATGTTGGCCGAGCTTGTCGGCACCCTCGCTCCTGCGTGAATTGTAGCTCTGACTACCATGGCCCCGAATGCACCAAAACACCCCACTGTGCCAACTGCGGAGGTACCCACAGTGCTGCGTCGAAACTCTGCTCTATATTTTTGTATGAAAAGGAAGTTCTCGCTTTGCGCGACTCCCTACGTCTAGATATAAGAGAGGCCCGCCAGCGTGCCCGAGCACAAACCTCGCCACTCGGCCGGCTCTTCTCTGACGTTTTACGTGATGCTGGACGAAACCGACCATCACGCGCGAGTTCCGACCAGCCTGAATCACTTCACCCTAGATCTACTCGCAGCGTCGAAAATATTCAGAATATGCAGTCGAAGCATCGCTCTCATACCGAGATAATTAATGTAGCCCCCCTCTCTCCAGCAGCTCTTGCTGGGAGAGACGCTCAGGGTGAGACGCTTGAAGACATCAGGCGCTATTTGAAAGAATCCTCAACATCGACCAGTGAAGGTTCATCCACCCGGCCACGAGACTCAAAGCCCAGTGGTAAGAGAAAGGATTCCTCACCTGGGTCATCGACCACCAATAAGCGGGCAGCCTCTGGAGCCGACTCGGACGAACCCCGAGAATCTCCAATGGACTCCTCCCCTATGGTCGAACATTCTCTGCCGTTAAGTCCGTCTCGCCCTTCACAGGACGTAGGCCCCATCTTGATCCAAACGATGGCAGAAATACACCCAGCTCCACACACCTCGCTCAGATCACCTGTTCGTCCCGCTCACCCTTCAAACCAAGATCCGATTGAAGCAGTTGATACTCCAACATCACCAACTGCGGCGGTTGGACCAACTCCTCAGACACCTAAAATACCCTCGACCCATGAATCCGGATCTACCGGCCGAAAATCCCTTCTTGATCTTCCTTTTCCGCCAGGTTGCGAGCCCGAATTACAATCAAGGGCCTCGGTCGGTTCTCCGAAACCCACGAAAAAAACCTCAGTTACTACTCCATCTAGGATTTCTTCCCCTGCAAAAGCAGGATCCTCAAAATCAGCTCTCCGTCTCCCAAGCTCTTTGGGAAGAACCTCAAATACATTATCGGCTTCAAAAGAGAAAAAGATATCCACAGTGGTATCTAATCGTCACACATAATATCTTCCATTTTACAATGGAATTGTCAAGGAGTTCTTCCAAAGTGGGAAGAACTCAAAATCCTTTTGACGACTATCCACCCCGCTGTTATTTGTCTCCAGGAGAATAAACTGGGTATACGGCCCTTTCCGCCGGTACCCGGTTTTCTCACTTTCAACTCTATTGCTCCTGCTGGAAGCCCCTCTCATGGAGGGGTGTCAATCATGGTATCTTCATCCTACCATGTTTCTCTCATCTCCCTACATACTACCCTCCAAGCTGTTGCTGTGAGGGTTTTTCTTACTAAGCTTTTTACCGTTTGCTCTATTTACCTACCCCCTTGTTTATCATTGTCAAGATCCGACCTTTTAGAACTTATAGACCAGTTGCCCTCCCCATTCTTATTACTAGGAGATTTTAACGCCCGTCACCCATACTGGGGTGACATCACTCGAAATGCCAAAGGCAGTGTTTTAGAGTCTCTTTTATTATCTGACCTTCTTTGTGTTTTAAATACTGGCGATTTTACCTCTTATCATGTCCAGACGGACTCTTTTAGCTGTGTTGACCTGTCTGTTTGTTCCCCTGATTGCTTCACGGAATTTCGATGGTCAATTCTTGACGATCTCCATGGAAGTGACCACTTCCCTATTGTCTTGTCGGCCCTTCAAGTTAGCCCTCATACAACCATGCCCCTTAAGTGGGACTTAGGTCATGCAGATTGGGAAGGTTTCCAAGAGGCGTCCTTCACAAATGCATCTTTGGGGACCTTCAATGGAGTGGACGCGGCAGTCAAATACTTTACATCGACTATCTACAATGCAGCAACACAAACCATCCCACGGAGGCGACCTGTCACGGGCCGCTCAACCGTGCCCTGGTGGACTTCGACGTGTGCAACAGCTATCAAAAAATACAAGTTAGCCCATGCCCGATTCCGAAAGAACCCAACTTTGTGCAACAAGGTCGACCGAAACCGAGCTCGTGCGCTTCGCCAAAGAACCCTTCGTCAAGCTCGCCGAAATTCATGGCGCAGATACGTTTCATCGATCTCCTCTATGACACCTACTGCTAAGATCTGGAAGAGGATTAATAAGATCAGGGGCCGTTATGCTAATCATCATACCCCCACACTCAACTTAGACGGTTCCTTGGAGAATGACGGCCTGGCGGTCAGCAATGCTTTTGCTGACCATTTCCGCGCCGTCAGCAGTGTCAGCCGTTACGATAAGGCTTTTCAATCCTACAAATCAAAGGAAGAATCTCATTCTCTCAACTTCACAACAAAATCTAACCTTCCGTATAACGCTCTATTCAGCATCTATGAGCTGCAAAGAGCTTTGTCCCTTTGCAGATCTACTTCCCCTGGCCTTGATGAGATCCATTTCGACATGATTCGGCACCTACATCCACACTCTACTCTCTTCCTGCTTGATTTGTACAACCTTATATGGGTGAAGGGTTTTTACCCGTCGTCATGGCGCATTGGGATCATCCTTCCCTTTGTCAAACCGGGCAGGGACGGGTTGAATGCAGATCACTACCGCCCTATAGCTCTCACCAGCTGTTTGAGTAAGTTGCTGGAAAAAATGATATTGGAGCGCCTAAACTGGTTCCTAGAAGCCAATCACCTTCTCTCTCCATTTCAATGTGGCTTCCGCAAAGGTCATAGTACCCTTGACCTACTAGTACGTTTCGAGGGATCAGTCCGGAAAGCTTTCTCATTAAAGCACCGAGTCCTAGCCATATTTTTCGATATTGAGAAAGCCTACGACACAACATGGAGATACGGCATCTTGAAGCAGTTATACGTCTGGGGGATGAGAGGCCTTTTACCTTCATTTATTCAAAGTTTTTTAGCATCTCGATCCTTCAAGGTACGTGTTGGAGACGCATACTCTGACCTGCAACCCCAAGAGGAGGGAGTTCCTCAGGGCAGTGTTTTAAGTGTCTTATGTTTTATAATTGCCATCAATGATATTATTTCGTCTCTCCCAGAAGGTGTATCGGCAACTCTGTTTGTCGATGATTTAGCACTATACTGTTCCTCACCTCGCCTTTCATCAGCAGCGCGTCGGCTACAACTGGCGGTCGATGCTGTATCCAAAAGAGCACAACTTAAGGGATTCCGCTTTTTCACGACCAAAACCAAAGCAATGTATTTTCACCGAGGCAGAGGAGTTCTTGTTCCGCCATCTATATCCTTACAAGGCGAAGAAATAGAGTTTGTCTCCGAGTTTCGTTTCCTCGGCGTAACTCTCGACCCAAAGTTATCCTGGTTACCACACCTACGCCGACTTCGAACAGGCTGTCTGCGGGCTCTAGACATTTTGAAAGTCCTCTCACACACTTCGTGGGGCAGTGACCGACAAACATTGTGGACATTATACACAGCCCTCGTTCAATCCAAATTGGATTATGGCTGTCAAATTTACTCATCGGCTTCCCCTTCAGCCCTTAAAATGCTGAACCCCATTCGAAACCTTGGAGTTCGCCTTTCTAGTGGAGCCTTCCGTACTTCTCCTGTCAACAGCCTTTACTGCGAGAGTGGGGTACTCCCTTTGCCCTACCATAGACTTCAAATCTGCATGCGATACCTCTGCCGAGTACAGCAAGCCCCTGTATCAGAGGTCTACAGATGCCTGTATGCTGCCGAATCAACGGCGGCATATGATAAGTTGCCATCTTTACCCCGCCCTTTGAACCTTCGCATAGGAGATCATCTCTCTAACCTGGGTGCTCCAAGGGTCCTTACCCTTCCATCCTTACTGAACCCTAGGTGGCGTGCTCCTCTCCCCACAATATGTACCAACACGTGGAGCCTGGAGAAGTCCTCCATGGACCCTCGCATCATTAAAAGCCTCTTCTTAGAGCATTCGATCTCCCACAAACAATGCTGCCCACTCTACACGGATGGCTCTAAGTCGGACGGTGGTGTGGGCGCCGCAGCCATCTACCCAGGAGGAGAATTCTTAACTTTATCTTTGCCGCCAGCAGCATCCATTTTTACCGCTGAACTTTCAGCAATCCTTTTAGCCTTTAGACTCATCCAAATTTTACCTTTTAGTGATTTTGTCATTTTTTCCGACTCAAGGAGTGTCTTACAATCAATTAGATCTTTTAATGCGTCCCATCCCGTGGTCACAGAAATTTGCAACTGGCTGATCCAAAATGCATCCCGATATAGAATTATTTTTTGCTGGGTTCCTGGGCATGTGGGGGTCCTGGGCAACGAGAAGGCTGATCGGCTGGCCCGCTCAGCACATTCTGTGTCCCCTGAGAACTCTGCTCTGCCTTTTAGGGACTACTTTCCTTCAATAAGAAAGTATATTTTTCAACTGTGGCAGAATGAATGGGATGACTGTTCATCATCCAAACTATACAAAATAAAAAATTCTATTCGCTCTTGGCCCTCGAGTCGTCATAGAATGCGGTCGTTGGAGGTGGCCCTTTGCCGAGTTCGCATTGGCCACACGAGACTTACTCACGGCCATCTTGTTTCGGGTGATGCCCATATCAGCCCTCGCTGTCGTTTTTGTGGTGGGGACCAATCGGTTGCCCACCTTTTATTGGATTGTAGCCATTTTACCATTCTCCGGTTGTCCTGTTTCCCGACCCTTTTAACTATTCCTCAACACACCCGTCTTCGATTCATATTGGCGGAGGAATCTTTTAACCCGTCGTTTTTTAAATTTTTGTCACAAAGTGGTCTCCTCCACCTTTTATAGATGATATTTCTCGTCTCACCCTAGCGGCCATATAGAATCCACTTGGATTGGGCAGCAACCCACCGGTAACTTATCTTAAATCTTAAATCTTAAATCTTAAATCTCGGGCAGCTCCAAAACTCCGACTGGAGAGGAGATTTACTCCTATCCTATGCATATAGCTGTAGGGGACTCCCGCTCACGGTGGGGGTGGCTAGATAGGACCAACCCTATTAGGGGTGCAAGAGATGGCAGGGCCCGTCGTCCCGTGCCTCTTAATGTCCTGCAGGCGCGTGCGACTAGTTTGCAGGGGGGGGGGGGCAGTGTACCTGCCCTCCTCTCTTCCTCCACGGATGCTGGTTCGCCAGCATTTGAAGGTAAAAGAAGAATCTCAAATGGGATATGTGATATCTTGAGAGGGGGGGGGGGGGCACATGGTGACCCAAGCACTGAACCCGAGTCCGCCCCTGTGCAAGGTCCTCCTCAGACGCCTCTGGCCCACGACGTATTACAAGGAGAGGAGAGAAATCCTCGCTCGGCTGGTGCCCCTGTGACAGCCAAGACCTTCTCCATTTCAGAGAAGTATCTTTCTGAGGCCGGTCCTGCCGGCGGAGGGGAGAAGCGAGTTTATTCCCCGCCCTCCTCTCCTAAAAAGAAAAATAGTAAAGACTTAGGGCTCCTCTCGCTCCTGTTTCGGTATGCGACCAAGCCAAGATTGGCACCTCCTGCTCGGGTGCTACCTCGTGTGGAGAGTCCCAGGCTAACACCAAAAGTGTGCAGAGCGGACCCTCGATTATGTCGGAGCCCCTCATTCAGGGGTTACCTGGCATTTTCGAGCCCGGTGTCTTCAAACGCTTCCTTGTAGTCGCTCAATTGATGGCTTTAGCTAGAGTGATTGGCAGAGAGCCAAATGTGACCCGTTTCTAGCGAATGCGTGTAATCCCTCCGAGACGGCCATGATTAGTGCCCTTTAGACACTTGATGTCACGCCGGTGAATGTGAAGCCGCACTCTACCATGAACTTCTTAAAGGAGTGCTTTATGCGAGGGAACTCGTGGACTACTCCTGAGTCTAACGACTCTGGAGGCACCACCCCTCCCCGAAAGGACAACATTAAAGGAGATTCTACCTCTACGTCCACACCCAGTCGTAGGCTGAGTGGCTCGGAGATGGTCGATCGGGTAAAGGAGGGACCCCCTCCCTTCCTTAGAGGCGGAGGGAGGAAAAGACTCGTATGGCGCATTGTCCTGCCACAGGGCCCAGAGTTGTGCCTCCGGGAAGCGTACGGACATTCACGTGAGGGTCGTCTCTTCGATGAGGGCCCCCGCATCTCCCTCGAGCTAGGCCTGGAGGTCATATTCCTTCAATGGAATTGCCGCGGACTCCGGGCCAACTAGGAGGATCTGCGGAGGTTCGTCTCATCCTGTTCCCCGTTAGCTATCTTTTTGCAGGAGACCATGCTGGGCGCGTGCCCTCTGCCCGCCCACCCGCAGTATAAGGGTTTTGCGACCCAACCACAATACAAGAGGATGCGCCATTTACACCTGCATGATGTCTCCGTCATTCACTTTGCTGTAGATACCTCCTTTCAGGCAGTAGCTGCGCAGCTGCACCTGGATAGGAGGTATACTCTTATTCCTGCATACATTCCACCGTCAGCTGACTTCGATGACGCGTGGCTGAAGGGTATTAATGTTCGAAGTAAGGCGTCGTTAAGCTGAAAGATAGCCGGGCGGTGGTTTTGGCAAAGGTGCGAGGGATAGACTTGTAAATACAATATACATGTTTGTGAATGGCTGGAAGAACGTGTAAAAGTTGGGTTGATTATGTGAACAAGTGTTTGAAAGATAGAGAGAGGGTGGATAATAATGTCTAAGGTATGAATTTAGGTGATTCGTGAACGGGCGTGTCTAGGGACCCTCTTTCCAAGTATGAACCCCACTAAGTGGATAAGATTGCTACACTACTTAGCACTCTATCGCTATGAAAGGTAAATTACGGCATAATAGGGTGGCAACGCGCCAATACCACTTTGTGGGATACTTATTGGTCAATGGTCAGGTCTTGATAAGACTCAAATCAAGGTGGACTTAAAAAAAGCAAAACATGTAACCTCCTTTCTTCCTACAGATGCCTGAGCCGCGATGGGTGATCTCAATGGGCTCTTGCGCAAATGGTGGGGGCTACTACCACTATTCTTATTCGGTAGTTCGAGGCTGCGACCGAATCGTCCCAGTGGATATTTATGTCCCTGGTTGTCCCCCTACTGCCGAAGCCCTCTTGTATGCCATCCTGCAGTTGCAGCGCAAAATTAAAAATATGAAAACCTTTCAAATGTGGTACAGAAAATGAAACTACTGTCATTTTGTAAATAGTATTTTGGCTCTGTTTAGTATAATATCCTGCATTAAAAGATTAATTTATTAAGTTGACATAGCTTCAATTTATCGTTTTGAATACTTGTTAATTATGCTTGCTTATCTTAAATTATTATTGTTTGTTTGCCTTAAATTATCCTAAAGTATAGCCAGAAACTCTTTGGATTTCAAGGTTTGGTACTCAGGATGGAAAGCTATTTCTAGAAATGCAATCTTGTGTTGCCACTGGTTATTTAGGGAGGAAAAGTAAACAACCTGAAGAAAATTCGAGCCATTGGGAAAATTGGATTTACACTGAGCACAACATTCTGCTTAAGTCATTAACGGGCGGATAATTCTGACTCAACCATTGTCGCTAATTAAAACCTTCCTTGATTCACGTCGAATGAGACGGGCTACCGAGTTCCGTCCCTCTTGAAGGGAAAAAAAGTCCATTATTGAAGTTCCAGTTAGCAGAAATATCGCGGATTCAAACATTTTCACCGCGAAATGCAAGGCTCGAGATCTATTAGCCAACGATGATGGAATGTTGTCTTGAATAAAGTTGTATTGCTGGAAACAAAAAATACATTCAAAAAATTGTATAAAGGAAGCACAGAAAACTTCCACGCGCAATTACGTATAAAAAAAGCTAATGCCAGTCGATGGTGTTTTTTGAAAAGAGGCTCTCAAGAAATTCTAAGCTTAGTGTTAGAAAACAAATAGTTACGGGCAGTTATTTTTAGTGGCATTTTCCCACCCTGTTTAATGCTTAGTTGCATCGATTCTTTTGCTATCTTTTTTCATTGCACTTAAAAAATATCAACTAAGAATATTTCAATCAGAAGAACTTTTTATAAGAAAATGGCTATAAAAAGTAGTCTCATCTATCACATTCAATGAGTAGGGGCTGGTCGACCATCCATATCTTTAGTCTCTTACACCGGCTACAAACCCTGTTTTTAAGCATATTGATAAAGCATGTTGGACGAATAATCCCAAGATCATTTCCTGATTCCGAGAATTTTATAAATGAACAGATTCACAACATTTAAGGATGCGTGAAGTGACGCCTAATCAGTCTCCGACGATGTGCAGCTGCCACCACTTGATATTCTACTCCCACACCGGTTTAAGCTATATTCAATTGCAAGTGAGAACACTTTCTCTTTCTATGGTGGAGAAATAGGAATACCACGATCGCGTCTAAGGAGAATAAATATGCTTGGATCCATACAAGTAATCACGGAAAAGTCAAAGAATTCATAACTACCCTAATTGTCTGAATAGCGCGGGGTCCTTGAATGCCTTTGATGAGTGCAATGGTCGCATCTGCCGAGATATTCTCGTCCAAGTACTGGAGTAGCCAGGCGACCACCAAGCCTACGCGCCCTAGCCCACCCATGCAATGGATTAGAACCTTCTTGCGGGCCACCAGGAGCCTCTTGAGGCAAAAGAGGATGCTCATCATGATGTCGATGGAATGCGCAATGCCATCTTGCATCGGGTAGTGGTGTACACCGAGGCCACGTCCATCGTACTTAGTTAATAAGTTGGGCACGCGGCAGCGCAGCAGCTTTCCCCGGCACCATCACATCACTGATGCTTTCAGTTTCGATTGTGTCTAGAAAGGCTGGAATAAAAGACAAAGCCCGAGGAAAGTTACTTTCACCACACACTTAGGGTAATAAAGACAGGATTTGGGTTATTATGATGTGATCGGCTTATGTAATAGGAAGGCTACTGGCACCAATTTGCAGGATTTAATAGGCCCAGCAAGAAACTCCACAAAATGGATGCTCGGTGGTCTTATTAAATCATAAAAACTCCACACATATAAAATAATATGTATAACCTTCAACGGTCGCTTGCATCCTTACTATTTACATATATATCTTCATTCCTTATTTTATATATTAATTCGTATATGCAAAATAGTATATACATTCTCATCTTAATCTCGTATTAGACATATTATTTAATATGTGTGGAGTTTGTTAGGATTTAATAAGACGACCAGGCGTCCATTTTGTGGAGATTCTTGCTGGACCTATTGAATCCTGCAATATGGTGCCAGAAGCCTACCTATTACATAAACCGATCACCACAGTGACACTCTTTGACAATGTCTTCTCACTTCTAAACTAGCAGGAAACTAATACTCAAAGAGGCGTTTCACTTTTCCTCGCCCATGGGCGCCACGAGGCACGTCGATGGTGGAAGTTGATAATTTTAAGAACTCATCTGGCGAGTGCCTACTTGGGCATTAGACGCCGTATTAAAAACTGCCTAGTACTAAGCTACTTTAAAATAAGATTAAAAAAAAAAACACTAAAAATTTTAAAAAGGCAACGAGCAAGAAGGGAAAAGGTCCGCCTCTGCCCGGCGCAGGAACGTGCGCCTACTAAAATAAAAAAAAAACCGAACTAGTTAAATAAAGGGAAGGCTGGACTCCTCCAAAAAGTCTAAAAGTACACAGGTCGGTGTGGACGAATCCGTCCCGAGTACAAGGGACAGGCAGTAGCAACCCCGCCCATCCCGGTACCGGGAAAGGTAAACGTGCGCAAAGATCACCCAACCTGGGACATTCGACCAGAATGTGCCAAATAGTCTGAGGGACGACGCAGTCGTCGCAATAGGGCGCAGGCGAGCGCTCAATCAAAAATAGCGATGCGTCACACGAGTGTGTCCGATTCGGAGACGACAGAAAGCGGCCTGAAGCCGTCACGGCATTGGGGGATAGATCCATGGGAACAGTAGCAGCGCAATGGCACGCAACTTTAAGTTCCCTTCGACCGTCTCCCATCTTCTTTACCAAGCAGTCCGAAGAGCTGCCAGTATTCCTGCAATGTAGTCTGTGTGTGAAAAAGCGAAACGCTGGTCCGGTCCTCGCGGTCTCTTTGGCGCGCTCATTCCCCGGAATTCCTACATGTCCAGTAACCCAGCAGAAGATAATATTGAGATCCACCCGGCTAACTAAAACCATAGCATCAAAGATATATATATTTTTTTTTTTAATTTTATAGAGCCCATCTGGCAACTGCCCACTTGGGCATACGTCACCGAAAAACACGACAGCCTAGAACTAGGCTACTTTAAAATAAAAATATGAAAACAGAACAATGATATAAATTGGAAAAACTTAACAATCAGGAAGCAATCTCCGGCAGCAGGGGAAGGTATCCCTGAGCCCGGAGCAGGAGAGTGCAACCTACAAAACAAAACCATAACAAACAAAAAATAACCTTAAATAAAGGAGAGAAGCCCGGCCTCCCCCCCAAAAAAGTCAACATACACGAATCCGTCCCGAGTACAAGGGACAGGCTGTAGCAACCCCGCCCATCCCGGTACCGGGACAGGTATCGTGCGCGAAGGTCACCCAGACTGGGACATTCGACAAGAATGTGCCGAAAAGTCTGGGGGACGAAGCCGGCGAGCACTCCATCAAATAGCGATGCGTCACACGAGTGTGCCCGATTCGAAGACGACAGAAAGCAACCTGAAGCCACCGCAGCATTGGGTGATAGGTCCATGGGAACAGTAGCAGCGCAATGGCACGCAACTTTAAGTTCCCTTCAACCGTCTCCCATCTTCTTAGCCAAGCAGTCCGAAGAGCTGTCCGTATTTCTGTTATGTAGTCGGTGTGAGGAAGAGCGAAACGCTGGTCCGGTCGCAGAGTCCTCGCGGACTCTTTGGCGCCTTCATCGGCGCGCTTATTCCACGCAATTCCTACATGTCCAGGAACCCAGCAGAAGATAATCTAGACATCTGCCCGGCTCGCCAAAAACGTGGCGTCACGGATATCGTGAACCAGGGGCTGTGGAGAGTCCAAAGCCACGAGAGCACTCAGGGCACTTTGTGAATCGAATAAATCACTATCTGGTCTCCGAACCGGGCAGGTCGCGGAATCTCCCGTATCGAGTGGTGTATTGCCACCAACTTAGTCGTGAAGACAGAGGCAGCGCCTGGCAGAGCCCCGCTGACTTCAAACAGAGGAAATACGGCGTGGGAACAGACCCACTCTTCTGACTTGGAGCCATCCGTATACACTGGCGCGGTTCCAGCATGACACGACATGTGTTCCAAAAATGCCGAATGCAATACTCCCGGCGCTGTACAAGCTTTGGGAGCAGGGACGTGGTGACAAATAGTCAACGATGAACCCACCAGGGTGGCGCTCTGGGCAGAACAAGGCGCCACCGGCCCGAGAGCTATATCTAGCTCTCCAAGGAGTTCCCCCCCCCCATAAACCTAAAGGACTTAGGATATGACTTGAGTCCTCGGGGGCATAGGGACCGTCGAGATCAGCTGCGGATGCTTTGATAGCCGTTGGTGACTGAGGGAGGAGCCGGTCTTGCGCGTACAGGCGAGTGATGCAATGTACGCGGCGTAGAGCCAGTGGCATTTCCCCAGCATCGATCAACAGGCTCTCAATGGGGAAGTGCGGAAGGCACCGGTCGCAAGGCAAAGGCCTGTGTGGTACATCGAGTCCACCTTCCGCAATAAACGCTCGGCTGCGGATGCATAAAACTCGCATCCGTAGTCGAGCTTCGAACGAACAAAGGATCGATAAAAAAGTAAGGCAGTAGCGCTATCAGTGCCCCAAGCGCTAAACGTCACGGAACGGAGAATATCCATGGCGCGGGTACGAGACCCAAAGGCTGCGAATATGAGCCTCCCAGGTGAGGCGTCGGTCAAATACAAGACCAAGGAAACGGTGAGATTCAACGATTTCCAGGCGTAAGGGTGGAGTCGTGGATGGCGGCAGAAGTGCAGCCCCTTAGTCTTGGTCAAAGAAAACCGAAACCTGTGCGCTTCGGCATAGCGAGAGACACGGTTCAATGCCTGTTGGAGTCAACGCTCGAGTTGGCATCTGGGCCGCGCCAAAAGAGATCGAAAGGTCGTCCACGTAGAGCGTAGCGAGAACATCTTCCGGCAGCACCGAGGTGATGCCGTTGATGCTCAGGGCAAAGAGTGTGACACTGGGGACACTTCCCTGCGGGACACCCTCTTCCTGCTCCTTTGGACCGGAGAGGGCTCCCCCCACCCGCAAAAATTAAGATATAAACATTGGGAGGCGTCCCCTCGCCCCCATCATGTGGAGAGTCTCCATGATACCGTATCGCCATGCGGTATCATAGGCCTTCTCCAGATCAAAAAAACACCATGGTGTAGTGGTGTCTACGAAGGAAGGCCTCGCAGACGGCATTTTCGGGGCGGAGGGAGCAGAGCATCCGACGTGGAGTGGAACTTGAGGAAGCCACACTGTGCAGAAGACAGATGGCCTCCGCTGTCCAGGAGAAAGGCTAGTCCAAAATTTACCAATTTCTCCGTCAACATGCACACGCAAGAGGTTATAGAGATCGGGCGGAAACGGGCCTGAGTAGAGTGATCTCTCCCGGGTTTGCGAAAGGCGAGCATAGTAGCGATTCGCCAGGAGTCTGGGAGGAAACTCTCCACCCACATCCTGTTGAACAAATCTAACAGAAAGGCCATGCCTTGCTCACCCAGGTGTCGAAGCATGGCGTACGGGACATCGTCCGGACCATGGGTGGTGTCCGCGCACGAAGCAAGAGCGGAGCGCAATTCACTCATAGTAAACCTGTCGTTGAAGGGTTCTCTGCCTCTGGAGGTAAAGTCCAGTCGGTGGCCTTCCGCGACATCACGACGCGCATTGAATGCTGGCGGAGCAACATCTTGAATAGAGAATGCGGAGAAAGCGGTCGCGAATGATTCCGCCACGGACGCGGGGCCTGAGATTGCGGTCCCATTCTCTTGGACAACGGGAGGCAGGACATGCGAGAACCTGCCCCGAATCCTTTTGACTCGCTTCCACACCTCAGCTAAAGGGGTCTTCCCGTTAAGTGAAGACACGTATGCCCACCAAGAAGAGCCACGAGCGTGCTTTGAAATATACCGGAACCTAGCCCGACGAAATTCACCCACACTGAAATCGTTCGGGCGGCGTTATAGCGCATGTAGGCATAACGCTTCTGTTTAAGGGCCGTCCCACACTCGGCCGACAACCACGGGAGTGGTCGGCGTGCAAAACGACCAGACGTCCTAGGAATAGTAGTGAGGCCCGTGGCGATGAGGTTGCCGGAGAAGAACTCAACGGCCTCATCTACCGACCTAAACGCCTCGACTGAGATAGAAAATTCAGTCATTTCCTGAAATGCAGGCCACCGCGCCTGCGCCAAGCATCATCGAGGTGGGCTCTCAGGCGGCAGTTGCCCTAAAAATGATATTTGAATGGGAAAGTGATCACTACCATGGAGGTCATCGACCACCCCCCCAATCAAAATCAGGCTGTGCATCCGAAGAGCACAAAGATAGATTAAGGCAATAAAATGAAGCGGTTCTCGGACCGCTCTTCGATCAGATCGGCAAGGACTTTTCCCCTGGGATTTATGGAGTAATCTCCCCCGAGAAGATGCCTGCCGTTCAGATCTCCAAGCAAGAGAAAGGGCCTCGGCAACCGTGCCACGACGCGGCGGAAGTCCCCCGCGTCGAAGTCAGCTGACGGGGGAATGTACGCAGAAATGATAGAATACCTCCTATCCAGGTGCAGCTGCACAGCCTGAAAGGAGGTAATCTAAAGAGAAAGGAAGAACGGAGACATCATGCCGGGTGTAAACCGCGCATCCCCCAGCCCGGCCATCCAGCAGGGGTGGGGTCGCAAGACCCTTATGCATGGTCTCCCGCAAAAAGATAGCTAACGGGGAACGGGACGAGACGAGCCTCCACAGCTCCTCCCTCAGTTGGCCCGGATCCACGGCAATTCCATTGAAGGAATATGTCGGCCAGGCCTAGCTCGGAGACGCGGGCGTATTCCTCAAACAGAAGACCCACACGGGAATGGCCGTACGCATCCCGGGCACTGTCGCCTTCGAGGACTTATTGGGGAAGGTTAGGCTCGCTTCGAAACCTTAGGCGGGCGTTGCGGCTTCGGAGGCGGGTGGGCCCTCTTTTCGAGGAACCACCGTCTCCGAGCCTCTTGCTCGCCTTACGGGAAATGGTCACGCTGGGGGAGCCTTGGTTTTAGCCGGGGCTGGGTGTGGACCCTTTTTGCCGCCATCTTTACCAGGGGAGCGCTCGGGTGGATTAGAGCCAGCGGAGGGGCTCCAAATGGGCGAGGAAACAACCGTGCTCGTTGGCCTGGATGGGCCAGGAGCAGAGGGTGCCTTTCGAACTATTGAGGCATATGAGGTCCCAGGCAGAGCTGGGCGCGCCAGGACCAAGTCCTTAGCCTCGCGGAATGAGAGTCAATCCTGGGCCTGAACAGCCAGGATTTCTTTCTCAAGGAGATATGCACCACATTGCTTCGAAGAAGCCGGGTGCGGCTCTCCGCAATTAACACACTTGGCCACACACGATTTGGACTTATCGTGTGCAACCTTGGAGCAATTTACACAAACTTTGGGTGACCCCGACTTTGCACGTGTACAAGAACGATTCGTATGGCCAAAGCGGTGACAGTAATAGCACCGCCGCGGAAGTTGCACGAATGCCTTCACGCGGTAGCGGTACCAATGGGCACGCACCGACTCAGGGAGCTTGTCACAGTCGAACGTGATGAAGAGTGTAGGGGTGGGTCTCGAGGCCCCTCCCGCCTGGTGGCTTGGCAGTCCATCGGCATGACGATTCCACCTTGAACACGGCGTAAAAGGATAGATTCTGAAGAGGAGAGGAAAAGGGATGTGAGGAAGGAAGCAGGTTATTAAAAAAAAAAACATCTCAAACCGGAGCTCAGGGGTTAGGGAACGTTGTTCCCTCCCTCCCCCCCGCCCCGATCCGGGAGGGTTGGCTTGAGAAGTCAGCATCTACCCTGTGAAATTAGAGGCTGACCAGAGAAAGTTGTGGGAGAGGTTGTATGAAAAGCGAGGAAACAAGTGTTTTGAAGGAAGGAGAAGAGGCTAAGCTGGGGTCAGACGGGGTGCTGAGTCCCGTCAGCACGGCGGCCAGGATGGCATATCGCCGCGCCCCTTACGGGGGGAAATGCGGGGTAATCTCTGAATGAGGGGTCCCGACGTAATCGAGGCTCCACTATGCGTACTTTTGGTTTTATTTGGGGATTCCCCACCCAGGCAAGCACCGGGCCGGACGTGCCGAACTTGGCTTGGTCGCGTTCAAGGATGGTAGCGACCCTGTCCGTCATCGCGGCTTCCGTGGAGGGAGAAGAGCCATGTCTTTTTTTTTGGAGAGGAGGGCGGAGAATGGACCTGCTTTTCCCCCTCTCTCAGCAGGAACCCCCAGGCCAGATGGGCCGGCCTCTGTAAGGTCCTTATCCCAAGATGGTGAAAGTCCCAGCAGCCGTGGGAGCCCCGGCGTGAGGAAATCTCTCCCCCCCTTATGCTGTCTTAGCAGCCCGACCCTTCTGGCGAGGGCCCCGCACTACAGCAGACTCGGTGTTTCATGCCGAGCCCGAATCTGCTCCCATGCATGGCCCCACATTCTGAGGCTGGGCTGCGTCAGGAAGCATGTCTATCTCAGGGGACGGGGGTTCCATTTGGCCATCTCCCCAAGGAGATTACAGGTCATGTCTGTCTCGTCCATGTTCTTTGGGATGGGCATAGGCTTTCACCCTCGCTAGATTTAATATTTGGGCCAGCATTTTTTTTTTTTTACAGAGACCATCTGGCAACTGCCCATTTGGGCAAAAGTCGCCGAAAAACACGACAGCCTAGAACTAGGCTACTTTAATATAAAAATAAGAAAACGTAACAATAATATAAATTCGAAAAACTTGACAACCAGGAAGCAATCTCCGGCAGCCGGGGGAGGTCCCCCTCACCCCGGTGCAGGAGAGTGCAACCTACAAAACAACAACAACAGAAAAACAACAAAAACGAATCTTAAATAAAGGGGAGAAGCCCGGCCTCCCCCCCAAAAGTCAACAAGTCCAGAAGTCAATGTGCACGAATCCATCCCGAGTACAAGGGACAGGCAGTAGCGACCCCGCCCATCCCAGTACCGGGACAGGTATCGTGCGCGAAGATCACCCAGACTGGGACATTCGACAAGAATGTGCCGAACAGTCTGGGGGACTACGCAGTCGTTGCAATAGGGTGCAGGCGAGACGCTCCATCAAATAGCGTGCGTCACACGTGTGCCCGATTCGGAGACGGACAGAAAGCAACCTGAAGCCGCCGCGGCATTGGGGGATAGGTCCATGGGAACAGTCGCGGCGCAATGGCACGCAACTTTAAGTTCCCTTCGACCGTCTCCCATCTTCTTTGCCAAGCAGTCCGAAGAGCTGCCCGTATTCCTGCCATGTAGTCGGTGTGAGGAAGAGCGAAACGCTGGTCCGGTCGCAGAGTCCTCGCGGACTCTTTGGCGCCCTCATTCCCCGCAATTCCTACATGTCCAGGAACCCAGCAGAAGATAATCTCGACATCTGCCCGGCTCGCCAAAACCGTGGCGTCACGGATATCGCGAACCAGGGGATGCGGAGATTTCAATGCCCCGAGAGCACTCAGGGCGCTTTGTGAGTCGCTAGAGATCACAATCCGGTCTCCGAACCGGGCACGCCGCGTAATCTCCCGTACCGAGTGGTGTATTGCCACCAGCTCGGCCGTGAAGACAGACGCTGACTTCAAACAGAGGGAGTACGGCGTGGAAGCCGACCCCCTCTTGGGACTTGGAGCCATCCGTATACACTGGCACGGTTTCAGCGTGACACGATGTGTGCTCCAAAAAGGTCGAACGCAATACTCCCGGCGCAGTACAAGCTTTGGGAGATTTGGGCCAGCAGGTCTTTAGATGGAAGCGGCCGATAGGGCCTTTCTTCTCTCTCCACCCTAAGGAGGTTTGCCCTCCTGAGCCGTTTCAACGGGGAGCGGCCGGTTATGGGCTGCCTGCTGGCTTTCCTGGCAGTCCCCTGTGAAAGCAAAGGCGGGACTGCCAGATTTGAGCTGGAATCACGTGTTAACTACAAGGAAGGGAGTGAGGGGGAGCCCCCGAACCCGTAGGCATTGGAGAGGAGTAAGCCTCCTCTCCGGTTGAAGAGTTATGGAAGGTTCCCTGGGAAACCACAGGGGGAGGGAGGGGAGGCTCGATCTTTTCTGCGGAGCTGCCTGAGGGCGGCTCCGTTCTTCTTAAGGGAGAAATGGGGAGAGATTTTGTTTTTTTAAAGTTTTCATCCATGGGCATGTTGAGCCTTTTTTTTTACGGGATGCATACACTAAACACCCCGGCAGTGGCCTGCTCTGCGAAGGGTGAGTACAGGCCTGGCAGAACCAGGTGCCGCCATTTCGGACCACCCTTCCTGCCTGGTTGCCTGGCAGTCCCTCCGCATGGCGACTCCACCTTGGACGCGGAGTAAAATGGATAGTGTTTAAAAATAGAAAGGAAGAGGAGGTTATTAAAAAAAAACACCATCCCAAAATGGAGCTCAGGGGTGAGGGATCATTGTCCCCTCCCCTTTCAGCCCCGATCCGGGATAGTTGGCTGAGAAGGTCAGCATTTAACCTGTGAAAATAGAGGCCCACCAGAGAATGTTGCGGGAGGTTGTAGGGGAAGTGAGGAGGTAGGGAAGAAATACAGGCTGTCTGAAAGGAGGCTAAGCTTGGGCCGGACGGGGAGCTGAGTCCCGTCAACACGGCGGCCAGGAAGGCAAATCGCCGCGCCCCTTACAGGGGCGAAGTTCATAAAGACCAGCATTTAGCAGGTCCCAATAGGACGTTTGGTCGGCGCACATCATCGACAATAAAACTATCTACCTACCATCTTTATACCCTGCTGAGCACAAGACCTCCCATCAGTTTATCCATGCCGAAGGCTCTTTATACTGATGGGGGTGCTGTAGTTTCTTGTCAATCACCTAGACAGAAGGCCCTTCTCACAAACTCCCCTCATACACAATATCATCCACTTTCATTGCAAACATTCATTGACATAATCAACTCACCTTTTAAGCGATCTTCCAATACTTCCCACACCCTGAAACTGGTATATTCTTTTCCCCAAGTCTATTTCTATGCATTCTCTTTATATGCAGATACCACCTCAGAACACTTTCAGTCACAACCACATTTACATCATAAACACTCACTTACCCAGCCGTTCCTCACTCACTAACCCTCTAGTTGGTTCAAAGTCTTTCCTACCATTTAAAACATGGTACAATCATCACTTACAATCTATGCTGGATACTTAAAACTTCGCATTTGTTGAAGGGGGATACCGTGGTCTCTGATATCACACAACGCTTCATTCTCACCTCCAAATACCATTATTTTAATCTTTAATGCATTCACTTTTAGACCTCTTATCAGATACTCTGTAAAAAGCCAACATTACAATTGTCCAGACACTCTCGCCCACAAGACATTTGCATTTCTTGCCAAGCTCCAGAATTGGCAAAGGAAAGTTGGTGTCGGCAATGTTGTCATTTTATAAGACCTTTCAACTGTTCTTGACGAGAATGAAGATCGTCCGCTTGACCCATTGCTTAAAACTTAAATTACTCAGCATCTGAGATCCCTGGAAAGAACTTAAAATTTATTTTCCAGAATTAGAGGAGGAAGAAGGAAAGTTTGTGAGGAATCCATTCATTGGCATGCTTGATATTACTACCATTCCCAATAGTGTTCAGGACGAATTCCTTGATCTCAAATATTTTCTCCCACGAAAGATATTGATGAAGAAAAATATTTATATGCACATAAGCTCTTCACCGAGATTACAAGTGAGATTGCATTTAGACTACTCTTGCCTTTTTCAAAAACCTATTTGTGAGTCTAGTTTCTCCACCTTTCTACAAATCTAAAATAAGAGCCGGAACCAACTGGATGTGGGCCCCGATATGAGATGTGCATTGTTAGTGACACAACCTCGGATTCGTCAACTGCCTAAAAATACAAATTTCACCCTTCTCATCGAGATATGATACAATTTTCATGGTCAAATAAAAATTCAAGTACTTGCGATTTTTATATGCACATGGTTTTCTTCATTTTCTACCAACAATTCTCTATGGGGTTAAGGTCGGGACTATTCCCAGGCCACTCAAACACCTCAATCTGTCTCTCTTGGAGCCACTTCGTGACCTTCTTGGCCGTATAGCAGGGAGCACTGTCATGCATAAAGATTTCACACTCGTGAATAGTGAACATTTCCAACATATGGTCATTCAGAATGTCAATATACCGATCAGCGTTCATCTTTTGGTTCTTTGGAAGGAAGTAAAGGCCCGCCCTTCCCTTCTCACCAAAAAAAGAACCCCAAACCATTACTGAATCGGGGGGTTAACTGTCGGAACAGTGTATCTTGGGTTGTACCGATCGGAAGACGACGGGCGTCGAACCGTGATAGACCCCGTCCGAAACACCTGGAAATTACTTTCATCGGAAAACATCACCTTCCTCCACTGTGCGGATGGCCAATGTGCATATTTCTTTGCGAATCCAAGATGTTGCTTCTTCATGCGGTCATTTATAAGCGGTTTCACGACGGCTTTACGGCATGGAAGCCCCAAGTCCTTCTGCAGCCGATGCCGAATGGTTCAAAAAGCGATGTTTTGTAGCAGTCCCGGGTGCAATTCTTTCAATTCCGGCGCTGTCAGTCTAGGGTACTTCTCCAATTCTCTCTTCATGAGGACATCTGTAGCAGCAGAAGTCTTCCTTCGCCTTCCACTGCCGAATTTGTGCTCTGGAATGGCGTTGGGTGGGAGTCCCCGGGCTGCTGCCAGCAGCCTCAATATGGTTGGTTTTGCTCTTCCTGTATGTTCACATATCGTCTTAATCGCGACATTTTCTTGTCTACACGCAAGAATAGGTGTTTTCTCCTCAGCAGTACAGTACTTTCCAGGCATTTCAAAACGACTGTAGGAAAATACTGAGCAGGAACCACTAACAACAAAAAGCTGCAGATTATTGATGCGGTATGGAGGAGACACAACATTCCCCACTCAGGTCTAGCATAGCACTGAATGTCATTGGCAGCACAGACCATTGCCGAAGATGCCAGATACTTCTAGAAAAAAAATTATACGCACTGTGACTGCATAATGCTAAACACAATACACATTAATACACTCAAAAAACGTGGTAGGTCTCAAGTTACTTTGCCACGGCTGTATATCACAAAAATCTATCAAAATATAAGAATTATGATTTTCAACTTTGAATTAAACAAGAAAAGAAAGCTGCTCTCTTCATTAACATTTTTTTAAAGCTTTTTGGGTGGGGTGGCCCTGGGAGAAAAATTAAGGGGAGCCACAAAGATGTTGAAAGGTTGAGAACCACTGTTTTAAGGAATAGTCCACAAGTTCCCGCTTATCCAACTACCTTTGATTTACTGTCAATTTCGCGTGCTCGTCCACAGGGGTATCTCACATCAAAGTCATTGTTTGACACAAGGGAAGACCCCTGCCATATGGGGCGATTCACCCGGATGCTATCCCTAAGACGTCTATGACCACTCCATTCGTTTCCTTCGTCGTGAACCGAATGCCTTACGGGCTTCGTAACAGTGGTCAGAACTTCCAACGTTTTATGGATCAGGTTCTGAGAGGTCTTCCCTTCGTATTTTGTTATATAGACGACATCCTGATAGCATCTTCGTCTTTAGAGGAGCATTTTCTCACCTTCGCCAGATTTTTGCACGTTTAGATGAGTATGGTATCGTACTCAACACTTCTAAGTGTATCTTTGGTGTCACACAGCTCTCCTTTTTGGGACACCACATTTCCCCTGAGGGAATTCGTCCTCTCGAGGACAAAGTTGAAGTTATCTGAGCTTTTCCTCGACCTTCTTCGCTAAAGCAAATTCGTAGATTCTATGGAATGGTAAACTTTTACTACAGGTTCATTTCCAACATCTCCCACATTATGCAACCTCTCTACGAATTGCTTTCCAAGTCCAAGAAGAAACTTCTTCCTTCCTGGTCCCCCGAAGTTGCGAGGCTTTCTCTCGCACCAAAGAGGCTATGGATTCCGCTGTCGCCCTGGCCCATCTTTGCCCTGGAGCTCCCATGAGCGTAGCTTCGGACGCGTCCTCTACTCATGCCTTCTTCTCTAAGACTCTTCTTCCTTCCCAACAAAGGTACAGTACGTTTTCCTGTGAATTACTGAACATATACCTCGCCATCAGTCACTTCCAACAATACTTGAAAGGGAGTGAATTCACTGTCTTTACCGACCACAAGCCATTAGTTGGTGCGCTTGCCTCTAGTAGCACCTCCTCTGTGCACTCTGCACTTGATACTCGTCACATTGACTTTATCCTGCAGATCACAAGCGATATTCGCTACGTTTCTGGTTCTTCAAACGTTGTACCAGATGCAACATCTCGCATTTCATCGATTTTGGGCACGAAACTCTCCCAAACCACGCCCATCAATCACGCGACAATAGCGCTTGTCCAGGAACAAGATGAAGACACGGAAACACTGCGTCACTCTTCTCAACTCGTCGTTCGCGAGATCGACTTGCCGGACAGTACTTCCAGGCGCACCTGGTTGACTATTCATTGCCTGACTGTCCTCCTACACTCATTCCCCTCGCTTACCGTCGGCATATTTTTGACCAGACTCACAGCCTCTCTCATCCTGGCATTTGCGCAACTCGCAAGCTCATCACATAACGTTATGTGTTGCCAGGTAGGAATGCCGACGTGGCCAAATGGACCCGCGCATGTCTGCCTTGTCAACGTGCAAAGGTTCAACGCCACACAAAGTCCCCTCTGGCTTCTTTTCCACTTCCATCGGCACGTTTTGACGCCGTTTACATTGATCTGCTTGGTCGCGTAACCTTTTCGCGTGGTTGCATTTACCTTCTCACCATGATCAATTGTTTTACATCTTGGCCAGAGGTAGTTCCTATCCCTGACATCAGAGCTTCCACTGTAACTCGAACCTTCGTCTCAAAATGGGTTGCTCATTTTGGCGTCCCATCATCGATCATGACTGATCTAGGTAGCCAATTTGAATCCCACCAATGGGATGCACTCATGTCAGTCCTTGGCTCCTTTCGTCTCCGTACCACTAGCTACCATCCCCAGAGTAACTCTAAGGTGGAACGTTTACACAGGACTCTCAAGGGAAGCTTACGCTCCACTGACCCCAACATCACTTGGGTGGACAAGCTACCCTTAATTCTTCTGGAAATTCGTGCCTGGAAAGAGGATTTGAATTGCTCTGCTGCGGAACTCGTCTATGGTACGCAACTTCATCTTCCAGGTCAATTCTTTTCTTTCGCTGACTGTCCTCCTCCCTCCGGCATACATTCCTCTGCATACGTACACAATTTAATAAGGGTGATTTCTGAGGTAAAGCCGACCGCCACAAGAGTGCCTGCTAATCAGAAACTTTTCGTGCCAAAAGAGATGGCAACCTGCTTTCATGTGTTTGCCCGTCGCGATTCCACTCGCACATCATTGCAAACTATCTAAGACGGACCCTTTCTCGTCGTCTCCAGGAAGCCGAAATTCTTTCTACTGCAGCTAGGCACCAAGCAGGATAGGGTTCCCATCGATCGGCTTAAACCGGCTTTCAAAGAGGTCGTTCATCTGGAACAGCCACTACCTTTCTCTTCCACTAATATAGGTCCAGTGGGCATCCCAGCCTACCTTCCGCACCCAACTATTCCTTCAACACTTCCTAACCAACCGACTCCACTTCCAAACCCTTCTTCGACTCTTTAAATTCAAACTGCAACTTTTCCTCCCACCTCTTTACTCGCAAACCCTCAGCCAACCATTTCTACACCCCCCAATTCTTCTTCCAAACTGCTGCTGCCACCATTTTTGTTGCAGGACCACTCGACAGCAACTGGAGAAGACCAAACGACCAACGCGCAACTCCCGACAGTCGCCTTTTCGGGAGGTCCAGGACAATCGTCACCCGACGCTCCGGTCCTCGCTCGCGACAATCTCCCGCCTCAATCGAGTGGCACTACTAAACGCCACCTGACCCGCAATCCGAGTCAGCCAACTGGGACCATAACCCGTTCTGGACGCGTTGTAAAGAGGCCTCGCCGCTATATAGACTAAGATTTATGTAAATACCTTGTGTTGTGTGAGCTTTTCCCTCAGTGAGGCAGTATTGTAGCGGTTTATACCACCACAAGTGTAAATATTTAACCCTAACTAACTAACTATATATATATATATATATATATATATATATATATATATATATATATATATATATATATATATATATATATATATATATCATTTGAAGAAGGGTTGGTAACCCTGACATAAATCGTGAGATTGCTACTTCCGCTCTCCCAAGCGTCTTAAAATTAACCATAAGGTTCATTCGCATTGCAGTCCTCGTCTCAGTGAATTAGGTCTGTAAATATATGGATTGTAATTATTTAGCTAAAAGTCTCCCATAAGAATCCCGATTTAATTCGTGATTTTTTCTCATTTACAGACCATCCCAACTCCGTTATAATCTATTTATCAATCAATTTAACTATTTATCTAATTTAACCATATCAATCTATTTACACATTTAACTATTTATCCAATTTAACCATAATCTTACAATTTACAAATTACTTATAATACATTCTATTTAAAAATTATCCAATTACTAATTATATTCTAATTATTAATCATCATATGTTGTATACCCTAATTATCAAGCGAAATTTTTAAATTGTAAATCCATTCTCGTTAACTCATGCAAATTTAATTCACAGGCGTAATTCAATCCAATCATAATTGTTACTGCATAATTTCACCTTTCAATAATAACTGTTTATTCAATAATATATATTTTTCCTAACTCTTTGTTTTTAATACACGTTTTCCTCAACGTCCCTCAGATTAAGGCCTAACGAAGTTCGTCTGCAAAAATTTAGATTTCACGTAAGCATTTATCTCTATTTTTCTTGAATAACGAAATATAGGTTTTTATTTTTATTGTGATCTGAGCTATCTAGGATATTGACGCAATATTAATCAAAAACCTATAACTGTGCCCCCCCCCAGACTCCCCCTTCAATTGATTAAAACTTAGCATCATCGTAGGGGGGTCCCTCCGCAGTGTTTTAACCCCCCCCCACGAGCATTCCCTTTGAATTTACTCCAAAAAGGTGAAACATATTGGAACTAACGAAATGGTTTACGTCCCATCGTTCGCGCCGCCGACCGTAATGTTTACCCTTTATGCAACTGCTTTAAGATAGGATCTAAATTTATCAATTGTAAATCAATTCTCGTTAACTCATGCAAATTTAATTCGCACGCGTAAGTCAATCCAATCATAACTGTTACTGTATGTCGTAGAATGACTCCCGACGATATACCATATATCACTATTCGTTGAGGGAACTTCCTTAATTATCTCTAGAGTGCGTTTTTACTGTCTGGCGGCCGATATTATGTATCTTCAAAATGCTTAAGAAGTGGAACTGAGCTCAAGGATAATAATATTGCTATCATTAATAAAATAGAGTTTTATTAATAATAACTATCAGCAAACACAAAAACGGAAAATATTGACAAACAGAATGGAAAGGGTCGTGGAGACTCGGGCTAATCCAAGGATTTAAGGGATCAAAAAAGGTAAAACAAATATGGAGTTAAAGAGATGGGATGGTTCGATAAACCATTTAAAGCACAGGATAGAATTGACAAATAAGGGATCAATACTCAAAAGGTGACGCTTGGCTTACGTAACTTCATTAGGGTGCAGTGGAAGGTACTTGAAGGAATATTCGGTCCGCTGGCGAGTTCCAGCCGAAGGGGGGGGGATAAAAGGATCCTGACGTGGCGTCTTGGAAAGGAGAACCGTTACTCGACGAACGGCTTGACGAACAATGGCTGTTCTAGGTTGTTCTCTTCTGAACAAAGGGGGGGATGAGAACCGTCTCTTGTCTACGGGCTCAAGAACAATGGCTGTTCTAATGTTGTTCTCCTTTGAACAACAGGGGGGGTGAGAACCGTTTCTTGGCGAAGGGCTCAAAACGAACAATGGCTGTTCTAATGTTGTTCTCCTTGAACAACAGGGGGGGGATGAGAACCGTTTTTTTGGCGAAGGGCTCAAAACGAACAATGGCTGTTCTAATGCTGTTCTCCTTGAACAACAGGGGGGGGGGTGAGAACCGTTTCTTGGCGAAGGGCTCAAAACGAACAATGGCTGTTCTAATGCTGTTCTCCTTGAACAACAGGGGGGGGATGCCTTGGGGACTTGGCGTCACTAAAGGCTCGAACCTTTGGCACTCAAGGAATATTGTCCTCCTTCTGGACAAGTGATGGTGAATCTCGAGGTCGAGGTCCCTTGGCGCACAAAGGGAGAGAGGGTCGTGGTGATGTTTCGCGACGAAAATCTGGATCTCCAATCTGATCTTAGTGGTAAAGTTTCCATATAAATAGCCAGGACATCTCCTTGGCGTGGGGGAGAATGGGGTGGAAGCTTCGAGGGAACGCACAGCTGGGCCGGAGAAAAATGCCTTATCTGTCCATAAGCCTAACTCGATCTGGCGAGGTTGGCGTATGGGGGCGAACGGGGGGGACGATAACCTCCTTGTTTAAACATTGGCGTCCGGTAGCTGTTGATAGGACTCCAAGCCTCGAATCGAAGATGCACGTGGGTAGCCTCATGGTTTTAAATAAAATGTGATAGAAGTTGAAAGAAATGCAGCTCTGAACTCGTTCTATCACACCCCTCCATTCCAGGGGAAGTTGTCAGTTCGAAAAAAAAAGAGAGAAGGGACAACGATAGAGCTCCGTTGTAGGGAACTCGTTTTCTTGTACCAACCGTATCTTCCTGCACCTAACTAGTATTACCTCAATACATCATTATTTTGATCTTTAGATTACAGGGGAAAATAACCTTTAATACAACTTAATCAAAGAAAAAAAAAGGCATGGAACAATGAAATGATATAAACTTAGTACATACGGGACAAAATAATTTATACGTAAATTAATAAGAACAAATATATATACATCAAAAAAAATTAGACATTGAGCGTTACAAAATTCAGACATATACATTAATTAATTATATTACAAAAGAATCTTAAATTAAGTCGTACAAGACGGTATATACCTACATGGAGATACTAATCCTATGAATACAATTGTTCTACGCTATTCGGTAACGCATTCCTACTGAGTGCGTCAGCGACCTGGTTATCGGAACCTTTGATATAATTTATTTTAAATTGATACTCTTGCAAGAGTAAACTCCAGCGCATGATGCGGCCGTTTGAGTGTCTCAAATTCCTAATATAGGCTAACGGACGGTGGTCGGTTCCTATTTTAAAATCTTTACATATCAAGTACAGCTTGAATTTGTCTATGACCCAGATAATTGATAGAGCTATCTTTTCTCTAGTGGCATATCTCTTTCCGCGTGGTAATAATTGACGACTAGCATATGCAACTGGATGACTCGTTCTGTCATCCACGTATTGAAGGAGTACACCTCCAATGCCCTCGTTGATCACGTCGGTCTTAACCCCAAAGGATTTTTCCGGGTTGGGCAACTTAAAAATGGGGGCAGAAATGAACTTACTTTTGAGCTGATTAAAATGGGAAACAGCGACATCATTCCAACGTAAACGATCGGAGAAATTCTTTTCCTGAAGGGGGCATAGGGGGGCCGAAATTGCAGCGAAATTCGGAACAAATCGCTGATAGGGAGGAGCTGATCCTAGGATCGATCTTAATGGCTTCTTTGTAATCGGGAGGGGCATGTCGGCGATTGCCTTAATCTTGTTCTCGTGGGGACCTGACTTGCTTTGTCCTATTTTGAAACCCAAATATTTGATGGTTTCGTGGGCAAACTGGCATTTGCTGGGGCCAATGGTGAGGCCATTTTCACGCAGTTGCTCGAAAAGAGCTAATAGGGTGGATAAATGGTGATTCCATTTAATTAGTTCTTGGAGCTGACTCTTCTGACGTGGTGTCAGCTGCGCGTCACTATCCAGGTCAGAGGGTTCCAAAGACTCGCCTGGTAGAAAAGGAGGAGGGTACTCGGCATCAGGTTGGATGCACACTGTCTGGATTACCTTAAGGGACTCCGCGGGGCAGTCCTCTTCAAGCGCCGATGCTTCGTCCAGTTCTACGAAGGTATCTCCATGGGCGCGTTGGGGGTTCTTTATTTCTTGGGGTCCAGGGACAGTCTCCGTGTCCTTGTCTGGGGCCTTATCACCTAAGGGTGTTAGTGATTCACACTCCTCTTTTGCCGTCCTAAAGTCCTGGTTAGGGGTCTCCGAGAAATCGGACGGTATCGGGGTTCTGATGGGGACGGGCTCCTGGGCTTCTTTCTTATCTCGGCCTTGAGGAAGGGCGGCCTGAAACACAGGGTCGAAACTTACTTGGGGGCTCTGTCCTATAAGTACGGAACAGAATTTTATGGGTGCTACAATGACTTCAGCCCAGCCATTATAATATTGACACTGCAGGTAACATCTAGCGACGGGGAATCTGTTCGCCCGCCCAAGTTGGTCATGTACCACCGCAAATTTTTCGTGGTTAGAGGCCACTGGGAGGAGTTCGTCGGACACGATGAAGCACGTACATCCTGTGTCCCTGACGAGAGTCAATACTCGACAGCTGTCCACGCTGCCCTCCTCATATTTCAAAGTTCCCGATGAACTTTTACCAAAAACAAAATTTACCTGGTGGCCTGACGGAGGGGGAGAAGTTTCTGCTTGGGTCTGCACCACCGGGGGAGCCGGGGTCGCATTAATCTGGTGAACTTGGTGGGCTGGTCCGCTTTTAAGCCTAGAATTTTGGGGGCAATTCCAGCTCATGTGGTTTTCTACACCACAGGTGAAGCATATGGTTGGTCGCTTCGGGAAGAGAGATGGAGGAGAAGTCTTAACGGGAGGTTTGGAGTCCCGTTGTTGGTTTTGGCGAAAGAGGTTTGGGGGTTTTACGGGGCTCGAAAACTTTGTCAGCTTTCCTGGGAAGGAGCGCGAATCCGTCCTTCTTTCTTCTCGTTGGATTTCTTTTTCTCGTTCTTCTCGTTGTATTTTTCCTTCTCGTTCTTCTCGTTGGATTACTCTTTCCCTTTCTCTTTCTACCTTTTTTCTTTGAACTTCTGCTTTAATCCGAGCTAATTCAATCTGAAGCTCAGCTTGTCTTATCCGTTCCTCTCTTTCTCTTTCTTCTCGTTGTATTTCTTTTTCTCGTTCTATTTCTCTTCTTTGCTCCTCTTGAATGTACTTAATTAGTTCTTTTCCGGAAAGTCCACAGGACTCTCCTTGCGCTTTAAAGATTTCGAACGGAGTCATCTTTGCACTTGGGGGCGCACTAGTCAACCAACTAAAATTCCTTGCAACAAGAATTATGCCTCTATAGAATTAGCCTACCTAAATATGGGCACTGACCTATTCGTACTTGGTTTCTCAATCTAAATAACCACTGACTAAAATCACAAAAAAAACACAATCAAATTATTATAACCGTTCCTTGAGCTACTCCAGCTTCTTAAGTTTCAAAAAAAAAGGGGATAGCAATCGTTAAAACAAAAGGGAACTACTATATTCTATTATTATAACGAATAACACTATGCTTTACTCGACTGAGACCAGTGTTTGCAAAGATATAGCGTTAAACCTTACACACCTGATACCAAATTAAATAGTATATATATATATATATATGTCGTAGAATGACTCCCGACGATATACCATATATCACTATTCGTTGAGGGAACTTCCTTAATTATCTCTAGAGTGCGTTTTTACTGTCTGGCGGCCGATATTATGTATCTTCAAAATGCTTAAGAAGTGGAACTGAGCTCAAGGATAATAATATTGCTATCATTAATAAAATAGAGTTTTATTAATAATAACTATCAGCAAACACAAAAACGGAAAATATTGACAAACAGAATGGAAAGGGTCGTGGAGACTCGGGCTAATCCAAGGATTTAAGGGATCAAAAAAGGTAAAACAAATATGGAGTTAAAGAGATGGGATGGTTCGATAAACCATTTAAAGCACAGGATAGAATTGACAAATAAGGGATCAATACTCAAAAGGTGACGCTTGGCTTACGTAACTTCATTAGGGTGCAGTGGAAGGTACTTGAAGGAATATTCGGTCCGCTGGCGAGTTCCAGCCGAAGGGGGGTGGATAAAAGGATCCTGACGTGGCGTCTTGGAAAGGAGAACCGTTACTCGACGAACGGCTTGACGAACAATGGCTGTTCTAGGTTGTTCTCTTCTGAACAAAGGGGGGGATGAGAACCGTCTCTTGTCTACGGGCTCAAAAACAATGGCTGTTCTAATGTTGTTCTCCTTTGAACAACAGGGGGGGTGAGAACCGTTTCTTGGTGAAGGGCTCAAAACGAACAATGGCTGTTCTAATGTTGTTCTCCTTGAACAACAGGGGGGGGATGAGAACCGTTTCTTGGCGAAGGGCTCAAAACGAACAATGGCTGTTCTAATGCTGTTCTCCTTGAACAACAGGGGGGGGGGATGAGAACCGTTTCTTGGCGAAGGGCTCAAAACGAACAATGGCTGTTCTAATGCTGTTCTCCTTGAACAACAGGGGGGGGATGAGAACCGTTTTTTTGGCGAAGGGCTCAAAACGAACAATGGCTGTTCTAATGCTGTTCTCCTTGAACAACAGGGGGGGGGGATGAGAACCGTTTCTTGGCGAAGGGCTCAAAACGAACAATGGCTCTTCTAATGCTGTTCTCCTTGAACAACAGGGGGGGGGATGCCTTGGGGACTTGGCGTCCCTAAAGGCTCGAACCTTTGGCACTCAAGGAATATTGTCCTCCTTCTGGACAAGTGATGGTGAATCTCGAGGTCGAGGTCCCTTGGCGCACAAAGGGAGAGAGGGTCGTGGTGATGTTTCGCGACGAAAATCTGGATCTCCAATCTGATCTTAGTGGTAAAGTTTCCATATAAATAGCCAGGACATCTCCTTGGCGTGGGGGAGAATGGGGTGGAAGCTTCGAGGGAACGCACAGCTGGGCCGGAGAAAAATGCCTTATCTGTCCATAAGCCTAACTCGATCTGGCGAGGTCGGCGTATGGGGGCGAACGGGGGGGACGATAACCTCCTTGTTTAAACATTGGCGTCCGGTAGCTGTTGATAAGACTCCAAGCCTCGAATCGAAGATGCACGTGGGTAGCCTCAAGGTTTTAAATAAAATGTGATAGAAGTTGAAATGAATGCAGCTCTGAACTCGTTCTATCACACTGTATAATTTCACTTTTCAATAATAACTTTATTTAATGATATATATTTTTCTTAACTCTTTGTATTTAATACACGTTTTCCTCAACGTCCCTGAGATTTAGGCCTAACAAAGTTCGTCTGCAAAAATTTAGATTTTACGTTAGCATTCAACTTCATTCCCTCGAATAACGAAATATAGGTTTTTATGTTTATTGTGATCTAAGCTGTCTAGGATATTGACTCAACAGTCATCAAAAACCTATAGCTGTGCTCCCCAGACCCCGCCCCCCCTTAATTCATTGAAACTCAGGATCATCGTGGGGGGCTGCTCCCGCAGTGTTTAAAATCTCCCACGAGCATTCCCCTTGAATTTACTCTAAAAAGGTGAAACATATTGGAACACTGACGAAATAGTTTACGTCGTATCGTTCGTGCCGCCGACCGTAATGTTTACCCTTTATGCAAATGCTTTAAGGTAGGATCCAATTCGATGCAATCATTGTCTATATTTGAACTAGGTCGTTTTAGCTTTGTTCGGCTTTCGTCCCTATGGGACATATTGCCTAAGGCGTGCCCAATGCCCGAGGGCAAGGGGAGTGAAATAAATAAAATAAGCTACTAAAGTTATTCAAAAAAATATAATAAATAAAATTATTTAGTTAGGTCTGTTAATAGTATATTAAAAAAAAATCCTTAACTGAGTGCGGAGCAATATACCCTCTGATCACGAAGTCAAATCACCGAATCCCAAACATCAAAGTAAAGGGTCGCAATCTGTAGTCATATTTCTTCCACTTCCACAAGGTAAAGATTTTTTATAGGCCCTTGTGGCTTTTGTCATCCATGAAATTATGTTAAGTTATGTTATGACATGAGATCAGCATTACTAAGGCGTTCGATCACATCACTTTCCTCCATTGAGAAGGTGATCTAGGCTCACTAACCTCATCCTTTCCTTCTATAAATACTTCAACTTCAGAAATAAAGTTATAATTTCATAAAGTTGTTTATATATATATATATATATATATATATATATATATATATATATATGCAAAAAATCACACAGGAAAATGATTTTTTTGCATTTATTGCTCTACTCACGCGCTACTTTGTGAGTTTCTCATATATAAATAAATAAATATAAATATATATATGGTGCACACAATATGTGCACACAGAAACCCATAAAGTAATAATGTGTACACTCAGCAAATGTAAATAGATTTATGTGTGTGAAACGAAACAAAAAGAAACTCAAATGAAACATTGTAAGATGTAACAGGATATTTTAGAACCATTCTCATTTTGATTTCCCGAAAAGACCAAAGTCGCGGTGAAAAGGTAAACTGGGAATGAGAGTAATTATTCTATGGTTACAAAAGTGAACCCTTAAATGGGTTAGCCCCATGGTAACGAAACTCGGAGACCATCAAATTACAACCGCAATATTGTATTTCTATTTTGTTAAGGAAGAAGAAAAACAAGCGTTTCACCAAATTTCACCGTTTTAGTATATTTTCTCACGAGATAAAAGGTTTTCAAAAGTATTGTTTTTATATATATATATATATATATATATATATATATATATATATATGTGTGTGTGTGTGTGTGTGTAAATGTGTCCAAGTATAAAACGAGAGACTAACGGGGCGTTAGTCTCTATAATTATCAATTTCCTTTCAGACATCGCCGAAAGATGCAAGTCAGTAGTTCAAAAATTCAACTCAATATGCAACCCGCAACAAGTTGACGTCGCTAATCCTCCACCAAATTCCGTGCTTCATACCATTGAGACAGGAAGTTCACCACCAACCTTTGCTCGTTCAAGACCTCTTTCTATGGAAAAGCTGCAATTTGCCAAAGCAACTTTTGCTTCTCTATTGAAATAAGGCATAGTGAGGCCCTCAAGATCACCATGGGCATCACCGATTCACATGGTGCAAAATAAAAATTCAAAAGAATGCCAAGTGGTGAGTGATTTTCGCTCGCTTAACGCGATCACCAAGCCCGATCGTTATCCTCTCCCTAGAATTCAATCTATGGCTAATCATCTTCACGGTAAAACCATTTCTTCCTGCTTCCACCAAATTAGAGCGTACCATCAAATCCCAATGAATAAAGCAGATATAGAAAAAACCGCTGTCATAACTTCATTTGGACTTTGGGAATTTTTAAGACTCCCATTTGGCTTGAAGAATGCCAGTTGCACTTTTCAACGCTATATGGACAGTATATTCCGTGATTTGGAATAAACAACAACCAAAAAAAAATCAGAAATCTCTAATAGGCCGTTATCGACCGACTACAAAGAATTACGCCGTTACATAGGCATGTTTAGTTACTATAGAAGAAATATGCCTAATTTCGCTGCAATTGCAACTCCGCTTACGGAGTTGGCGCTCATGCAACTTAAAGCTCGAGAACTCATATGGAATAATGCCGCACGCGAAGCATTCCATAATATGAAGGCAGCACTGGTAGAGTCAATGACGCTAAAACATCCCCTCCCGAATGATTATCCGTATCAGTTGGTGACTGATAGTTCCCAATATGCGGTATGTGCTGCTCTTCATCAAATGGCGAATGAATTACCTCAACCTATAGCCTATTATTCGAGCAAATTGAGCAAGATACAAGTTAATTCAACATATGATCGCGAACTTTTGGCAGCATACTTAGCAGTCACACACTTCCGACACATGATCGAAGGTTGACAGGTAACTCTGTGCACGGATCATAAACCACTTATTTCCGCTGTCTCATCACCGTTACGTGCGAAAACCCATAAAGTAATAATGTGTACACTCAGCAAATGTAAATAAATTTATGTGTGTGAAACGAAACAAAAAGCAACTCAAATGAAACATTGTAAGATGTAACAGAATATTTTAGAACCATTTCCATTTTGATTTACTGAAAACACCAAAGTCGCGGTGAAAAGATAAACTGGGAATGAGACTAATTATTCTGTGGTTACAAAAAGGAACCTTAAAATGGGTTAACCCGATCGTAACGACACTTGGAGAGCATCAAATTACAACCACAAAATTATATTTCTATGTTAAGGAAGACGTTAAAAGCTTTTGACCAAATTTCAGCATATTTTCTCACGAGAGAAAAGGTTTTCAAAAGTATTGTATATATATATATATATATATATATATATATATATATATATATATATATATATATATATATATATATATATATATATATATATATATATATATATATATATATATATATATATATATATATATATATATATATATATGTATGTGTGTGTGTGTGTGTGTGTGTCCAAGTAATAAAACGAGCAAATCGAGGAGGAGAGAGATCATTCGAGAGAAATAATTTCGAGGAAGAGTTTCACATCTCGCTAGCGGGTCATACCAATCAAGTCATTTACTCCGCATCAGGAGATAACATTTACGCAACTGATCTTAGATCAAGACGAGTCTTATTCATTCATCGTACCAAAGCACGAACACTAAGAGAGTTGTATTTAAGCACCATCAAAGATAAGCTCGTGAAATCGATAATCAATCTAATTCGATCTCCTCCTCCATTTGCTACCCAAATCCACTAAATAAATAGAACTGCAGTCTTCTTGTTTTCATCACCATTTTGCTCGAAGGCAATATCATATCAGAATTTCTGCTCATTGCCCAGCCAAAAATATTCATCATTACCTTTTGGATTCAGGTAATAAGTTCTCGGAACGTTATCGTATCACCCAAATCAGGTTTGACGATCAACGTTTCGCAACAATCTTATGGAGAGCGCAATAGCAAAGAGGATCACAAAACGAGGTGGAATATAAATATATCTAGATCCCATCATCCAAAACTTCCAAAGCGCCCCCTCATATATATATATATATATATATATATATATATATATATATATATATATATATATATATATATATATATATATATATATATATATGGAAATTAGCCCACAGGAAAATGAAAAGATGAATCCAAGCACTTTCGAACTATATTTGCAAGTTCATTTTCAAGGAATAGAATGAAAATGGAGAAGACAACCTTATATATGGATAAAGATACGAAGGGAACGCCCATCACATAATACAAACCAATGGAAAAAAATACCAAAACAAGACAGAAAATACTAAGAAAAAAAACAATAGGAAACTAATAACAGACATGTGCATCCCTAAAACGATATACACACAACAACGCCATGTATATGAATGGAATATGGTGAGTGAAAAAAAAAACATGTTAAAGGATTATCATTAGAACGAAAACATTTAGGGCTAAGAGTTAATCCACAGTCACAACAAAGACACGTGGTGGGGGAGGCAATGCGAATGATATTACACTAATAAAAAGTGACAATAGGCTGCATTATGAAGTTATTTAATTTAGTACACGTTTTTTTTTAAACAGGGTCGAGTTTAAATAAGCGAGGGGAACTATTTATATTGGGTAAGATGCCAATTAAGGAACACTCGGCAATATTTCTTTTTGTGAAATCAGCGGAATGATAAAGGAATTTTGCAGAATTCCAGTCAATGGGGTGGTTATTTTTAGCTAAATGTAAAAATAAAGCGTTGTTTATTTCACATCTTCTAATATTATACTTATGTTGGTAAATGCTTACTAACATTTTGCCCGAAGTAAGGTAAATTACAAATAGAACATTCTATAGAATATACTCTACCTTTATTATTGTGGACTAAAATTTTATATAAATTGGATTCATATCTAAAATTTACAGAGATATTAAGTTGCTTAAAAATACGGGTGAGACAAAGAAATGGTTCAAATTATGGCAAGATAAGACAATTTTTGTAATTGAAAACCGGTGTGTTATCAGTTCTATAAAAAGTTCTCTGCATAGTTTAATGAAGTATGCAAAAATTGACGAGGGTACCAAAGTTTTTTACCTATTTCAAAGATATTGGACAATTCCTTATCCAAAAATTCCTGACTAACAAGGCGTAATGCACGCAGAAACATAGAAGTGAATACAGACCGTTTAATTTTAACACTATAATAATAACAAAAGTGAATATATTAACTAGAGTTGGACGGTTTGAGATAAACAGATAATTTAAATCCTGACGGCGTCCTATGTATTGAAAGGTCGAGAAAAGGAAGCGTCCCATTTTCCTCAATTTCAAGGGTAAATTTAGTAGAAGCGACTAGAGAATTATGATTACATAGAAAATTGTGAATATCTTTTGAGGAAGGCCAAAGGCATATCAAATCGATGATTTGGGGTAAGAATAACGTCTTACAGAATTCCATATATAAATTAGAGAGGGTGGGTGATAGACAACCCCCCCATCGGAAGACCGAATTTTTTAAGGTAAAATAAAATCATTGAATTAAAATTTACAATTTTTAGCCTTAGGAAAGTATTAACCGGTACAGGGAGATCTAAATTATATAATTTATCGCAAAGGAGAGGAAGAAGATCGTCTATATAAGGTTGTCTTCTCCATTTTCATGCTATTCCTTGAAAATGAACTTGCAAATATAGTTCGAAAGTGCTTGGATTCACCTTTTCATTTTCCTATGGGTTAATTTTCATATTATTGCTTTCCTCACGTGTCACCTTGTGAGTTTTTTCATATATATATATATATATATATATATATATATATATATATATATATATATATATATATATATATATATATATATATATATGCGGTTCCCCTCCTCCTAGTTTAACCACTCCCCCATCCCCCGCGCTTACTTCCTGTCCCCCATCCTTAACTATTTCAGTTGAGTTTTCTTCACAGCTCAACCCGGTAAGTTACATGCTCCGTCCTTTTCTCTCCTTAGTTTTCCCCATTTAAATTTTAAATGATGTTTTGTCTATCTGATTTGGATTTTTACCTTATACCAATATTTAATATGTTAGAATTTAAATATTTCTTCATTTCTTTTTGTCAGACCTGAAGATAGGCCTGGAGACTGAAACGTTTTCATTAAAGAATCATCCTAATGAAAACTACTTTCGCTTTGGTCCTTGGATATATATATATATATATATATATATATATATATATATATATATATATATATATATATATATATATATATATATATATATATATATATATATATATATATATATATATATATATATATATATATATATACCAGGCAATGGCTTGCGCTTTGCTACTAAGACTAAAATTTAAAATCTACAAATAAGCAGCCATGGTTAAATTTTTCTAAATTTTCTGAACTTCACCATTTGTACTTCTTTGGGTTTTGAAAAATTCACAAAATTTCGTTACTTATATCATAGATAACGAATACTTAATTGGTAGCTTCCTAAAATTCCGGAGTCAGCTGCTTCCATAGTCGGGTGACAGTCAGCGCGGGTGTTTGCCGCTATGCCCGCCAGGTGGCAATCCCAGTCATTATTACGACTTAGTCTGGGTGAGACGCTGCCGCCATCTTGGAAAATTTTGAAATCATAAGTTAATTGTATTTATTTGCCGTTGTAGGCCTCTTAGCTCTAGTACTTGTAGGTAGTGAAGATGTGGACTCCTATTATTTAAGTGAATAAGTTATAATGTGTGTTAAATAAGGGAAGGGACGCTGTCGCCCACGGTAATTGTACATAAATACTTCCAATTTTAGGCCTATTAGCGTAGTACTTATACCAAAACGTTGTGTTTAAGTATCCAGGAGTGGGTTAAAGTTAAAATACCCTGTGAAATATTAATGAACAATCATAATATATGGTCTGACATAAGCCTATAAATTATGTGATATAGTTTTAATATTCGCTATCTATGGTAGGGTTGAACCGATAATATCGGCAAGTTATCGGTATCGCCCATATCGGTAATTTTGCTGATATATGGGTATCGGTCATATCTTGCCGATATATTATAGGCTTGCTTATCAGCTAATCCTACAAGTATTTCAATATGCGCTTATACAGCACATACGTCTCTAATGGTGCCTCAGTACCATTACTTTGTTTTTCCTTTCACTTCTACGAATATTGTATTAATACTACAAAGTTAAACTTCAAGGAGATGACAACACCAGGCGCAAGGAGGGCCAAGTTCCTGGCGGCCTACTCTTCAGAAGAAGTGTTCGTAAATGTCTACAAGGAAATAGTGAGCAATTACTTAGGCATGTCCCTGCTGGACTGTGAAAAGGGTTGCAGCCTTTTCCATGTCATGGGTAAAAATATCGTGTCAAAAGCTAACAGTCATGACCATGCAAAAGTAAAAAGAAGAGGCACAAAAAGAGGTAATCCGGATGCACCCGAGAAAGCTACCAGGAGCAAAAGTGACTACAAGAAGAGGAAACTTTCTAGTGAGAAAAAGTCCTAAGTCATTTTAAGTGTGCGTAGCCACTGACATTTGTTATGTATCTTTATTTTGTAGGGTAGATATAAGAATCCAGGTTAACCATGAAATAGGTTCCTAGTACAGGGTGTCCACACCTTAGATTCTTACTAGCTATTAATTTATTATACCTATTTAGGAATAATATAGTCGGTACTCAGCCATAGGCTATGAAAAAGATTTATAAAGTTGAAAAAAAATGAAATCAAATGCAGGGGGGTCTAGCTAAATGATACCTAATGGAAATAGAATTGTTTGCTAGATTGGTCAGGTGTGAGTCCTTGAGGGATTTATTCTTTTTATCTTTAATTGATGCTACCTACTTTATTTCATTTATTAGAATATACCTTGAAATATGTTTGTAGTTAAATGTAATATACCCATTTTTCATTACAGTTTTAATTAGAAATTTTGCCAGGCATTTTTTTTTTAAGTACTTGGAAAAGACCTAGAAACTTATGGAATTTTGAAATTTGATATTAGTAGACACCCTATATTATCTCAGAATCCCATTGTACACAGCCTTATTAAATAAAATTGAATTGAATATAACCAACATCGGTTATAAATTTAAGGTTTTTATTTTTCATTAAATAAGTCACACTTTCGTTCGTCACGCCGAATCTTTTCGTCGAATAAAAATTTGACTTCACAGCTCGAAGTACATTGGTCCCAGGGTGCTTCATGCCAAATTTGGGGGGAATATGTTTAAAAATAAAGAAATGAAAACGATTTTTGTTTTTTTCCTGGCCTGCCCGACTATGGAATCGCCCGATTTTCAGCTACCAATCAAGTATTCGTTATCTATGCTTATATTTATTTCTGAACTTCACCATTTTGTTTTTTGATATTATAAAAGAATTATTTAAAATAACTTTGATAAAAAACATAAGTCATAACCAAACTAAGATGAAATTATTATTCAAATACTCAAAAATATCTCCTTATTAAATTATAGAGTTAGTGATGATGATGATATCTTCGGAAAAATTATTTCTTAATTCGCAAAAATTTCGTACAGGGGTGGGATTCGAACCGTGCACACTGATGCAGCGAGCATCCTCTTTTATCTCAATTAAATCATCTCTTAGGCCACTTGGCTACGCGGAAGACTAAAGAATCTTCCGAATAAAAAGCTTTTAAGCTACGATTCGCAAGGTCGATCGGGACTATGAAAGAGAGAGAACATTAATAGAGAATTCAAAGGACAAAGGAGAATTGAGGTAAACACGCAGCGAATATACAATGTACAAATCTTTCATGAGCGCGAAAGAATGATGAAAATGAATCCAACAAACCTCAAGAACAAAAAACGGGAAAAATTTTCTTCGGAAATATTATTTCCTATTCGCAAAATTCTGTACAGGGGTGGGATTCTAACCGTGCACACTGAGGCAGCGAGCATCCGCTTTGATCTCAATTAAATCATTTCTTAGGCCACATGGCTACGCGAAAGATAAAAAATCATCCGTACCAAATAAACAAGCTTTTAAGCTACAATTCGCAAGGTCGATTGGGACTATGAAAGAGAGAGAAAATTAATAGGGAATTCAAAGGACAAAGGAGAATTGAGGAAAATGGAAGTAATTCCATACGCTAGTGCATGATCTTGATTTTATCATTTACATTGGTATCAAACATGAATGACACAGCTCTTTGATCAGTTGTTACGTCAAAATGACTACCAGCCAACAAAGGTTTCTATTCACATATGCTATACCGAAGCATACGCTTCTTTTTCAACGATGTGTGTATCTCTGTTCTGATTGGTTCAATGAGCGTGAGAAGAAAGTCACTGGTCGTCCGCAGTGTGATAAGGTGGCACCGATTGCATTATTTGAGGTATCCGGTTCTATGGTAAAGGGGGTGTCTTCATCAATAACTTTCTCTGAAGATTTGGCAATGTCATTCTTGAAAGTTTCAAATGCTTGAATAGCCTGAAGAGATAAGGGAAATCTATATTAATCTACAAGATCCCGTACTTTCTCTGAATAGTTGCGAACCCACTTAGCGTAGTGTGCAAATAATTCCACACAACGCTGCAAGGATTTTTTACGAGATGGTACGGGTAATTCTAACAAAGGTCTCATTCGTTCATCATCGGGTTTCAAATTGCCGTGAGAAATTTGATAACCGAAATATTAATGCAAGTTAGAGAAAACTTAGATTTCTCAGAATTCAGGGAGAGATAGTATTTAGAAGCAGCTTCCATGAAACGCTTTAGATTGCTGTCATGTTCTTTCGGTTTTCCGCAGACTATTATGTCTTCGAGATAGGCATAAGTGTCACATATTTTGTTATCTGTTATAAACTGATTCATAAAACGTTGAAAAGCGGAAACCCCATTCGTAACACCAATAGGTATGCGCCTGAATTGATAAAGACTGTTACCGGCCCTAAAAGCAGTGTAAGGTCGGTCCTCTGAGGATATTTCTATCTGATGATATGCATTGGATAGATCAATAACGCTGAAATAGTGATTCTTAGCGATATTTGCAACTATATCTTCAATCCTGGGTATCGGATGAGCGTCCAAAAGGGTGTACTTATTTATTGTTCTAGAAAAGTCTACCACCATTCGTTTTTTCGTATTTGCGTTTGATATCACTATCACTTGTGCGTGCCAAGGAGAATTACTATGTTCAATAATCGCCTTACGAAGTAGACGTATAACCTCATTTTCAATGAAATCAGCATCTTCGGAGCTGTAATGACGACTCTTGGTAGCAATTGGGCTGCAATCTGAGGATAAGTTTCTAAACAGTTGAACTGGGGGAATCTTTAGTTTAGTCAGTCCACACACAGTTAAGATGTTTTTGTGACCCCATAATTTAAGCCAATGCTTTTATGCACTCTTAAAAATGGTAATCCAAGAATAATATCAGTGCAAGCGTTTGGAAGTACAGTAGCTTCGACATTCTCATAAGTGCAACTATTAATCGAAACGTTAGCAATACAGTAACCTTCAAGATTTACTGAGAAAGAAGAAGACGCTATCGAAACAACATACGATCCTTCATGAAGTGGGAGATGCATATTTTTCGAAACAGCTGCTGTAAGTGGAAGGCTAAATTCTTGACATTCTTCTTCATTACTAGAGGTCATATATGTACCAGGAAAGCCGCCACACTATCAGGTACTCATAGGTGGGCGCTATAACGAAAAAATGTATCACGATAACCGATAAATCGATAATGATAACCTTATCGGCGATAACCGATAATCGATAACTGGCAATAAATTTATCACCGGATAAGGTGATAAGCGATAAATCCAGATTTATAATAAAATATTGATTGTTGACTATATATAGCGTTTTTTATAATACAATAGTAAGACTATTTGAATACTGTTTTTTAGTTTCTTACCTGGTGAGGCTCTCCTTCATCTCCTCATAGGTTTAGATGATCCTCCTTCCAGCTCGGACCTACCTATTTCTGCCTCCAAGGCACGCGCGGCTCGCCCTTGTGCTAAACTGGAACCAAAAACTGAAATTATCGATTATTGCTAGTTTTGAACCAAAATATCGGATAACTGATAACCAGATATCGTTATCGCGATAACGCCCACCTATGCAGGTACATGACCGGGAGTAACTAAGTATGATTCAGATCTCAGCAATGCTTGCTCTAATACTGGAGCTTGTTGAGTAGCAGCGGTTAATAAGAACATAAGAACATAAGAAAAGAAGGAGACTGCAAAAGACCATTCATGGCCTACACTTGGCAGCTCCTGTTCCATTCAACACACAAAAGATTTCTTACCAGAGAAAAGTCATCAACATTGTCACCCTTAACAGGAGTTCGTCAGATCTAATCTACAATATACATAAAATGCATCCAGAGGATTATGTCCATTCATGCAACCGCAAAATATAATCTTCCCACTCCTTAGAAAAATATATACATATGTACATAAAAAAAAGTCTGTCCCATCTAGCAGCTTCATCCATATATTTATCTAATCTATTCTTAAAACTACCCAGAGAGGAGGCTTCTATCACATGCCTAGTGAGCCTATTCCATTCATCTACCACACGATTTGTAAACCAATTCCTCCCAATCTCCTTCCTAAACCTATACTTATCAAGCTTAAACCCATTGCTACGTGTTCTGTCATGTTCACTAAGTATAAGAACCTTACCCAGATCCCCTTTATTATATCCTTTTACCCATTTGAAGACTTCAATCAATTCCCCTCTGACTCTTCTCCTTTCCAATGTATGTAGATTTAGTTTTCTGAGCCTTTCACCATAAGGTAAGTTCCTTAGCCCACCAATCATCTTTGTCATCCTTCTCTGCACAGACTCAAGCAAATCAATATCCTTCCTATAATATGGTGACCAAAATTGTACCGCATAGTCTAGATGAGGCCTAACTAGCGCCAGATACAGTTTTAGAATGACTTCAGCACTCTTATTGCTTACACTCCTCCTAATGAATCCCAATATCCTATTAGCTTTATTCTTAGCATTTAGACATTTCTTTCTAGGACGAAGGTCTGAACTTACCAAAATACCCAAGTCTCTCTCACAATCAGTCCTCCCTAAAATTCTCCCATTTAATTTATAACTATTCAATGGATTATTTCTACCTATACTAAGTACACTACATTTGTCTATGTTAAACTTCATTTGCCATTTCTCGGCCCAATTGGACAGAATGGTCAATTCCTCCTGCATTACAACAGCATCACAATCAGCCCTAATGGCCCTACCTAGCTTAGTATCATCAGCAAATTTACTCAGGTCACTACTTATACCTATGTCAAGATCATTAATATAAATTAAGAATAGCAAGGGACCCAAAACAGATCCTTGAGGAACTCCACTGCTAACACACCCCCACTCAGATTTAACTCCATCTATACTAACTCTTTGCTGTCTGTCACCAAGCCATGACTGAATCCACCTAAATATACTGCCATCGATCCCGTGTGCTTTAACTTTGCTCAGAAGTCGTAAGTGTGGCACTCGATCAAAAGCCTTACTAAAGTCCAAGTATAAAATATCATAGTTTTCATCATTATCTGCTGCTTCATACACCTTACTATAAAAAGACAGCAAATTAGTCAGGCAGGATTTACCCTTACTAAAGCCATGCTGTGATTCTTTTATCAACTTATGCTTATCCAAGTGATCTCTAATATTCCTTGCTATAATAGATTCCATCATTTTCCCTACCACTGAAGTCAAACTTACTGGTCTGTAATTAGACATATTTGTTTTATCCCCTTTCTTAAATATAGGTATCACATTGGCTTTCTTCCATGCCACTGGCACAATGCCACTCTCCAATGATTTTCTAAAGATGCATGCTAGGGGCTCACTTAACACATCCTTACATTCTTTCAAAATTCTAGGAAAGAGCTCATCAGGACCGGGTGCCTTACTACTTTTGATTTTATCAATTTCCTTTGTCACTATCTCCTTTGTGATCAAGATATCCTTTAATTTCTCTTCATCATTACCCCGAAAGATCATTGACACCTCAGGTATATTTAGAGTATCCTCCTGTGTAAATACTGAGAGAAAAAAGTCATTTAGCATTCCAGCCATTGAGTCCCTATCACTCACTAATTCTCCATTGGAATCTATAAGTGGGCCTATTTTATCTCTAACCTTAGTTTTGTATAATTGATAAAAACTTTTAGGATCTTCCTTTGCCCTATTTGCCACTTTAATTTCATAATTTCTCCTTGCTACTCTAACTAACTTTTTAACATCTCTTGCTAGTTCATTATATCTCTGCCTTAAGTGATCCTCTCCATTTTTTATTTTCCTATAAATGCCCTTTTTAATGCCAATATAATGCTTAATTTTATCTGTCATCCATTTTGGGTCATTATTTTTGTTTCTCTCTCAAGGAGTCGTGCATGAATGTTCGAAGTTTTTAACCCTTGTATGAAGGAATCCTTGATACTCTCATCACGGTAGACTGCACTAATAACATCCTGAAAGTTGTAAGCCACAACAAGACAATTGAGTGCTTGAAGGTACTGGTCAATCGATTCTTCTGGAAGTTGAATTCGAGTAGAAAGCAAATGTCTGGCATGAATTTCACTGGGAGCCTTAATATAGGCAGCGCACAACACTTCGATAGCCTTCGACATTAGGACCAATGTGCAAGTAGAGTACTTCTAACTTGTCTGGAGAATAATCAGATATTGTAGAAAGGAAGTAGCAGAAATTTTTATACCAAAGCTTTCAGTCTGTGACTGACAGTGGTTGAGTGTGTACGCTTTTTCGTTTACTCCCGATAACTGCAATTCAAAGCATCTGTGTGTGTAGTGTCCGATTATTATTTTTTTCTCTAGATTCGAAAAAGTGCAAGTATAGTGTATGCGTAGGCATTTGTATTAAAATACACATTCCTTTTTCCTTGTGGGAGGAGTTATAAAAGTCCCATTCTTCTTACTTTGTAAGCAAGCATCTTGTCAGTACAAGGTTGCGTCACGGAATAGTCGTCTGCAAATCTGCCTTTATTTTAAGTTATTTATTCTTTTCAGGTGGTATACATTTTTACGCTTAACTCCAGTCAAGCGGAGTCCCCCAGGGGTCTGTGTTGGGTCCATTGCTTTTTCTAATATATATATAAACGACTTAGATGAATGCATAGCAAGCCTATTCTCAAAATTTGCTGACGATCCAACCTGGGTGGTAAATCAATAACACTTGTCGATCAACATAAAATCGAGAGAGACTTAAACAGAATTGTGGAATGGTTAGAAAATTGGCAGATGAAACTCAATATTGATAAATGCAAGATACTACACATTGGAACAAGAAACGAAGAATTTAACTATACAATAAAAGGCCTGCCACTGAAAAAGGTATCAGAAGAAAAAGATCTTACTGTTATAGTCTGCAACGATTTGAAAGTTGGAAAACAGTGTGCGGAGGTATGCAAGAAAGCAAACAGAGTGCTCGGTTTCATATATAGAAATTTGGCCTACAAATCGGATAATATAGTAATTCCTCTATACAAATCTTTGGTTCGACCTCATTTGGAGTCAGTTTTGGAATCCATACTTGCGGAAAAATATAGAAAGTTGGAGAGAGTGCAACATCGTGCTACAAAAATGATACCCAGACTACGTCAAAAGTCCTACGAAGACATACTTAAAGCACTCAACCTGCAATCACTTGAGACGAGAAGGTTAAGAGGAGAACTCATACAAGTCTTTAAGATCCTAAACAATTTTGATAAAGTAAAAATTGAAACCCTTTTCGAGTTGGACGCTTCCTCAAGAACTCGAAGCCAAGGATACAAACTTAAGAAACGAATATTTGAAACAAATATAGGAAAGTATTTTTTTCTCAAATAAGGTGGTTTCCTCTTGGAATGAGTTGCCCGAGATCGTTGTTAAATCAACAAACATAAACATGTTTAAGAACCGCTTAGATGCACACTTTAAGTGCATCGGCGTGGTTTGAAGGAGAGCTGGCCCAGAAGTGGACTACACGGTCTTTGCCGGCTCTAACATCTTATAATCTTAAAATTTGCCAACGTGAGGATCCGAAGTAGGTACATCAAACTTCTCAAGTTGTATGAGTTTATCCATAATAGTAGATTAAATTGTTATGATAGTTGAGTAGTGATGAGCATAGCTGCCTTACAAGCTTTTATTGTAATCAGAGAAATGAGTAGTAAGGTATATTCAATCAAACTGCCCCCTTTTTATTGAGTTTAATCAGCTATGTATATTCATAATACAGCGTTAAGAAAGACAATTACACAAATATAAATATATTCATAAAATCAACGAATGTACATGAGATAAGTAGGTTAGGTATATAATGTAAGATATTTTAACATATGATTTACAGTAAAAAGATGCGAAGAGAATTGAAGTATGTGAAATTAATATGGTGGAATCATATGGTGAATAATATAGTCTATAATGTAAGATATTTTAACATATGATTTACAGTAAAAAGATGCGAAGAGAATTGAAGTATGTGAAATTAATATGGTGGAATCATATGGTGAATAATATAGTATATAATATAGAGTATTTATGTAGTATCTATGTAGTAATTTAGAGTATCTATAATGTATCTATGTAGTATTTTAGAGTATCTATAATGGACTGAATTGGGGCTGCAATGAGAAGTAAATATAATTAGGACTTACTCTCGTATGGTCGTTTGCAAAGAATGTGAGAGTGGAATTAACTCAGTATGATTTGTTTGTAGGTAAATGAATAATTGTAGAAGGAATGGTTACCTACCTTTATACGAAGAAAGCAGCGAGTCGAATGGGCAGCAGAGCGTGCTCTTTTGATCGAGCTGGGAACGTGTGTTTGATAGTTTGTGTGTGAAATTTAAGAAATGTTGTTTGGAACAGTATACGTTAATTGAATTGACAAGAAAATAAATGAATTAATTAATTATTAAGTTTAACATAAAATGATTTAATTTACAAAAGTTGAAGAAAATTTATTGGAAGTTTAAATTGACAAAGTTAAGTAAAATGATTAAATTAACAGTTAAAGTAAAATAATTAAATGATTAAATTGACAAGTTAAAGGAATGCATAATGAATTTTACATAATAATGGATGTATATACATATTTAAGTTTCCCAGGAGGTTTTTATTATAGGAATGCCCAGAGGCATTGCTATACAGTCATGCCTAAATTTTAATTCTTTTCTGAACTTCACTGTGTAATTTCTCTTCTTTTAAATAATTCTCAAATATTCTATAATCATATTTATTTTTCTAAAGTTCACCATTTGTAATTATTTTTTTTAACATTCAATAATCATATTTATTTTTTTCCGAACTTCACCATTTTGTCTTTTAAAAGTACAAAATTAAAATATACTATTACGATAAACTAATGTCAAAACGTTTGGCCATGACTATACCCATATCCACAAATTTCATGTTTTTAAAACCATACAGTATCTTATAGACTTAAATAAATTCTCCCTTTGATCTTCTTATCTCAAGTGGCGAGATTTAGTTTTCAAACGCTCTTCTTACGGTTTATTTTGGAGCCTTGGAGTCATCTTGGTCGCATGCTTTTGCACCCTCTCTAACATTTCTATATCTTCCCGCAAATAGGTGCACTAGAACTGCACCTCACATTCCGGATGAGGCCGAACTAAAGATTTTTAGAGTAGGATTACAATATCTTCCGATTTATATGTAATATTTTGAAATATAATTCCGAAGACCCTGTTGGCTCTTTTGCAGACTTCAACGAATTGCTTACCAACTTTCAAGTCGTTGCATACGATCACGCCAAGATTCTTATGGGTCGTAACTGTATTCAACATTCGCCCTGTCATTGTGTAGCTGACACCCACATGCTTCGTACCGACATATAACACTTTGCATTTATCAACATTAAAGTGTATTTGCCTCTTTTCGAACCACTCGACTACAGCGTTCAGGTTGCTTTCTATTTAGAGCTTGTCTGAGGTGGTTGTGGTTTTCCTCCCATCTTCGTTTCGTCAGCAAACCTTGAAACATAGCTTTCGAGACCATTGTCTATGTGATTAATATAGATTGGGAACAACAGTGGAGTCTGCACAGAACCATGGGGAATACCGATAGTATCCCAACGCCATTCAAAATGCAATCCGTTCATGACTGTTCGCTGTTTTCTACTTCTTAGCCATGCTTTTATCCACTGTATTAGTTGACCACCGATACCGTGCACTAGGTTTTATTTGTAGTATAGTATAACTCCACTACCTATTCTCCCAACTCTTTCTTTATAAAACAACTTGTCACCGCTAAGTCTTGCAGCACCGATGGAGTTGAGGTGCAGTCCATCTAGCATAAACAGATCTTTGCGTTCGTAGAGGTCGTTCCATACATCTATGAAGTGCGCTCCTTTCCCCTGACAAATGCCTTTGAGAGAATTATTAATGTAATTTGGCCTTCCATAGAAAGTCTTCCTCGCACCACATCTCGGTAAGATGTCTAAAAAGGCTACGTTCCTACTCCTTTCCTTCAATATGCGCATAAGTTTTCGGTAACAGGCCAGTAGTTCCTCGGACCTAGTGGAAAAAATATTATTAGTTCTTATGTGCACAACAAAAACAGTCTATACGCTTGTTTCGTTCGTGTAGTCTTCGACGGAGTCTTGCTAAGTTCTCTACCAGTGCCCCTGGGTAACACAACATTCTTCTTTTCTCAGGCTACCTACCGCAAAATTCTTCGAGCTGACCTTTCACCGTGGAGTCATCTACTACGAAAATTTCTGTTCCACTGTCCTCATGAGCAGAGTCTAAAATATGGAACTTATTCGTGGTGTCTATTGGGAATATCCTCATTATCGTTCTAGGCGCAATTCCTCGGCAAACAAGTACGAAACTATCAGTAGGGGAAGTCTCGGTCGACCGGTTCTACTGATCGTGGCTCTCTGCACGCTACTGCGAGGGCCGAGTACAAGGGCCCATGCTGCTTCCCTCTTCATGCTGCCTCCCCTCCCCCCATTATTGCCATTTCATCGTTTCTAGGTACATAGAAACGGAGGCCTAATAATCCCTGTCTCAGCTCCAGCAACTCGACTTCTAACCAGCGATGATTCGTGTATCTCCTAAAATAGGTCTACGACCACTCGAATTGATCGTAAACAAAGCAACATTGGCACCTATCTCATTTTCGTTAGGGAAGGGGCGCCTATTTGAAAGAAATAGTCTTTCTTTCTCTTTCTCTCTGTTAGAAATAAAAATAGATCTGGTAGATACGAAAAAACTAGCCCTCAAAGAAAGTAAAGTAAGGTTATTTAATCTGCAAAGTTTAGCAAAGAAATATTAGTTTTAATTACTGAATCCCGAAAGAGGTAAATATTGTAAAAAGAGGATTAGGAAGTTTTATATTACTAAAATATTACATAAACAACAATACCCCTGATAAATAAGTAAACAGTCAATAAGAGTGATAACTGAGTAAGGAGTAAGATACGGCCAAAGGATAAAATAGGAATTATATGGGACTACCTTTAATAGCCAAAGTCTGTGAAAACGGAGAATTTTTGTCTTTAGATATATATATATATATATATATATATATATATATATATATATATATATATATATATATATATATATATATATATATATATATATATAGTTCGAAGTAAAGGGAAAAAGAAGAAATATTCATTTTAATTACTGAAAGCCGGAAAGATGAAACGATATAGCAGGAATTATAACGGTAAAATAAATCTTGGGAAGAACTGAAAATGGTGACCGCCTGAAAAATGCCTATTGCGCGATCCTGTAACGACCACCTCACCTACACACCATAACCACGTGGAACCCAATTGCTGACCTCCCCTCAGACCACCTACCCATTATTGTATCCTTCAAAACCACACATATAAGCTACAACTTACTTTACTTGCCCCCTACACTCACCCCTCTTGTGCGAGATGAGCGGCCCCTAGGAAGCCCACCAGGCTCCCTGATTAGGTCTACACGTGCTTAAGAGAAGAGAAGTTATCTGTTGTGCGAGCTCGTGTTAGGGTTGGACAATCTAAAAAATATGTACGTGTTTCGATGTTGTCTGCGGTTTGGTTGCATCTGGTGCATGTTGGTGTCGTGGCAAGGTCATTGGCGGATTCAGGACAAAAATTTGGTGGTCGGGGGAGCTAGCTTAAATTCCCCCCACTAAGTAGTCTGAGAAAAGGGCATTGATTATTAATGTTGTCAATCTTACACAGTATTGATAATAAATAACTAATTCACAGGAGTGAGCACCAACTCTCTCAGATCCGATTCTTTTTTCTACACATCAGCAAATTATGAATTATAATTTATTGTAGTTATGGGAAGTCAGCTGTTTTTAGATATGTATTATATAAGGTACATTCGATCGCAACAGTTTAAAAAAACGATTTTATATATATTCTATTTTATTACATAATTCTTTCTGAATAGAATACAACTATGGTTTATAAAAGGAAAGATAAACACAAACGGGTCTGAAAGGGTTAATAACAGCATCTAACACACATCATTGTTCACGGTACTTCACATGAACATCAACATCATTTTCCTCTGAGAAAATACATTGATTACACTGTCTATTTTTAACATCAATTTCGTTGTGAACATCGATCAGCAGAGGCCATTGAGGCGTTCTTGACCCATACTATTTCTTAAGTACGTTTTCAGTCGTTTCAAGCCCTAAAATGAACGCTCGGCCTCTGTGTTCAAAACTGTGAGAGTGATAAGAACTTGAACTAGCCTGGCCAGGTTGGGATACATTCGGATTTTGGCGTGGGCAAAAGTATCTTTAACGGAGTCAAACTTGATTGTTGACGAAAATCAGCGTTCTGGTTTCACATTGACGAGGCTCAAAGTCTCGATGTTAGCCTCGTAGACTTTTCTCGCCTCCAGTAAAGCAGCAACATCTCCGTCGACGACGCTGAACAGATGTTGATGTTGAAGACGACCTGAATAGTATCGTCCCGAACCGACTCTGCAGCTCACTCAACACCTGATCAATGAATGGAGCATAGGCAGATCGGCGGTAATATTCCTCAGCTGTCTGGTAGGGTATGTTTGCTGCCTACAGATTCGAGGCACAAGAATGGTGTCATGTCACGAGTGGACCTCCTGGGAGTTAAAATCTGAATTCTTGAAGACATCGTGAAATCTGGTTAGTTCACCTTTCTGGGTCTTGTTGAGATACGTCTCTTCACCGATCGTAGCGTATGTTGAGATGAGATCGACCGCAAGATACTGCAGGGCTCGGGTCGGTTCCCCGGTGCGAGGTAGAACCGACTATAGCAATGCCTCTGCGCATTCCTATAATAAAATCCTCCTGGGAAACTTAAATATATATATCATCATTTATTCTGTATAAAATTCAAATCATTCAATTCTTTTTACTTAACTTTTGTAAATTAAATCATTTATGCAAATTATGTACAACTTAATAATTAATTCATTCATTCATTTATATTTTTATTAACTTTTTGTCAATACAATCATTTAATTAATTTATCCATAACTTTTTTCAATTCAATTATATTATGTAACGTTTAATAATTCAATTATCCTCTGACAAAATACTGATTTCATTTAATGTACTACTGGTTCAAACAACATCTCTTAGAATTTTACACCCAAACCAAAACAGGCATTTCGCCACTTTTGAAATAACAGAAATTCTCTCTCTTATTTGTGTTTGTGTCACCATCCATTCCGCTTCAACTTTACTTTCCATCAAGACCTCAATTCAGTCCATCATAGTCTCCTTCGTTTTCACTTTCACTCCACATAATACTTCATTTCACATATTAGTTACTTTAAATCCTATTTTACCATATCTTACATTGTATTCCTAATCCAATTTATCTCATTGTGCATACGTTAATTTTGTGAATATATTATTTTGTTTATTTGTTTTTCTTACAAACCTAGTTCAGAAAGTCAAAATTTATTTCACTTTAGTCGTAGGTCTAAAAGCTAGCAGACAACTATTTTCATCAAATAAATTTATGGTAATGGTTTTCGAAACGCTATTTAGGCTGATTTATTAAGCAAAAATAAATCCCATTAATAACTAAATACCATACCGACCCAGCGACGACGAGGCCAATCAGAAAGCGTGTCCCTCGGATTGCGATCAGTAGGAGTTCCACTGTAGCGTTTAAGTTGCCCTCATTCTCGAGGAAGATGACAATAGCAGGCACGAATTTGAGGAACACAGTGACTGAATCATGTCATTGTGGGGGACACTCAATGAAGTCGATTTTGACTATTGGCTAAGGAAAAGACAATTTGGGGGTAGGGGGGGGGGGTTCAGCCCCCTCCACCCGGATCCGTGCCTGGATAAGGTTTATTCGATGTTTGCTTTGTTGGAGTATAGTGAAGCGGCCTGACCTGTATTGAGATAAGAATGCTCTGTGTTCTATGTAATGATTTCTTTGATTGGTTTATTGGGTGAGGCTCGTTTATGATATTGTTTGGTGGTAGTTCATTCAATTGTTTTGGGGGTATAGGCAGTGGTGGGATTAAAAAAAAATAAGAACAGGTACTGTCACTATCAGTCTCTAGCAGCAAACCATGCTGGCTGGCCCAACTTCCAAAAAGATTGAGAACCTCTCATTTAAACTAACAACCGGTTCTCGATATTAATGAAATTTCAAGAACAGGTTCTTACGAACCGGCTGAATCCCATTACCTGGGGGTAGGTAGTGTGGATGTGTTTAATTAAATTAGGGTTTGACGGTAGAGGAGGAAGGTTATTGTAGAGGTATTGGAAGTAATGAGCTGGGTTTTTTTTTGTGCCTGGGTGATAGAGCCTTTTAGTGTTATGGGGTGGTCGGGATGGGGCGGGGTCAGTGCTATGCTGAAGAGTTGGGTTCCAAACATGTCTATGTGTATTTTAATTGATAGTATTTTTTCAGCATGTGCATGTGCTGCGTGTGCATCCTATGATTGTTCTTTGAGTTTAGAGTTTATTCGTGCTAGATTTGGTTGTGTTTGGGTACCATGATGGTGGTGTATACTCCGAGGGGTGGGGGGTGCAGAAAAATTGTTTTGCATAGAGAGGCAAAGGGCTCTTTCTGTTGTACAAATGAAATGTTTGAGGGAGTTGATTTTCTTTGTAGTTTATTGTGTGGGTTTGAATGTCCTGTTGTAGCGGGACACAAATCTACACTAAAACCCCAATCGATCCAACCCACTTCCTACACTAAGTCGGCTGAGAGAAATCAAGGGAGAAGTGAAACGGATTGTATATACAGTCCTTTAGTTACAAAAATAGGGATAAATCCTTAACTATATAATTTAACTTGGTGAATTTTTGAAATTTTTGAAAATGTTTTTTTTGGCTTAGTGGACAAGTAACCTTTCATGTTTTTGAGTTTAGGTTTATTTGAAATGTTTATTCGCAGGGATGTTTTTTGTATGTTTCGAGCTTTTATCAAAGTTCTTTTAAAGAGTTCAGAAAAATAAATATAATTATCGAATGATTTGGAATGAAAAAACACAAATCGTGAAGTGCAAAAAATGTATTAAAATTAGGTCTTTGGCGCTTTTTTGCTATCATTTCGTATATAAAACAAATTTAGATGATAAAAGAGATATGACAGTGGTTTTTCGTCCCCCCCCCTCCATACGGGAGGAGTTTGCACTTCGCTACTAAGATTAAAATTTGAAATCTAAAAAAAAAGCAGCCATTTTTAAATTTTTAGCAATTTTCTGAACTTGGCCAATTATAATCCTTAAATTTATAATTTAACTTGGTGAATTTTTAAAATTTTTAAAATGTTTTTTTGCTTAGTGGACAAGTAACCTTTCATGTATAACAATGCCTCTGGGCATTCCTATAATAAAAACCTCCTGGGAAACTTAAATATATATATCATTCATTTATTATGTATAAAATTCATTCAATTATTTTACTTTAACTGTTAATTTAACCATTCAATTATTTTACTTTAACTTTGCCAATTTAATCTTTCAATTAATTTACTTCAACTTTTGTAAATTAAATCATTTTATGTAAAACTTAATAATTAATTAATTCATTTAACGTATACTGTTCCAAACACACGTTTCCAGCTCGACCAAATAGCACGCTATTCCAGCCATTCGACTCGCAGCTTTCTCCGTATAAAGGTCGGTAATCATTCCTTCTACAATTAGTCATTTACCTCCAAACAAATCATATTTAGTTAATTTCATTTTACACTTTCGCATTCTTTGCAAACGACTATACGAGAGTAAGTCCTAATTATATTTACTTCTCATTGCAGCCCCTAATTTACAGTCCATCATAGTTACTCTATTATTCACACTATTAATTACTATATTATTATTTCACTATTATTCCACCATATTAATTTGACATACTTCAATTCTCTTCGCATCTTCTTACTGTAAATCATACGTTAAAATATCTTACATTGTATACTTAACCTACTTATCTCATTGTACATTCGTTGATTTTATGAATATATTCATATTTGTGTAATTGTCTATCTTAAAGCCCAAGTCATTATTCCCAAATTTATTTCGCTGTCGCATTAGGCCTAAAACTAACGGCAGACAACTTCGATCAAACAAATTTATGGTTATGGTTTTCGAAACGGTATTTAGGCTGATTTATTAACAGAAGATAAATCACATAGATAACCATATACTATACATGTTTTTGAAAATCAAAGGATTGAAATTTTTAAAAAGGTTATGAAAGGGTGTTGAAAAGGGTGTTTTGAAAAAACAACTACAAATACGAATGTAAATAACAATGAAAAACAATTAAATGAGAATATTATTTTAACAAGTTAACTGAAGGTGTTGAAATTACAAAAAAAACGATAATATTGATGAAATTGAGGAAAATGAATTAAAAACAAATACTATTTTATCTAATTAGGCAACCATGGAAACATATAAAAAATATAACAAATGATAATGTTAATGATAATAGAGAATATAGAATAAAAAACTTCGAAAATTTAAAAGTTCAAACGTATAATATTTGCGAGCGGAGAGAGGGCTTTAAACTATGGAGTGAAAAACAAAAATTTATAAAAAGATGAATTAAATTGAAAAAAAGGTTTCAGGGTGTTTAAACAGAGTCTATATTATTAAAAAATCAAGATGTTTAAAACAATTATGAAAGGTGTTGAAAGGGGTGTTTTGAGAAATATAAAATATAACAATTATATATATATATATATATATATATATATATATATATATATATATATATATATATATAAAAAAATATATATATATATATATATATATATATATAAATATATATATATATATATATATATATATATATATATATATATATATATATATATATATATATATATATATATATATATATATATATATCTTCAAGGGGTAACGACGATATAAGGAAAAGGTGAAATAACTTTAAAAAAATGTTTCAGGGTGTCTATGTTGAAAAAAGTGTTTGGAAAATTTTCAACTATATATATATCTTCAAGGGGTAAATACAATATAATAAAAGTTGAAGTTACTTAAAAAAAGGTTTAAGAGTATCTATGTTGAAAAAGGTGTTCAGGGTGTTAAAATAAAGTCTATAAAGGGGATTAAAAAAAGCGCTTTAGAATAGCAAATAAGGCCGGAGGCCACACAACGCAGAGAGGCCTATGGAACTAAGCTCTTCCTGTAAGGAAGAGTACGAAGTATGACTTGTATATTTATAATCCCGATATATACCTAAAACAATCCTACATCTGATATATATATATATATATATATATATATATATATATATATATATATATATATATATATATATATATATATATATATATATATCCCCATTCACACACACATTCTTACAGAGGGAGGGAGAGGTCCGCTAGAAAGGGGGTGGGAGAATGGCCCTACAAACACTCTCACATTCCCTTGATCATACCCCTCCTTTCTTAGGCCATTCGACCACAGTCACTCACAATACACTCTCAATCCTTACTCATGGTACCATTTATACTCAATCGCGCCCTTCTGCACCCATTCATACTCGTCTACAGGTACCTGGCTACGCGTAGCAATCTGTCGGGGTCGTTCGTCAGTCTTCCTATCAATCTCCTCGTCACTATCAATCATATCGTCCACCTTACTCTTAGCTTTCATCACTAGCTCTCTCGACATAACTCTTTAATATTCTTCCAGGCAGAACCTTCACTCTTCATACCTTCATTCATCATTCATCAGCTCCTCACTTACAGCTCTCATCCAACTCAAGATACACTATTGTGTGACCGACAAATCACTCACATCCCCTCTATTCTAAGCAGATATACCAGAAACCACTTCAACTGGTGCCCACCAGAATTCAGAAAAATCAGTCACCTCATCATTCTCATATCAAACTCACCTTTACCTTACCATTCGAAAAACCAGAAGAATCAAACACACTAGGTTCATTCTGTCCAAACACACTATCATTGATACTGTTCCCAGAAAAAATCAGCCACAGGCAGCTCACTCACTTGTCTAATTACATCAACCAAATCATCCACCTACTTATGCAAACACTCAATCTCTCTCTCTCTCAAGCGCCCCCCCCCCCATAAAAGAAAGACTCTTCTCAGGCTGACTTTCATTCGTATTTGAATTCCTCCTTTCACCCCCTCTTTGCACGTTTTCTACTCCTCGAGACCAAGACAAGCTCTTTCCCAAACATATCCATACTATCACAATTCATCTCATCATCATTCACCTTATCTCTATCTGCGCAGTCCATACACCGGATGGCTCACCAGGTAGTCAGAAGGTTCTCTCCACCTCTTCAACTGACTCTGATGAGCTTGCACTCTCAGTCACACGTCCATTCAAACTTTACAAAACATACGCCACAGCATCCTCCCAAACTCTTACAACTCTATACGGTCCTTCAAACCTTTTACTCATCTTCGACACATTCAATATACCCTTGACTTCTTTTACCTTCAATACTTTGGCACCTATTTCAAACGAACGAAACCTTTCATGTGCCTCACGCCATACACTCTGCTCACTTTCACTCACCTTTCAAAATTTATAACAAACTGACAAGGGGACATCTCAGTTGCACTATGCACCGTCGAATTATACGCCCATAACAGTCTACTCAACCATAGATCCCAGTCATTCAAAGTCGTATTCATCATTCTCAACACCTCACACAAGGTCCTAATTGTAGGTTCAGCCAATCCATTCGAAGACAGGACATACGGAGTCATTCTTACATGTTCCACACTATTCTCTCTCAACATTCGCTCAAACACTTCACTCGCAAACTCAGACCCATTATCACTCAGACATCTCCTAGGGCTCTTGCAGGAAACGGAAGAGTATAGGGGGTCCTACATTAGGGGACTCCCTGAAAGTTCTTCTGTTCAATGCGAGGTCAATCAGGAACAAGTTTCCTGAGCTCCGTGGCATCGTAGCGACGGAATAAACCGAAATGGTAGCCATAACAGAATCATGGCTAAAAACCTCAAACCAAGACTTTGAAAGCGAATTCACAGTTCCTGGCTACCAACTCTTCCACAAAGATAGGCCAGACAGAGAGAGTGGCGGTGTAATGTTGTATGTCAAGGATACAATCGAATCTACGAACTCCAAGGTTATATCCGACCACAAGCTCATAGGCGTTGACCTAGAGATAGGTCCTGTCAGATACAGGACCCTGGTGCTTTACAGACCTCCTTCCCTACCCGTTGTAAAGGACAGGGAACTGTACCAGCTGCTGAGTGGGCTTGTTCAAGGCAGAGTATGCATCGTTATAGGCGACTTTAACAGACAAGTTGACTGGGAAACCAGAGCAGCCTGTGGCGAGAGCGCGCTACTCCTGGAGTTAACCAACAACGAGTTCCTCACTCAATGGGCCAGAGAACCGACGAGAGGAGACAATATCCTCGACTTGGTCTTCACCTCTGAGGATGATATCGTTGAGGATCTTTCTGTAGGCGAAGAGCTCGGTGGCAGTGATCACCAGCTAGTTAGATTTACCGTCAAGATCCCGAAGGTAAGGTCTGTTGCCAGTCAATCAAGAAAACTTGACTTGAGAAGAGCAGACTTTTGCAAGCCTTCGTGCTGGGCTGACTGATGTAAGGATTCGTGGAACAATTTCAAAAATAAGTTCATGAGTCTTCAATCAAGTTGCATCCCTCTGAAATGCTTCCGTCGGTCTTCTGTTCAACCAAAGTGGTTTAATCGAGAAATCGGCCAACTGCTTAGGGAGAAGAGAAATGCGTACCAGCGATCGAAGATCTCGAGTCCTTTTGACGAGTACCGGAGGCTAGACAGGAGAGTGAAGTCCAGCATAAGGGCGGCTAAGCGTACTGAGGAACTCCGAGTGGCGAGACTCTGCAAGGAGAATCCCAAGGAGTTCTTCGGCTATGTAAATAGCCGTAAACCAATCCACCGTAGTATTGGGCCCTTAGTAGACGAGAAGGGTGCATTAACTCAATCAGATGCAGAAAATGCTAACCTGCTCAATGACTACTTCTCTTCAGTGTTTACTGAATAGTGTGGTCCCACTCCCCAGCCAACGAGTTCCTTTTGAGGGAAAAGCTGGAGGATATGGACTTCACTGAAGGAGAAATAAAGAAAAAGATCGCTGACCTAAAGACGAATAAGTCCCCTGGACCGGACGGGTTTCTATCCAAGGTGTTGAAGGAAGTGTGCGATGAAGTATCACGATATGTGTGCGCTATCTTTAACATGTCAATCCGGACCGGATGCGTTCCTAGAGACTGGCGTGAGGCGGAGGTGACTCCGATCTTCAAGAAAGGAGACCCCAGCCATCCGTCAAACTACCGACCCATAAGTTTGACTTCGATAGTCGGTAAACTCATGGAAAGCATGATATTGGACAATATAACGTCTTATTTAGAGTCAAACCTGCTACTGAAGAGTTCCCAGCACGGATTTCTAAGGCAACGATCATGCCTGACGAACCTTGTGGAATTCTTCTACTTCGTGTTCAGTGAGCATGATCGGGATAAAGCGGTGGATGTTGTGTATCTTGAATTCCAAAAGGCCTTTGATAAGGTACCACACCGCCGCCTTCTCCGGAAAGTGCGTGCACAGGGCATAGACGGCAAGGTAGCAGGTTGGATAGAAAGCTGGCTAAGTGACAGACGGCAACGAGTAGTGGTGAGTGGACGGGCCTCTGAATGGGCGCCCGTATCTAGCGGTGTCCCTCAAGGTTCCGTCCTGGGACTACTACTGTTTATTATCTATGTCAACGACATGGACGGAGACATGGTTGCCAAAAATCTTCAAATTTGCCGACGACACCAAGCCTGGTATCAATATGGCAAAGTAGGGGAACACTGCCCGCCTCCAAGAAGACCTTCAAAGGATTGAGGAGTGGTCGGACACGTGACAAATGTTTTTTAACGTGGGGAAATGCAAAGTATGCATATCGGCCACAGAAACCCCAAATCTCAGTACATCCTTAAGGGCACTGCTCTTGAATCGAGTGACATTGAGAAGGACTTGTCTGTAACTATCACTAGCGACCTCAAGTTCTCGAAACAGTGCATTGAGGCAGAGAAGAAAGCCCAAAGGATGTTAGGATACATAAAGCGCCAGTTTGGATACCGTAACAAGGAGATAGTACTTTGTCTGTACAACTCCCTCGTTCGGCCGCACCTGGAGTATGCCGTACAATTTTGGAGTCCTTCGTTTCGAAAGGACATCGCAAGGTTGGAACGCGTACAAACTAGGGCAACCAAGTTGATTCCCTCTATCCGACATAAAAGTTATGAGGATAGACTAAGGGAATTAGATCTGTTCTCGCTGGAAACCCGTAGACTGCGTGGTCAGCTCATCGAAGTTTTCAAAATACTTCGAGGGTTCGACAATGTTGACTACCGGGATATTTTCACACTGAGTGAGAACTGAACGCGCAATCACGGCTTCAAACTTGAACTGAAACGTTACAACCGCAATCTGTGTGGAAATTTTTCCACCTACAGTATCTGCGGTAAGTGGAATGCCCTTCCAGTGAAAGTTGTCAACAGTGAATCTGTTGACCAGTTCAAGTCAAGACTAGGCAAAGTCTTGAAAAGTGGCCGTTTAGGGACGCAAAACAATTGAGCAGCCATGGTCCCGCTTGATTGCTAGTCCAAAGGTACCCTCTTTAAATGGACCGTAAGTTCTGCTAGGGTACTTCATTTCCTTGTTACTCCTTGTTACTCCATACACACATAGGAAAAAAAACAATTGCTCAACCACACGTGCAACACTCACACTCCTTTTATCTCTCACAGTCGGCGCATACGCAAACTTACTTTTATAGTCAACCATAACAACCATACCAACATTCCCAGCACTTGTACGCGGTAAAGACACACAACCAATCGCCACCAATTCAAACGGTTCTTTCGCAACGTTGCACCTTTCGCTTCTGACACATTTCACTCGTACTCGCAACATCATTCAGTACAGTCCTCAGAAACAGATGGAACCCACGCTCCTTCATACACCCCACAACTTAAACTTACCCGTAATTATCATGCACAACTTTCACCAGACCAATCATACCAAGTACATACATATCACCCTCATCCTTCATATGCCTCACAAAATATACAACATCCATACAAACAACAAAATCCTTAGCATACCTTTTAAAATCACTCAAACACTCAGGCCATTCATTCAAATCAACACACCTCTTCAACTCACTGAAAAAAGGACACATCTCTTTCATCTCTAGAATATCATCATCACTTAAAATCTCATTCTCATCATTCATGACTAATTCAATCATACCGCAAAATTTGTCAGGATTTTTAGCACACTCATTCAACCTCATTACCTCACATTCACCTTTCATAACACAATCCTTATCAGCATCCAGATAAAAATCATTCAATATCATAAAGTCCACACCAAACAAGAAAAAACTCGGATTTACTCATTTTTCAGAATCACAAAGTCATGCTTCACATTCACACCACTGCCCAAACTCATTCTCAGACTAACCTGTTCCCATGCCACTATCATTCCATTCTCAAATCCACTTATCCGTAATTTCACAGGCTTCCGTTCACACCATCTAAACTCATCGTACTTACTCAGAATCATCTCGTTCACTAATGACACTTGCGCTCCAGTATCAATAAAACCATATGCTCGCACTACACAGAGGGAACAAGCACACCAACATCAGCACTGACATCCACAACATCATCAACTCCAACATTATCACTCACCACACACTCATCTTCACCCAGACAATCATTCTTCTTTCTCATATACGAACATTTTTGAATCACCCAATTGTAATGCACACCACTCAAACACTGCAGATGCACTACCTTAGCACTCAACCCTTCACTTTCCCATCGTTGTACACAATCGGCTTCGCACCACCAAAGTACATATAAACAATAACTCCATGCAAACGACTCACTACAAGCAACACTTCCTGAAACGGCGGGACCCCTGACATACACATCGCTCTCAATTCTTTCATAAAGTTTCGCACCCTTGCCATACCAATACTTTCAGGCTTCCTACATACTTCACTCATTACCTCCTTCCTTAAGTCATCCTCACTATAGGGCATTCTCATATCTACTCTATCACCCTTTATATCTTGCATACCATTCCATACGCTCTCAAACAAGGAATCACCACCACTCTTACTCTCCTTTCCATTCATAATCCCTTTCGGCAAATACTCAGGATCACTTACTCTAAACACATTTTTATCATTTATACCAGGATACCTTGACATCAAATCAGCCACTCCATTCCTTTCACCAGGCACATACTCAATCACATAGTCAAAATCACTTAAATCTTCCCAAGTCCTCGCAATCCTAATTTCAGCCCATTTCATACGTTGCAAATACAAAAGAGGTTGGTGATATTTTTAATCCCGAACTTCAAACCATACAAAAACGGCCTCAACACTTTCAAACAATACCTTATCGCAGCCAACTCTCGCTCCACAGTCGAATACTTTCGCTCTGCCGCATTCATAGCCTTGGATACATACCCAATTATTTGCCTAACATTAACTTCATTTAAACGCTGCTCTTGCATCAGAAACCTCTCATACAGTACCCACTCGCATCCGTATGCAATTCAAGCATCTTAGCATTCACACTATAATCTGGGTATGCCAATTCAACATCTTCAGCCGCCGCCTCTTTCAGTCTCTCATACGCTTCCTTCATCTTATCATTCTACCTGACAACCGTACTACCTTTCTTGCCCATTCACTCAGTCAGAGGCTTACTCACACCAGAACAATCACATATGAACTTTCGTTGAAACTCAATCAAACCCAGAAACGACTACAGCTGCTTCACAATCAATGGTTTCGGAAACATTCGCACTTTCTCAACATACTTTGGTGATTTTCGAAACCAATTCTCACTCACCATATGCCCAAGGAATTCGACTTCTTTCGCAAACTATTAACACTTCGCTACTTTAACCTTCACACCAACACTCTCCAACGTTCTCAACACATCATTCACCAATCTCATATGCTCCTCAAAAGTCTCAGTCATAATCAAAATATCTTCTGTAAACACAATCACATTCTTACTCGCAAACTTACTCAACACAACAGATCCAGCTTTGTAATCCACTTCATCTCCTGCATACTACACACTCACCCGGAAACCTCTCTTTCACAGTCCTTCGTTCACCTTTCGATAATGCACACACAGACGCAATCTTACATCCGGCTTACGTACAGGCACGATCGGACTATTCATTGTATTTTCCCTTTCTTCAATCACCTCCAATCGTACTTCTAATTCCACACACTGCTCCTCAATATCATCAGCAACCGGACGCGGGAAATGTCTCGGCCGCCGATAGATTGGGGTGTCCTCCTTCGGCATAATCTGGAATTCCGGACGCTTCGCAACCCCCAAATCAGATCGCCCTTTCTGAGGACCCCCTTTTGTTCAAATAGCATTCGATACACATCCTCCCTTTCATACTCAGTCAAACATTCATCTAATTTCACCATCCTTTCCACTTCATTATACGTCCATTCACACGTCCTTTTATTCGCAACATTTACCCTGACATCCGTGCTATCATACATACCTACCTCACTGACAGTGGAGAGGTGACCCAGTACATCTCCGACTTGGATCCCCCTCACCTCCCTTTCACCCTGGGGTCCGCCTGCACACATATAAAAGGATCATTCATTATCACCAAGCCATCGAACACACAAGCAACACGCATTACCTTATAACACGCATCCTTTCCACCCAATAACACAGCGTTCTTACTCATATCCAAATTCAACTCTTCATTCCAACTTACTCTAACAGACACCCTTTCACCCTTCACAAGCCTTACACTCTCCATAGCAGTCACCTCGATACCGATAAACACACTCCTCTAAACACTACCATCTTTCCCTTCATACAACTTATACACCCCATTTTTACCAATCCTTCTCTCAATTTGATCACGCGCAGGATGCACAACCATACGATTCACTTTCATAAAATCATATCTCAAAATCACACCATACTCACTACTCACCTTATCAATCACAGAGAATTCACACTCATTCATCAATATACCATGAATTCGAACAGCTGACGTTATCATTCCAATCACAGGTACTTGCTTACCACCAATCCCTACCAAACTACTGTAGCAGCTGACATCTTTGAAGGCTCCTACAAAATTCGTAAAGAGGCAGTTAGCACTTTCCTGTCTGAGAAAATTATGCATCTCGCCCCCCAAATCCATTTTTGTACGACCTTTGATACCAATACGATTACCTCCAAATCAAATTACGACTCCTCCTAACCACCAACCAATCAAAACCTTTGTACACCCAATTCGAAATTAACCAATCAGAATCGACTTTCCCGTTTCCCGAGTCCGGAGCGCATTTTAACGAACACTTTTATTGAACCAGCGCTCCAGACAAGGTCAGTAAGAATTAACTCCCTAATTAATCATCAGTGTATACAAAGGTCTAAAATTATTCTAAAAATATTCAATTCAATATTGAATTCCAGTTCCCCTGATTTATAACTTCAAAAACGTCGTGGCAGTACTATACTGTATTTTATATAATTCCCCCATATTTTATATATTATTTACTATAATATGCACATTATATAGCTTATTACTCTTAACATTATAATCATCGGCTATTTCCCTAAAGACCATTGTGTATTTCGCCTTAATTAAATTCCTTTGGCAACTTTCTCTTCTTCGAACTATCTTTTTTTTATTCCATCTTGTAGATGGTGGATCATGTGGAGAGTGCTCATAATATTAACAAAACGAGAGATATGCTTGTTGATAACACCGTTATTAAAAGAAAAGAGGTTAATAAAGCTAGGCTGAACATCTTAGAAGCTATATTAATAAACGAAGATAAGCCGGCCATCAACAGTCAAGCGACAAGCACATTAAAACTATTTTAAAATTCCATCACCGGACTGGCCTATTTCCTCTCACGTTATGCTCAACCTAGGCGAAATAAATACCCCTTAAAAATCGTTTTCTTTGATTCTGTCAGATCATCACTCCACTCATTACATCGGTAGAGGAGTCAAGAACATATCAAAACGCTCCGAAAATGATCGAATAAGATCGAAAGCTCAGCGATTTAGTTTGGTTTTTACCGAACACATTCATTCAAAAGAGATAAATACAGGACAAGTGATCCACCATCTACAAGATGGAATAAAAAAAGATAGTTAGAAGATGAGAAAGTTGTCAAATGTAATTAATTAAGACGAAATACACAATAATCTTCAACAAAATTTGTATTCAGGAAAGACTGCAACCCAACCTACACTAATATATATATATATATATATATATATATATATATATATATATATATATATATATATATATATATATATATATGAATGCAATGTCCCGTAGGAAAAACTGAAATGGTGTTTACAAATAGTTGCGAACTTTATTAAGTTCCTTATCCTTGATAAGGAACTTAATAAAGTTCAAAAGTACTTGGAAACATCCTTTCATTTTTCCCTGGGGGACATTGCATTCATTTGCTACCCTCACGTGATACTTTGTGAGTTTTTCATATATATATATATATATATATATATATATATATATATATATATATATATATATATATATATTCAATATATATAAATACACATTATATTCATTAACCGTATTATCAAATTAGTCATATTCCATTATTTCTTGTTCAATAAATCTTGTTAAATTTATGGGTCAGTGATTTAAAAACCTTCCCGGTTAAAATAGTTATCCTTCATCACGTTTTCTCTTTCAAGTCATTTTTATCTTTAAATTCATATAGCAAGGTTTAATGGCTGCTATCTAGGCAAGTTTGTTATTTAACCCTTCACAATAGCTATAATTGGTGCCCTAGGCCTTTTTTTTTCAATTAAGAATAATTTAGTTTAACGTCTAGTTACGTAAAAATTATATTATTATTTCCACGTGAGATTACGCTTGGCAACTATAGAATCAGCCGCTTCTCTCTCTCTCCGGCTCGGCTTAAACCTACCACCCTTCTTTCATTTTCGCTGTAAGTTTGTTTTCATCTTCCTTCAACCTCTTTAATTTTCTTCTTAGCCGTAAGTTTCAAAGCCACGACGTTTACCTCAACTGCCTCGATTACGCTAGCGAGCCAGACCTCCTCAACTTTCATGACCACATGTGCGTCACCTGTAGCAGTTAGTCATTCTGCAGCTATAAACAATGATGTCAGCGCCCGAGGCACCAACCACACATCAATCTAACTTCCCGCTTTTGATGCGACCGATCTGATCACGTGGTTCGAAGTATGCTAGGTTCTGATGGCACATCAAGCCAAAACCGATCAAGAGCGCATAATAAGCATCACGCAAAAAGTCCCAATAAGTATCTTTACTTTGTTTCGGGGAATTTTGTTACAAATTCGGGAGAAATGGTGCATGGGGGGAGTTGAGGTAAGCTTTCAACCTTGAATTTAGGAGATCCCAGGTTGAACACTTAAGGGAACTGCTAAATACTCAACAAATGGGTGATAGGCGTCCTACGCGTTTCCTTGAGCATCTCAAAGAATTAATCAGGGTGACGGGTGCTTCGTCAGAGCTTTTTGACTCGCTCCTAACGGAGATTTTCATGCGCGGGATGCCGCACCACATTAGGCACCTCACCTCATCATAAAGAAAGTAGAGAGAGAGAGGTGACGCCCCCTTGTCGCGGGAAGAGAGCTTGTGCGTACCCTTGACTTTTCGAGCTATGTCGGCGGGGGTACCTATCTTCTGGCACCCGTGGCAGGGTTTCCCTTGTCGATTTGGTCGGAAATTAGGTTCCAGACTAAGTGTGTCTTTCTTTGTCTTTCTTTATCTTACTCTATCCTTCCTCTTTTTTTTACATTAATCCTATTCTACTTATACAAAAAGAAAAAAGCAACAAAGAAAACAACCCCTATACCTATCATGTCACTCTTCCCTTTTTTTCATCTATCTACATATAAGGACCTGGCAGCTACCTCACGCGTCAGAAGAGAGGCTTTGGAACCTCTATAAACAACGCCAATCGACGCTCAGTGGTTGCGAGAGACTAGGACTTGAGGGGTCTTAGGCGTTGGGGCACGATGAATGGGATGAGGGTAATGCCCCGTTAACCCCTTTCCTGGCGCATAATTATTGACCATTCCCAATGACCGTTGACGAGTGCCTCTGGTAGCATTGGTCCGTGGTGACGGCCCTTTGTTCCCATGTTGGTTGCCAGGCCAACAAAAAGCCTTTGGTCGAGTTTCTTGGTGTGGCAGAATATCCATTGAACGCTGCTCCGAGATCTTGGCCGTCGCGAAGGGAACTAGTAGGAGTTTAGTACGGGGCGTGCTTCGTTGTTGTTCACCTGGTGACAAATCGATGGCCCCTTCGGGGAGCATCAGTGCTGCTTGGTTTGGAGCCACGGCACGCCGAGGCTTGACGACTCAGTCGGACGAACAGCAGCACATGGAGCGTGCCTTCTGAAAGATCCGAAACGTCTCTGATCGATAAGTGGGAGCGACTCACGCGGGGAGAACTCACCAACCCCCTTTTTTTCTATTGATTGGTCGCAAAGTTTTGAAAGAGAGAAAGTGTTCAAAATGCAAGGGAAAAAAGGTCCAGCTGCACTCAAATATACATGTGCGATATGCCAGAAGGATAAGTGGTACGTTGACTTCCCGGAAGGATGTTTTTCGAAATGCCACCCGGGAAGTATATGCACCGACTGCATCCTTAAAGAAGAGGTCCGAGAGGCAGTGACATACTGCAATGAACTCAAGGATCTCTTCACAACCTCTGAAGAAAAATCTAGGGCACTGGAAAGTAGAATACAAACCTTAGAAACGCAGCACGCGCTCCAGATTCGGTGTCTCGAGGAAAAAATCCCAGAGCTAGCCTCTAAACTAGAGGCCCAGTAAGCTCAAGCTCGAGACGAAAGTCCCACTGACTTGGGTGGTTCCGCCGATGTGATTCTAGCTCAAGGAGGTGAAACTGCATTGTCAGTCCCACTTCAGCCATGCGGAGAAGCAAATGAGAAGAAGAAAAAGAAAAAGAATAAAAAAAAGAAAAACGACCTTAATGCAGCTCACCCCAGTGTAGAGGATTCGAGCGTTACTGGTGCGCAAGGTAAAGTGGAAAGAGAAGAAGAGAAAAGAGAAACGGAAGAAGAGAAAACAAATGAAGACAAGAAAAATAAGAAGAAGAAGAAGAAGAATAAAAATAAAAATGTAGAGATACAAGAGGAAAGAGGCAAGTCGCTTCCGAGAGGAAAGACTAAGTCGCCTGCAGACAAATGTGCAAGAGTCACCCTTATTGGTGATTCTCAAGGACGTGGCCTGCAGTCCCTGCTAGCGGCCCGCTTTTGCACTAGTGTGAAGGTAAGCTGCCTGCCAGGATGTGGTAACCAACACATCAGAGTAGAGGCTGAGAAATCACAGATTTCTGAGAGCTCAGTCGTTGCTCTGATGGTCAGTGGAAACGACCTTTACCTGAGAGGAGGTAGGGTAGGCCCTACAGATAAAATCCTCCATACGGTCATGGGTGCCGTGGAAGACTGTGGGCTGAAAACCCGCAATCATGTGGTAGTCGTGATGCTCCCGAGGAGAGGTCCAACACGGTCCGCTCACTCGATGAATGTCTCTTTAAACCGGCGCCTGGCAGATTTGTGTACGGCAGAGGGAGTCTCTTTTTGTGGACCCGTACCGCACCTTTTATGGTAGAAATGATCTCTACCAAAGGGATGGGGTACATCTTTCCTTTAAAGAAAAGGCCTTTCTGTCGAACATCATCCAGGATGTTGTAGAGAGGACCGAAAGGAGTATCCGGCCCAGAGTGAGGGCGGACGTACGCCAGTACGCCCGTGTCACTCCAGGAACGACCTTCTCAGAGGTAGCAAAGAGGGGTGCCTCGCCAACTAACAAGCCGGGAAACGGAAGAGCGTATGGAGTCCTACAGTCGGGGACTCTCTGAAAGTTCTTCTGTTCAATGCGAGGTCAATCAGGAACAAGTTTCCTGAGCTCCGTGGCCTCGTAGCAACGGAAGAACCCGAAATGGTAGCCATAACAGAATCGTGGATAAAAACCTCAAACCAAGAATTTGAAGGCGAATTCACGGTTCCTGGCTACCAACTCTTCCACAAAGATAGGCCAGAAAGAGAGGGTGGCGGTGTAATGTTGTGTGTCAAGAATACAATCAAATCTACGAACTCCAACATTATATCCGATCACGAGCTCCTAGGCGTTCACCTAGAGATAGGTCCTGTCAGATACAGGACCCTGGTGCTTTACAGACCCCCTTCCCAACCCATTGAGAAGGACAGGGAACTGTACCAGCTGCTGGGTGAGCTTGTTCAAGGAAGAGTGTGCATCGTTATGGGCGACTTACAGACAAGTTGACTAGGAAATCAGAGCAGCCTGTGGCGAGATCGTGCTACTCATGGAGTTCGGCAACAACGAGTTCCTACCTCAATGGGTCAGAAAACAGACGACAGGAGACAATATCCTCGACTTGGTCTTTACCTCTGAGGATGATATCGTTGAGGATGTCGCTGTAGGCGAAGAGCTCGGTGGCAGTGATCACCAGCTAGTTAGATTTACCGTCAAGATCCCGAAGGTAAGGTCTGCTGCCAGTCAATCAAGGAAACTTGACTTGAGAAGAGCAGACTTTTCAAGCCTTCGTGCTGGGCTGACTGATGTAAGGCTAGCGTTATGCGAAGAGGTTGAGGATTCGTGGAACAATTTCAAAAATAAGTTCATGAGTCTTCAATCAAGTTGCATCCTTCTGAAATGATTCCGTCGGTCTTCTGTTCATCCAAAGTGGTTTAATCGAGAAATCGGCCAATTGCTTAGGGAGAAGAGAAATGCGTAGCGGCGATCGAAGATCTCGAGTGCTTTTGACGAGTACCGGAGGCTAGCCAGGAGAGTGAAGTCCAGCATAAGGGCGGCTAAGCGTACTGAGGAACTCCGAGTGGCGAGACTCTGCAAGGAGAATCCCAAGGAGTTCTTCGGCTATGTAAATAGCCGTAAACCAATCCATCGTAGGATTGGGCCCTTAGTAGACGAGAAGGGTGCATTAACTCAATCAGATGCAGAAAATGCTAACCTGCTCAATGACTACTTCTCTTCAGTGTTTACTGAATAGTGTGGTCCCACTCCCCAGCCAACGAGTTCCTTTTGGGGGAAAAGCTGGAGGATATGGACTTCACCGAAGGAGAAATAAAGAAAAAGATCGCTGACCTAAAGACGAATAAGTCCCCTGGACCGGACGGGTTTCTATCCAAGGTGTTGAAGGAAGTGTGCGATGAAGTATCACGACATCTGTGCTCTATCTTTAACATGTCAATCCGGACCGGATGCGTTCCTAGAGACTGGCGTGAGGCGGAGGTGACTCCGATCTTCAAGAAAGGAGACCCCAGCCATCCGTCAAACTAGCGACCCATCAGTTTGACTTCGATAGTCGGTAAACTCATGGAAAGCATGATATTGGACAATATAACGTCTTATTTAGAGTCAAACCTGCTACTGAAGAGTTCCCAGCACGGATTTCGAAGGCAACGATCATGCCTGACGAACCTTGTGGAATTCTTCTACTTCGTGTTCAGTGAGCATGATCGGGATAAAGCGGTGGATGTTGTGTACCTTGACTTCCAAAAGGCCTCTGATAAAGTACCATACCACCGCCTTCTCCGGAAAGTGCGTGCACAGGGCATAGACGGCAAGGTAGAAGGTTGGATAGAGAGCTGGCTAAGTGACAGACGGCAACGAGTAGTTGTGAGTGGACGGGCCTCTGAATGTGCGCCCGTATCTAGCGGTGTCCCTCAAGGTTCCGTCCTGGAACTACTACTGTTTATTATCTATGTCAACGACATGGACGGAGACATGTTCGCCAAAAATCTCCAAATTTGCCGACGACACCAAGCTTGGTATCAATGTGGCAAAGGAGGGGAACACTGCCCGCCTCCAAGAAGACCTTCAAAGGATTGGGGAGTGGTCGGACACGTGACAAATGCCTTTTAACGTGGTGAAATGCAAAGTAATGCATATCGGCCACAGAAACCCCCAATCTCAGTATATCCTTAAGGGCACTGCTCTTGAATCGAGTGACACTAAGAAGGACTTGGGTGTAACTATCACTAGCGACCTCAAGTTCTCAAAACAGTGCATCGAGGCAGAGAAGAAAGCTCAATGGATGTTAGGCTACATAAAGCGCCAGTTTGGATACCGTAACAAGGAGATAGTACTTTGTCTGTACAACTCCCTCGTTTGGCCCTACCTGGAGTATGCCGTACAATTTTGGAGTCTTTCGTTTCGAAAGGACATCGCAAGGTTGGAACGCGTACAAGCTAGGGCAACTAAACTGATTCCCTCTATCCGACATAAAAGTTATGAGGATAGGCTAAGGGAATTAGATCTGTTCTCGCTGGAAACCCGTAGACTGCGTGGTCAGCTCATCGAAGTTTTCAAAATACTTCGAGGGTTTGACAATGTTGACTACCGGGATATTTTCACACTGAGGGAGAACAGAACGCGCAATCACGGCTTCAAACTTGAACTGAAGCATTACAACTGCAATCTGTGTGGAAACCTTTTCACCTACAGTATCTGCGCAAAGTGGAACGCACTTCCAGTGGAAGTTGTCAACAGTGAATCTGTTGACCAGTTCAAGTCAAGACTAGACAAAGTCTTGAAAAGTGGCCGTTTAGGGACGTAAAACAATTGAGCAGCCATGTGCCCGCTCGATTGCTAGTCCAAAGGTACCCTTGTAACTCCTTGGAAGAGCGTGGATGAAATCGCCAAAGCAGCAGATATAATATATCTCAATCCTTATGTAAAGTGGGAAACTGTCCCACAATGTTCCATTTCTCCTTCTAATCCATCTATTTTACAGGTTCAGTAACCAACGATGCCTTCTGGCAATAGGCCGGACCCGTGTAACGCCTCATTTTCACATTCATCACTGGCTTGGCTGCCGCTTTGGAGAGGATAGAGGGGAAGCTGCAAAAACTAAAACTCCAATGAGGGACCGAACGACTGAACGGTCACAAGGGTGGACGGAGCGACAGGCACCGTTTGTCCTCTCGAAGAGGAAACTAACCAGGGCATTCCAGCACAAGAGGTGAGACGCAGCATTCCCCTGCTTTCTTTTGCCTATTCCCCTACTCCTAAATTCTCTCACTCTCAGACTAGTAGTCTATGCTGGTACCATGAGAAATTTGGTAGTGAATCTGTACACTGTACACAGCCTTGCCAATACTATCTATCATCCTCTTCTCATTCTCAATCAAATAATGCTCTCATTTCACAAATTCGTCCCTCTAATCATAATGTTAATTTCATGCAACGAGCTAATTGGTGCTGGTACCACAACAAATATGGTCCACAAGCCGTAAAATGTATACAGCCCTGCACATATTTATAACCGTATATCATCAATCTAACGCTATTCCACCATTTTCACCTCAAAAATCTATTCACTCTCCTCAAACTAATGCTCCGACTCACTCTTCTCATTCTAATGCAAATTCTTCGACTAATTTAAACTGAAAACGCAAGTGATCAATGGGTCTATCACCTCTGCCGTTCCTTCATCTCAGGTCGATCCAGCATTTTGCATTTATGACTCACTTTCTGATTTCTCATATTTAGTTGAGACTGGTTCTCAATGTAGTGTTATTCCAGCGTCACTGGACGAGAAAGCTGGTTCCTACTCTGATCTTATCCTTAAAGCCGCTAATTCTTCGGATATAAGGACTTATGGAAGGCGCATCCTTCAGTTGGCTCTCGGCCTCAGTAGAGTTTTTCAATGAACCTTTATTGTTCCCGAGGTCGACGTTTCTATTCTGGGCTTAGATTTTCTCTCTGCCCACGACCTTTTGGTCGACTCTCGTAATCGTAAGCTTATCGATCACACTACAATGCTCTCAGTTTCGGGTTAATTTTTCCCGTCGCAGAGTTCTCTTCCCTCTATCCACTTTCCTTCAACCAATCCACAGTTTCAGCGCCTGCTACAGGAATTTCCTGCAATTAGCATACCATCCTCTAAAGACAGGCCTATTAAACACAATTTAGTTCATTGGATAAAGACGACTGGATGGACTATATTCTCCCACCCTGGTCGATTAGCCCCAGATAAACTCGCCTTAATGAAGCAGGAGTTCACCTTTATGATGGAAGCTGTCATAACTAGCCCTTCTACTTCTCCTTGGGCCTTCCGCTTCATATTGTACCAAAATCTACCCCCGGTGAGTACAGAGCGCTAGGTGATTACACGTGGCTCAATGCTTGTACAATCCCGGATAGATATCCTCTGCCCTATCTGTCCGATTTCAATTCTACTCTTTTCGGTTGTTCGATCTTTTCTCGACTCGATCTGGTACGTGCTTTTAACCAGATCCCTATTCATCCAGATGACATCACAAAGACGGCTATCACTACGCTATTTGGTTCCTTCGTCATGAACAGGATGCCTTATGGTCTTCGTAACAGTTGTCAGACCTTCCATCGTTTTATGGATCAGGTTCTGAGAGGTCTGCCTTTCGTCTTCTGCTACATAGGCGACCTCCTGATAGCACCTTCGTCTTTAGGGGATCATCTGTCTCACCTTCGTCAGGTTTTCGCGCGACTTGAATAGAGTAAGGTATCGTACTCAACACTTCCAAGTGTCTTTTTGGTGTCCCCCAACTCCCCTTTTTGGGTCACCATGTCTAAAGTAGAGGGATTAGCCCACTCGAAGATAAAGTTACCGTGATGCGCAACTTTTCTCGGCTCACATCACGCAAGAAACTTAGGCGTTTCTGTGGCATGGTTAATTTCTAATTGTTGCAAGGTCATGCTGTAGTTGGGCGAATGTGAGTGTGTGTATAAGGGGCCATTCTCCCACCCCTTTTTCAATACCCTCTCCCTCCCTCTGTAAGAATGTGTGTGTGAATGGGAATGGGTTTGTTTGTTCTTTTGTTTATTTTATGTATAAAATAAATTACTATGTTTTTTTCTTTCCAGGCGCCATATTCTGGAAAGGACTTAGTTTCATATATCCTTATAGTACAAACAAAATATTACTTTGTATTAAGTAAATTTAATGAAATATTACTTTGCCCTGAGTAAATTTAGCAAACTAAATGTTGAATAGTTTGTCGAAAGACCACTCCAGTAGACTTAATCGCCACCATTTTTAAGGAGTGGCGGAGGTGGTAGGGATCCGACAACTGAGCAGAAAGAAGAAATTGTCAAGTCCCGCCAGGACAGAGAGAGAGAGGGGGCTTTGATAGCTTCAAGACGTTACCAAATTATATTGCATGTTCGGAGGCACCAGTTTTTGTTTGTAAAACGTTTGAGATGCCAATACCCACCTGGGTAACACGTGAGCCCTTCCTTCTTTTTTCTTGGTCCTCTTGTTTGCTTTAGGCCTCCTGTGTGACTTCTTGTCTACTGTGTGATCATAGCAAAGATATTTTGTTGTTAGACTTAGGCTATCCCTTTTACATATACATATAGTCTAATTAAAGGTTGGTTATATAAATTTTAATTGGTATTCTAGTATTCTTCAGATAATATTGTGTGTATAGGAGAATAGCTATATATATATATATATATATATATATTTTTGTGTGTGTGAATATTTACCCCATATTTGTGTAAATATTATTGTACATTTTTTTTGTAAGTAAAGGGACTGCATATACAATCTGTTTCATTCTCCTTCGATTTCTCACGTCCGGATTAGTGTAGGAAGCGGGTTGGATCGATTGGGGGTTAGTCTATATTTTCAGCCCGTTACAATGCAACCTATCAACTCTGCTCAGCAAGACCACAAAAAACTCTCCTCTTGAATGGTCTGCTGAAGCGTGCGAGTCGTTATCTCACACCAAATAGGCTATTGCCCGAGATGCGGAATTAACTCATCTTTCTCCAGGAGCCCCCATCAACGTTGCCTCCGACGCATCTTCAACTCACGTAGGTGCAACATTGCAGCAGAAAGTTGTTGATCAATGGCAACCTCTGCTTTCTTCTCTCTCTCTCTCTCTTTCAGACTCTTAAAATAGGTATAGTACGTTCTCTCGAGAGCTCCTTGGAATATAGCTCGCAATCTGTCACTTCCGACAATAATTGGAAGGATGTGACTTTACCATTTTTTACGGTGCGTGTTCTTCTCGTAGTACTTCATCAGTACAAACTGCAGTTGACACTCGTCATCTTGACTTGATCCTGCAGTTGACGAACGATATTCGCTATGTTCCTGCTTCTTCAAACGTCGTACCAGACGCGCTCTCTCGCATTTCAGTGATTTCGGGAATGCAACTCTCCTGCATTGCGCGCATCGATCGTGCGGCAATAGCGCTTACCCAGAAACAAGATGAAGACACACAAACGCTGCGTCACTCTTTTCAACTCGTCGTTCGTGAGATCGATTTGCCGGACAGTCCTTCCAGGCGCATCCTGGTTGACTACTCATTACTTGACTGTCCTCGTCCTTTCATTCATCTCGCTTACCCTCGGCACATTTTCAACCAAATTCACGGTCTCTCTCACCCTGGTGTCCATGCCATGTGCAAGCTCGTTGCCCAACGCTTCGTTTGGCCAGTTATGAATGCCGACGTGGCAAAATGGACTTGCTCATGCCTGCCATGGCAGCGCGCTAAAGTCCATCGCCACACAAAAGTTCCTCTGGTCTATTTTCCTTTTTCTTCCTCGCGTTTTGACGCCGTTCACGTCGCTCTCGTAGGTCCTCTTCCTTACTCTCGTGGTTGCAATTATCTTCTCACCATGATCAATCGTTTTACTCGTTGACCAGAGACATTTCCTACTATACCATCTATCCTCATCCAAATCACTCTCTTCACCAAATCGTCATCTTCCAAAAGAACCAACACATCCTCTAATATCAACAGCTCCCCCGTCACCCTCATTCTTTCCTTTCTTTTTGCATTCAGCCATTCACTTATCTTTCGGGGACAGTATCAAGGAACTTTCTCATCAATTGCTTATATTCATTCACACGATCATCACCATACATACCTCTTTCTCGCCATAGTCTCAATCCTATGCGCATACATATTCCACTTTTACTCTTTCCCATGCGAGCTTTCTCAAATTCATTCACCCTTTTATACCTCACACTCTCTTTCATTCGTTTAACTTGCCAAATCAATCGCTTCTTCACCGCTTCATACCTTGGCTCACACACACTCGTGATCACAGGGAAAAGGCTAGCACCTTCCCTTCCAAGCACTCGCCTAATACATTCACCCAATATCCCTTATTCTCCGGGTACTTGAGCTTTCAATAACGCTTAAATTCTCCGAAGAATTCTTCTACACTCTTCCCGCCATGCAATTCTCTTATCAAAATTCCCCTTCCCACATTCACCTCACTTTCGCTAGAGCTACTCTCGCTCTCGCTCATACCAATCACACCATCACTCTCTCCTTGTTCTGAGTACAACGAGTCCACACTCTTCCCTCTCACCTTCCGATCCTTCCACTTTGACCCAGTTTTCCTTCCTGTCTTGCGTTCCACTCTCTTCCATTCTCCCTCCTTCCTATCACTCACTGTATCCTCACTAGACTCAGATACACTTCTGTAGGCAAATCGATATCCCCCCCCCCTCCTAATAACAGATGCCCTGTTCGGTTACCACAACGTCCTGGCGATTGGCAGTGTAATCCGATTACTTAACCCCCCACCCTCTCTCCCCTCGACTCGCGGAGCACCAGAAGGCCTCCTCCAACAACGAAAAGTACAAATGATCAGATTCCTGGGCCAGCGAGCATAACATTGCTTAAACCGGCACCATTTCCCCTAAAAGTTGGGAACTAATTTCGCGTCATAGACGAAATCACACCAAAAATTAGCATTTGTATTGAGGATCAATCTCATATATCTCTCGCCAGAGAAACCCCCTATCTCGGTTTGCTAAAAAAAAAAACAGAGATAGACCTCGCCAATGAGGAATACCCTAAAGTGAACTCCCTCACCCCCCCCCCCCTATTCTTCAAAGGATTCACTTGTTTGCTCATCGCTCGTCAGTGCGAACTATTCCAAGAATTAATCTGAAGATTGGAAAAAGAGTTCCTTCACGGTCCCGTTGCTTAGATCCTCTAAGACAACGTGCTTAACGCCATCTGTCTCCCTCACCGAAATCACCTGTTGCTTCAAGCCCGTCTCCGCGCCAGTCAAACTGCTGTGTTTATGTGAACACGCCCACGCGCCTAACCGCACAAACATTTTTTCGTCTACATAAAATTCAAGGCCAATGTCATTCTCCAGCCAGATTCACGTGAGGTTAATTTTTTTAAAGGTAATGAACTCCAATTATTTTTGTGTGTCAATTAGCGTCCAATATTAAAGTGAGCTCTGGGTCAACCATTACTTTATATTCATTTGGTTTAAATTAGTAATTCTAAAATAAACTCGTTTATTCATAGCTGTATAGTTTGTTTTTTTAGATTTAACTTTTTTATGTTGTAATTAAAGATATATAATTTTTTTAGAAGTATTTAATTCAATTCTCGAAACGCTGCACCTGACAATAGAAATCCTCAAAGATTAAATACCGTAAAATAATATAGCACTCTTAGAGAAAACGTAATCAAGGAGTAATTCAAGTACGTAAAGAACCTACGTATCTACACCACCCCTCAGCCCTTATAATACCCCGACACAAATATTAGATGCCAGGTTTTGGGCGTATTGGAAGAACTCAGTATAGTTGTTTGTCTTGCTTTCCCTTCAGTAATAGTAAATTTGTGCCTAGCGTTCGAGGAAAAGTTAAACATAAAAAGGTCTGTCTATAAAGTTGTGGTTAATTTTCGGTAATTAGCCCGTTAATGTTATTAACATTAACGGGCTAATCACCGAAAATTAATATTTATGGGGAGTGGTATTACAATTAGAAGATAGTGTGGGAATAAGGGTGAGTTAAGCAGCGCGCTACTTGTTCAAGGTTGCATAAGTACCTTTAGCATATCAGTGAGTTTTTGGACGAACAGACAGAGGTAAAATGGAATTGTTTGACATATTCCACCAACAAGCCCAAGTTTTGGGACTAATAGGCAAGGAACTAGAAGCCTACGTCCAGGAACAAGAGGACAAACGAATGCAATTGGAAAAAGAAGCGGGAAGAGAAAAGGCGCAAGCGGAAAGGGAAGCGGAAAAAGAAAAGGCGCAAGCGGAATGGAAAGCGCAAAGAGAAAAGGCGCAAGCGGAATGGAAAGCGCAAAGCGAAAAGGCGCAAGCAGAAAGGAAAGCAGAAGAAAGAAAATTACAGAGACAAGCTGAAAGAGAAATGGCGCAAGTAGAAAGGGAAGTAGAAGAAAGAAAGTTACAAAGGGAAGCAGAAGAAAGAGAACGAGTATGCGCTCATGAAAGGGAAGGAGCAATAATCAGGCCGAAGCCAGTTCCGTTGGAGCCCGAGCTGGGGTTACACAGATAGCTGCGATGGAACTCCCAGCTTATAAAGACAACGAAGACCTGTGTTCGTACCTGATACACTTCGAGAAGATATTCGAGTTGAATCACTGGGACATAGAAACAGAGGGGATCGCCAGAGTAGTGCCTCTGCTTAATACCCTGGCTCCGTGACATATTCATCTTGTTACCATCCGAGGCTTCCGTGGATTACACCACTTGCAAACATGAGCTACTTGCTGCCGTTAATCTAAACTCCAAGGAGTATCGGACAAAGTTTAGACGCTAGAATTCAGCCAGGTCAAACATACAGGCAATTCGGATTTATCCTAGGGTGGCATCTCCAATTCTGGCTAGAGTCAGAACAAGTGGAGAATGAGTTCGACTCCCTCGCCGACTTCATGCTGAGGGACCAATTACTATGTACCCTCCCCCCCCACGAGATACGCGCCTTCGTCAAGGACAAGCGAGCCACTGCATTCAAGGACTGCGTGGAGGAAGAAGATCTGCATGCTTCCAACCATAGATTATACCCTCGTGAGATCAGAAAAAACCAACCCTTGTCTCCCAAGAAAGGTGGGTATCCTTAGAAACCCTTTTCTCTAAAGAAAGGGGGTATCCTCAGAAACCCCCACAAAGTAACCCCCTAGGTTCGTCACGAGCTCCGGTCCCCCCAGAAACCCCATAACCTGTTTTAATTGTGGCACCCCAGGTCACATTAGTTATAATTGCCCCCAAAATTCGAGGCTTAGGTCGCCCTCGATTCAGAAGGTATATAACTTCACTGCAACGCTTAACCAAGAACACCCTCCTAATCACGCGCCTCTTTTGACCACATCGAATTCCCCTGACCAATAGGTGAACTTTGTGTTCAACAAAAATTCTCCCGAAGGACTAAAGTTCGAGACTGGGGCCGTAAATGATTGCCGAGTTTCAACCTTGTTACGCGATACGGGGTGCACCTGTATCGTCGTATCGCATAAATTGCTCCCTCCTGTCAGCCTCCAGCACCAAAAGTTCGTGGTCGTCCAGGATTTCCTGGGTAGACCAAACAAGTTCCCAGTCGTCAGATGCCACATTCACTCGCAGTATTTTACTGGCTGGACCGAGGTAGTGGCAGCGCCTATTAGATTCTGCTCAGTCTTAATAGGCCAGAGCGCGCAGCTCTCCCTAAATCCAGTGGCTCAGCTCGTAGTCATCCGGATGGCCGCAAATAAGAGGTCCACGGTCCCAACCCCTTTATCTCCTTGTGAGAAACACATAGACGTAGAGCTTAGTTCCCAAGCCTTTGATATTGCCCTGAAAGTAGGTCCGACTCTCTCACCCCTGGATGGGAAGGCAGCGGAAAAGGAAAAAGAAATCGAAGAAAGGAGAATATTGACGGACAGAGATATAGAAGAAAGAAGAATACAGAGATACAGAAGTAGAAGAAAGAAGAATACAGATAAAAAGAGAATACGAAGAAAGAAGAATACAGACGAAAATAGAAGCGGAAGAAAGAAGAATACCAATGGAAAGAGAACTAGGACAAGCGGAAAGAGGAGATAGAAGAAAAAACAAGAATGCTCGCACATGAAAGGGCATTGAGCAGGGATCAGGTGGAAGTCACGGTCGGTGTATCCCAGCCTGGACCTAGGAAAGTACTTACGATGAAAACCCAGCCAAATGGGGTGACGATGGATGAAGAAGGAAGTATGGAAGCGGTAGACCCATATAAACACCGTTAGATGGTAGAGTCGGATAACGAGTATCCCCTACACTAGGTAACCCTCCCCCAGAACGAAACGTCCATAGTTACATTTAAACTCCCAATTCGCCATGATAGCAGCACCCATTAACGACCGCTTAAAGGAACTTTCCCCCAACCCCATTAGATCAAATCCAAACCCGATCTCCCAGTTTAGCTTGGTAAACAATGACTATGGGACTCCTGTTCCCATGACTTATGCAACCATGAAACAGGCCGCCCTAGCCATAAAGTAAAGATTAAAGTTAGTCAGTTGCCATAAAGAAAGGTAGTACAAATACGTTGGAATTCCATTACCAGTTTTTGACATACTTGGGTAGACTCAATAACCAGAGCGGACGACTCATGCATTGGAAAGTATTGGTCATCGAACAGCACTTTAATATTAATTATATAAAAGGTGCCGATAAAGTAAAGCCTCTGTATAACCTGAGCCGAAACCCCATCGAGAGTTATTTAATCTCCCGTTTATCTTAAACCATTTTTTTTTGTTGTTCGTGTTTTGTGTATAATTTAAGATCTTAAGGTTTAGAAGTGTTAGGAAGTAGCTGGCTAGATACCACTTAAGAGCCAGGCTCATTTTTTTGTGTAATCATTATTTTGTTTTGTTTGTGTTGCTTTTCTGTTAAATTGAGTGTTGTGAGACAATCTCAGCACGCTATCGAGGCCTATCTCGATCACCTGCCTTTGTACGCGCGCGCGTGTGCGCCCGAGATCAAAGAAACTTAAGTTAATAGGATTGTTGACCCAGCTAACGATAAGAATCAATATTATGTCTTAAGACATGTAAGTTTGCTTTTGTCGGTTATGTTTGTTTTTTCACTGGAGTTCTCCCCCCCCCCTTTAACCTCTTCAAAGGGAGGAATGTAGGGAAATTGATAACCCACCCTATTAACAGAGGCCCTGTTCGGTTACCACAACGCCCTGGCGCTTGGCAGTGTAACCCGATTACTTATCCCCCTCTCTCTCTCTCACCTCGACTCGCGGACCACCATAAGTCCTCCTCTCACCACGAGAAGTACGAATGATCAGATTTCCTGGCCAGCGAGCATAACATTGGTTAAACCGGCACTATATCACTAAGAGTTGGGAACTAATTTCACGTCATAAACGAAATTAGAGGAGCGGCGACCAAAAGCCAGAAGATGTCTTTAGGGCTAAGGGAAAGACGCTCGGAGAAGAGTCGTTAGAGGAGCGAGGCTTAAATTCCTAAACCATCATCCTTCCCCAACTTCCCTTACCCCCAGTGGGTTGTTGAAGTATACAGGAGGATAACTGGAGAAGAACGAGGAAGATCGAGTTAGTGATCGACACGATGAAGTCCGGCGGCAGTGCCCGTCAATCAAAGAAAGGAATCGAGAAGAAGCTCAAGTTGAGCCAGTTCCTGGTGATCACACCAAAAATTAGCTTTTGTATTGAGGATCAATCTCATACATCTCTCGGTTTACTGCAAAAACCAGAGATAGTCCTCGCCAATTAGGTATACCCCAAAGTGAACTCCCTTACCCATCCCCCCATTCGTCAAAGGATTCACTTGTTTGTTCATCGCTCGTCAGTGCGAACCATTCCAAGAATTAACCCGAAGATTGGAAAAAGAGTACCTTCACTATCCTGTTGCTTAACGCCATCCGTCGCTCTCACAGAAATCACCTGTTGCTTCAAGCCAGTCTCCGCGCCAGTCAAACAGCTGGGTCTCTGTGAATACGCCTAACCGCGAAAACATTTTTTCGTCCACATAAAATTCAAGGCCAAGGTCATTCTCCAGCCGGATTGACATGTCGGTCTTTTTAAGGTAATGAAATCCAATTATTTTTGAGTGTCAATTATCGTCCAATATTAAAGTGAGCTTTGGGTCAACCAGTACTTTATATTCATTTGGTTTAAATTAGTAATTCTAACACATACTAGTTTGATTCTATTAGCTACCATTACAATTACTCCCAAATTATACTTTCATACAAATTATTTATTTCGTGATTCCCGATTCTAATTAGCTACAAATTACATTTATTTCATTACCACTCACACAAGTTGCATAGTGTAGCGGTTTTCGAAACGCTATTTAGGCTGATTTATTAACCAAAACAGATCTATTAATAACCATATTCTATTATAAAGTAGTGCCCAAAGTTTAATAATCTCACGTCAATAAATAAATAAGTTTCAACGTTAAAATAATTCTTGAACTCTACGCGTCAATTTTCTCAAAGCCTCGCTTGAAGAGCATTTTCGATTCACGTGTTCATTTTTTTTTTTAATATCGCGTGTTATCTTTAACATCCTTCTCCCAATTGTCATAATTCATGTCATTTTAATTTAATACTTTCCCCTATATACAAAGAGTGGACAATTTCCTTTAATTCTCATAATTATTTTTCATTTCTTCACATTCATGTACTCGTGAATAATTTCCACACACACTCACACACACGTGCACACAGCCACTTCACTCACGTCAACACATTCATTTAACCAGCACAAGTATACATAAAACAGTGACTATGATGGACCAAACGCACCAAGTAAGGACATCTGTTAGCGGCCAACCCGATCATCATGACCAACCGTCTGCCTCGAACCCACATGCGTACCTCTCGCTTCCCGTTTATGAACCTGCAAACCCAATTGCATGGTTGGAAGTCTCGTCCTTCCTCCTTAAACCTCAGAAGATCACCGAGGAAGAGAAAGTAGCAGCAATAATTCAACGGCTGCCCATAAGTACCTTTATTCAATTCATGGAAGTGCTAATTAACGGGGAACAGGCTGGTGTTCTAAACCACCTGAAGGAAGCTTTCCCAATAAATACGGTAGGTCCCAAATAGATGATCTGAGGACGCTCATCAATACTCAGGAAATGGTAGATAACAGTCCTACTTCTTTTTTAACTCATCTGAAGGACCTTATCAGTGTGAAAGGTGGTCAAATCTAACTTTTTAGCCCTCTCCTCACTGAGATTTTCACGAGAGGAGTTCCGGAGGGAATCAGGCCACTAATCCTAAGCTCGAACCCCACGAGCATTGATGAAGTTGCTGCAGCCGCAGACAAATTGTATAAGAGTCCTTACGTGTATTGGGACAACGGCCGAACTCGGCCCATCTAAAAATCCTTCAATTTCTCAGGTTCGAGGAACGTCGAGCACTTCAAACGACCCGGTCTAGCGTTCAAGGGTTCCATCATCTTTATTGAAGCACCTTGAGGTTTCAATACGGAGGATGGAAGCCGACATCCAGCGATTAAAGCTGCAGCGGGAATCACAGAGCGACCACAGGCGCAGGTCCCGCTCTGGTTCACGAAAGAGAAACCAACGAGGGCATCCCGATGCAAGAGGTGAGAAACAGCAAAATTGTCAACCTAATTCTTCCAACTATTATCACCATCTTCCACACCATCATGGCCTATGCTGGTATCATCTAAGGTAGGGGCACAACGCTGTACACTGTGTACAGCCTTGTAGCCACAGTTATGCTTCTTCACATACTGCGCTAAGTAGTCTACCGAAGAATAACGTTTTCTTTTCCTCTAATTCTACTCAATGGTGCTGGTACCACAACAAATATGGTGGACAAACTCTAAAATGCTTGCAACCGTGCACATATTTGGACCCAGTACCTTCTTCAAATCTCAACCTTCTAGTGTTCTCACTTCACCCAACCCAACCACTTTCTCCAAATCCTCAAATTTCAATTTCCCAACCTTCAAATTCTTGCATTCCAATCACTCCAGCCTCTCAATTACAAACTTTAAACTAGAAAGGCATGGGACAAAAGGGTCTACATCCCCTGCCTACACCTTATTTCCTCAAGTAGCTCCTCCATTTCTTATTTTTGAGCCACTTTCTGAATTTTCATTCCTGGTGGACACTGGTGCTGAATGCAGTGCTATACAAAGTTCTAAGTCCGACAAAGCTTCTGCCCCTTTAGATTTTGGCCTGAAGGCAGCCAATTCGACCAATATTAGGACGTATGGGAAGGCGTAACCTTCAAGTCTCACTCGGTCTCCGTCGGGTTTTTCGATGGACTTTCATCATGGCCGAGGCAGATTGTTCAATATTGGGCCTAGACTTTCTCTCGGCTCACGACCTCTAAGTCGATTTTCCACAATGCAAGCTTGTCGACGGCAAAACTCTCTTCACTGTGTCAGATTTGTACTCACCTTCTCAGAGTTCCCTCCTCTCTATTCGTCTCCCATCTACAAAGCCACCGTTTCAGCGCCTCCTTCAGGAGCTTCCTGAGCTCACCCTTCCACCTTCGAAGGACAGGCCCATTAAACATAGTGTGGTGCATCGGATCGAGACAACAGGAGGTCCTGTATTTTCACGGCCACGCCGTCTAGCACCTGATAAACTCTGCTATGCTTGATGAATTCCAATTCATGATTGATTCAGGCATTTGTAGGCCTTCCTCTTCGCCGTGGGCCTCTCCACTTCACATGGTACCCTAAATCCACGCCGGAGGAATTCAGAGCAGTTTGGAATTACAGAGCTCTTAACGCTGTAACAATTCCTGATCGTTATTACTTGCCGTACTTAGCCGATTTCACCTCTTCTCTCCATGGCTGTACGATTTTTTCTCGCTTGGATCTGGTTCGTGCTTTCAACCAGATCCATTTTCACCCAGATAATGTCGCAAAGACTAACATCACACTCCGTTTGGTGCTTATGAAATGGTCAAGATGCCATATGGATTGCGTAACTCTGGTCAAACTTTCCAGCGCTTTATGGATCAAGTCCTTAGGAGTCTTCCTTTTGTATTTTGCAAGATCGATAACCTTCTAATATCATCTTCCTCACTGGAGGAACACCTTTCTCACCTTCTCCAAGTTTTTTCTCGTCTTCAGGAGTACGGTATCGTATTCAACACCTCACATCCTTTAAACTAACATCTCAAGGGATTAACAATGAACGATAAACGGGTCAACATCTACCACCTGCTCCTCACTTCACTTATTCAGGTAGGTCCTCACTTTTGCATTTTGACCCACACTCAATCCTAACTTCATATCGCCATCAATCATCGCACTCACATACTGCTCTGGCAACACGTTATCAGTTCTCGCACTCGCATAGTGCTCTGGCAACACGCCATCAATTCGCTCGCACCCACATAGTTCTCTGGCAACATGCCATCAATTCGCTCGCATCCACATATTGCTCTGACAACACGCCATTAATTCTCTCGCACTCAAATAGTTCTCTGGCAACACGCCATCAATTCGCTCGCACTTACATAGTGCTCTGGCAACACGCCATTAATTCTCTCGCACTCACATAGGGCTCTGGCAACACGCCATCAATTCTCTCGCATTCGCATAGGGTTCTTGCAACACACCATCAATTCGCTCGCACTCACATGGTGCTCTGGCAACACGCCATCAATTCGCTCGCACTCGCAGTTCTCTTGGAACACGCCATGAAACCGCTTATACTGAAAAGTTCATCTAGAACCATTATCACCTCATTCTCCTCCTACTATATCCCTTTATGGTACAGTATTCCCCCAAACAACCTCAACCCCAACTTTTTAACCACCCCTGCTAATCCAACTCCACCTTCCGTTTTGTTGCCTCCTCCTCCTTTGATACAGGAACCCCCGTCGGCAGAAGTTGTCAGTCAGGAGCGAATCTCTCCCCCACTGGTTAGTCCGTCACCAGACAACGGGACTCAAGACTCTCACACCCCGTTTGACGCCATCTCGAAAGGAATCAACAAGCGGATCACCTTCGCTCAATCAACCTTCTCTCGTGCCAGTGCCTCGTCCAACGCTACTGGCACTGCCACATCAAATCTGTGTCCCCGTACCCACAGCCAAACCTATGGTACTGTAACACAGTCCGGTCGCGTCGTCAGGAGGCCTCGTCGGTACTCGGACTTGTAATCTCAAAATAGAAAAAGGGGGGGGGGGTTGTTATAGCAATGCCCTCTGGGCATTCCTATAATAAAATCCTTATGGGAAACTTATATATATATATATATATATATATATTTATATATATATTGGTGTTAATTCAACCTAATCAAAATATTCTACATAAATAATTCCTTGTAATCCATAATAATATATATTTTGTTATAAATCCTTGCTTTATTTATTCATTCCCAAACTACGAGGGGCGATCAATATGTTTTGCGATTCGGTAGGCCAAAACAGAGGAAGGGCGATGGCTGTTTGTGGTGTTAGGACAAGACATGACAAGTCAGGACCTGCAGCCGCACGCTCATGCCGCCTCTATTTAAGAAGCAGTAGCTGATCGCAGATCGTCAGTCACAAATTTTTCAACAATGGAGAAGGTTGAGCACCGTGCAGTGATCAAATCTTTGACCAAGGAAGGAAAGAATGCAAAATAGATCCATGAACGCATGGTTGTAGTGTACACCGAAATCGCCCCTTCCTATGCAACAATTGCTCGCTGAAATAGGGAGTTCCGCCATGGTCGTGAGTCTCTTGAAGATGACCCCTGTCCAGGACGCCCGTCAGACATGACCAACGAGGACAATGTGGCCCGTGTGGAGAAGATGATCCTCGAAAATCGAAGGGCGAAGGTCGAAGAAATCGAGCGAGAACTTGGAATATCACATAGAAGTGTTATCAACATCATCCACGACAATTTCGCCATGCCCAAGGTCTCTGCCCGTTGGGTCCCTAGAAACCTCACGCCCTATGATCGACTTCAACCTCGTCAAAGTTCGGAGGAGCTGCTGCTCCTGTACAACCAAAACCCGGCTGGATTCAAGTCACGCATAGTGACAGGTGATGAAACGTGGGTCCATCACTGGGATCCCGAGACCAAACTCAAAAGCATGGCCTGGAAGCACAGGGGCTCTCCGACCCCCATCAAGTTCCGGACCCAACCCTCAGTCTGGAAGATCATGGACACCATCTATCTAGGATATTGCCGCAATGTTTATTTAAAACCTTCACTAGCACAGGCCAATATTACGCCGAGGAACTGGCTGGGTTGAAGAAGTGCATCCGTCAGAAGCGGCGCGGCAAGTTGGCATGCGGTGTCCTGCTCCTCCACAACAATGCCCCTGTACACAAGGCCAGAGTTGCACAAGCTGCCCTGCGCGAGTGCGGATTCGAGGAGCTTAACCACACCCCCTACAGTTCAGATCCTGCTCCTAGCGATTACTTTTTATTCCGCCAGCTCAAGGCTGCACTACGTGGACGCTGGTTTGGGGACGGTGAAAATATCCAGCTCACCGTCCAGGACCAATTTGGAGTGAACAGCAGTGGGAGATTTCTGGTTGTCGGGAATAGAATTCGAAGCCTCAGGGACAAGTGGCGCAAGTGCATTGAAGTCAAGGGTAGTTATATTGAAAAAATAATAAAACACTTTTCCTCATATCTCGTTTCCTTATATCCGAATTGCAAAACTTATTGACTGCCCCCTCGTATTTACGGTAAAAGTCGTTAAGCCTAAACCCACCATTCGCCGAGAACTGAAATTTTCTTCAGAATAATTTTATTCAATAATTCTCTCATTAACATTTATAGTGTATAAATTGGTGTGTATTGTGCTATTTGGGATACAGTTTTATGTATACGCACTGCTATACACTATACCGCCCACCTCGCAGAAAAGAGGTAGGGGGCGGCAAGTATAGCAATGCCCTCTGGCATTCCTACAAAATACTACATGTGTCAATATTCCATTGCATCAATTTAAAATATTACCATTACCAAATATCATTTTAAAGTAATGTACCTTGAGCATAAATATTTGCATACCTTCCTTTTTAAATTCAATGTAAAATCTCAACTTAGTTATGTATAAATTATCAATCATCTTAAATAATCCTACTATTAATGTATCAATCAAAAATCACAATTTTTTTGTATATGTATTTTCAATATATCTTTTGTAATACATAATTGCCATCCAAAAATCGTGGCTAAGATACATTTTTTTTGGCAACACTTCCTTTAGTCAATCGCACAAACTAACACGCTCTCAACTGTTTCTCATTGAACACATAAACTACCACTCGGGCTTCGTCATTCCCATCATACAGACTCCCATATACACAAGTTGCTACCTAGTTATCCTTTTACCAATATTTACCTTACTTATACCAATTTATACATAGTTGTCCCTACCTTACACCAAGCTTAGTCACGACGAAAATTCAGTATTAAAGTTACATTCTCTATCTACACAATTAACTCCCTGTTCATCCTGATGACGCCCAAAAGACGACTATCACCATTCCTTTTGGCTCGAATGCTCTATGGTTTTTGCAACAGTTACCAGGCGTTCCGATGCTGCATGGATCAGGTTGTTAGAGGTCTTCTTTTTGTCCTTTTCTACAGGGTCACATAACTTTTGTGATATATCCTTCATTCATTCACTAATCACCCTACTTTGCAGGACATGATAGAAGCAACGCCTGCGAACACAACTAGATCTCAATGGAGCTCCAGCAAATATACTGCGTCAAACATTACAACAAGACAGGCTCGTTCAAGAGATTGCAGGACACTTTCGTGTATCAGTTCAATGTGAAAAAGAACCCTCCAAGGGTCTGCGCATGGAGGGGTCTTTTTCAGGACTAGGTGGACCACTTCGAGAACTATGGGGCAGTGGAGAGCCTCAATGCAGCCAGTGACAACGGTCCAAGCCATTCAGGACAGCCCAGGAAGCATACAACTGTTCTGGTCGAGAGCGTTAGACGCAGTTCAGCAGAGTCCAAAACGCTCTTTGCACAAGCGAAGTCAGTCCTTCGGTCTATCCCGTGAGACTTGCAGGAGTGCTAGTAATGAGGTAAAGGCCTACTCATACAGACGAAGCAGACCCTTACAGCCTCAGACAAGGAGCAGAGAAAGGCTATGGCAGTCAAGATACTGGAGAAGATTCAGGAGACCCCAACTTTCCTTAACCTCCTTTAGACCTCAGATGAAGCTCACTTCCATCTTGAAAGAGAGGTAAACTCGAAGACAAATGTCTTCTGGGGCACTTCCATAACAAATAAGGTAGCCACCAAGCCCCTACACTCCCCTAAGTGCATGGTGTGGACTGCAATCTCAGCCAGAGGCATCATCAGACCATTTTTCTTCGAGGTCTCTGGCGTGACTCTCACCAATGAGCGGTATGTTGTCCTCAAAACCTTCAAGAGGGAGCTGCAGACCCTCTTCCCGTCGCTTATAGGGAAGTTCTGGTTCTAGGGTGGAGCAAACTCTCACACCTCAAATTTGTCCCGAGATTGGCTGAAATAGAACTTTGGTGGCCGTGTGATCAGTCTCAAGACTGATTTTGAGTGGGGATCTCACAGCCCAGACCCTCAGACCCTAGGCCCCCAGATTTCTTTTCCTGGGGCTAACTTAGAGACAGCGTACGGAGGGAGACCAAGGACCATCACGGGGCATAAGTCGCCGTAATCACGACAGCCTAGGATATTTTAAAACAATATGCAAAGCAAAAAAATAAACAACAATAATAAAAAAGAAAAGGGCAACAAGCAGGAAGCAAGCTTCAGCTTACATCTGGTGCAGTGAGGTGCGACCTAAGAAGAAAACTACAAAACCCCCAAACTAGTTAAATAATGGCGAGAAGGCCGACCTCCTCCAAAAAGTCATTAAGTCCACAAGTCATTGTGAATGAACCTGTTGGGGTCGAACCTAGTAAACATTCGTTTGAAAATTTTAAACGGTTCACACAATGAACCTTATAAGTGGGAATCAAACTTCCCGCTTTGTAGTATTTCTCTTTCGTAAATAGAAAGATAAACTTCCCGCTCTGTAGTATTTCTCTTTCGTAAATAGGAAGTTAAACTCCCCAGTATGCAGTACTATATCATGGGTCGGCTATACGTGGCTCCGTACAAAATAGATCTTGTTCTTGAAGCCCCAGTTGGAAAAAGGTAAAAATCGATGGCGTTTTCTTGAGGTGACTTTCCCTCCTTTGCCGGCTGTGAACTTTTCGGTGAGCTTAATTTTCTTGTAGATTTCTGCCAAGTTTAAAAATTCGGAAAATGGATTTCATCCGTGTTTATGTGCAAACGGTTTGAGCGTTAGTAACGTTTAAATCTATCATGACGCTGATTGGATAATTATTACAGTCCTTATGTCTAAAGGCTGATTAGTCAATTTGTCAACACTAAGGCTGTTATTCCAAAAATGAACGTAAGAATGACTATTAAATGTATACCAATACTGATCGGTATAATTTTTGTAGTGTTATGAGTAGATGAAATAATTATATATATAGGGGTACTTTTGTGTAAAATATGTCAGAAAAGTTATTATTATACAAAAGAAAAGTTATATTTCCTGTTCGCCATTTCGAAGCTTATTCCAGCTATATACATAGGAATAAAGAATCCATATATATACATATATATATATATATATATATATATATATATATATATATATATATATATATATATATATATATATATATTATTCATCCCATATGGAAGCGATTGATCACATAACCCAGCCTACGAAACAAACAACGAGAGAGAATACCTTACCGAGACCCTATAACTGGTGACCCCTCTAGGCGACGCATCGAGACATCAACAAGCTGCTCATTTTCTTCCACACCAAGAAGTGGAACTTGCGAACGCGATCTGAATGAGACCTCTTGTTTTTAATGAAGCCGCAGTCTCAAGATGGTTCAAAATTGTGGAGGAGCAATTTCACATCTCAAGAATACAAAGTGTGAAGAAAAGAAATTTTACCATATTCTGGCTGCATTGCCTCCCGAGACAGTCGATCTACTTCAAGCGGCAGTCATTTCATTGGAGGACTACTCTCTCCTTCGGACAGAAGTGCAGTTAAAAATTAATAATACCATAAGTGTAAAAATCTCTGTGTATATTCACTATTCAGTGCCTATTTAGTTTTAAAAATGAAAAGTGTATAGCGTGAAAAGTCAAGGGTTCAGTAATTTATTTTTTTTTAAAGAGCTAATCTGGCGACTGCCTACTTGGGCATTAGTCACCGTATTAAAACTGGCCTACTTCTAGGCTACTTTAAAATAAAATTAAAGGTACAAAAAAAACACCCCGAAAAGGGGGAAAGAAGGCAAGCTGGTGCGTCGGGGAGAGGTACTCCCGGCGCAGGAGCGTGCAACCTAAAGGAAAAAAAAGCAAACAAATGCAAAAAACAAAACAAAACAAAAAACAACCCCTGCTTAAATAATAGGGAGAAGGCCGGACTCCCCCAAGTAGTCATTTATTTATTTTTAATTTTATTGAGCCCATCTGGCAACTGCTCACTTGGGCATAAGTCGCCGAAAAACACGACAGCCTAGAACTAGGCTACTTTAAAATAAAAATATGAAAACAGAACAATGATATAAATTGGAAAAACTTAACAATCAGGAAGCAATCTCCGGCAGCGGGGGGAGGTCCCCCTCTCCCCGGTGCAGGAAAGTCCAACCTACAAAACAACAATAACAAACAAAAAGAACCTTAAATAAAGGGGAGAAACCCGGCCTCCCCCCAAAAGTCAACAAGTCCACCAGTCAATGTGCACGCACTCGTCCCGAGTACAAGGGACAGGCGGTAGCGACCAGCCCATCCCGGTACGGGGACAGGTAACGTGCGCGAAGATCACCAAGACTGGGACATTCGAAAAGAATGTGCCGAACAGTCTGGGGGCGACGCAGTTGTGGCAATAGGGCGCAGGCGAGCACTCCATCAAATAGCGATGCGTCACACGATTGTGTCAGATGCGGAGACGACAGAAAGCGACCTGAAACCGTTGCGGCATTGGGGAAGAGGTCTATTGGAACAGTCGCGGCGCAATAGCACGCAACTTAAAGTTCCTTTCGACCGTCTCCCATCTTCTTTGCCAAGCAGTCCGAAGAGCTGCCCGTATTCCTGCCATGTAGTCGGTGTGAGGAAGAGCGAAACGCTGGTCCGGTCGCAGAGTCCTCGCGGACTCTTTGGCGCCCTCATTCCCCGCAATTCCTACATGTCCAGGAACCCAGCAGAAGATAAACTCGACATCTGCCCGGCTCGCCAAAACCGTGGCGTCACGGATATGGTGAACCAGGGGATGCGGAGATTCCAATGCCCCGAGAGCACTCAGGGCGCTTTGTGAGTCGCTATAGATCACAATCCGGTCTCCGAACCGGGCACGTCGCGTAATCTCCCGTACCGAGTGGTGTATTGCCACCAGCTCGGCCGTGAAGACAGACGCAGCGCCTGGTAGAACCCCGTTGACTTCAAACAGAGGGGATACGGCGTGGAAGCAGACCCCCTCCTTAGGACTTGGAGCCATCCGTATACACTGGCACGGTTACAGCGTGACACGATGTGTGCTCCAAAAAGGTCGAACGCAATACTCCCGGCGCAGTACAAGCTTTGGGAGCAGAGGCGTGGCGACAAATAGCCAAATGTGGTACCCTCCAGGGTGGCGTCATGGGCAGAACCAGGGGCGCCACCGGCCCGAGAGCTATATCTACCTCTCGAAGGAGTTTCCTGGCCCTAAACCCAAAGGGCTTAAGGTATGACTGGCGTCTCTCGGCGGCAAAGCACCATCGAGATCAGCTGCGGATGCAGTGAGAGCTGTTAGTGACTGAGGGAGACGCCGGGCTTGCGTGTACAGGCGAGCGATGCACTGCACGCGGCGCAGAGCGAGTGGCATCTCCCCAGCATCGACCAACAGGCTCTCAATGGGGGAAGTGCGGAAGGCACCGGTCGAGGGCGAAGGCCGGTGTGGTGGATCGAATCCACATTCCGCAATAAACGCTCGGCTGCGGATGCATAAAACTCGCATCCGTAGTCGAGCTTCGAGCGAACAAAGGAACGATAAAAAAGTAAGGCAGTAGCCCTATCAGCGCCCCAAGCGCTGAACGTCACGGAGCGGAGAATGTCCATGGCGCGGGTACAAGAGACCCTAAGGCTGTGAATATGAGCCTCCCAGGTGAGGCGTCGGTCGAATACAAGACCAAGGAAACGGTGCGACTCAACCACATCCAGGCGCACCCCATTAAGAAACAAATCTGGGTCGGGGTGAAGCCGTGGATGGCGGCAAAAGTGCACTACCTTAGTTTTGGTTAAAGAAAACCGAAACCTGTGCGCTTCGGCATAACGAGAGACGCGGTTCAATGCCTGTTGGAGTCGACGCTCCAGAGTTGGCATCTGGGCCGTGACAAAGGAGATCGAAAGGTCGTCCACGTAGAGCGTAGCGAAAACATCTTCCAGCAGCACCGAGGTGATGCCCTTGATAGTCAGAGCAAAGAGTGTGACACTGAGGACATTTTCCTGCGGGACACCCTCTTCCTGCTCCTTTCGGCCGGAGAGGGTTCCCCCCACCCGTACGTGGAATCGACGATCTCGCAAAAATTCAGATATAAACAATGGGAGGCGTCCCCTCGCCCCCATCGTGTGGAGAGTCTCATGATACCGTATTGCTAAGCGGGATCATAGGCCTTCTACAGATCGAAAAACACCGTGGCGTAGTGTTGTCGACGAAGGAAAGCCTCGCAGAGGCATTCTCAAGTCGGAGCAGAGCATCCGATGTGGAGTGGAACTTGCGGGAGACAGATGGCGTCCGCTGTCCAGGAAAAAGGCTAATCTAACATTTACCAATTTCTCCATCAACTTGCACACGCAAGAGGTTAGAGAGATTGGGCGGAAATCGGTCTGAGTAGAGTGATCTCTTCCCGGTTTGCGAAAGGGGAGCACAGTAGCGATTCGCCAGGAGTCTGGGAAAAGACCTTCCACCCAGATCCTGTTGAACAAATCTAAGAGAAAGGCCATGCTTCGCTCACCCAGATGTCGAAGCATGGCGTACGGGACATCGACGGACCATATGCGGTGTCCGCGCACGAAGCGAGAGCGGAACGCAACTCACTCGCAGCTAACTTGTCGTTGAAGGGTTCTCCGCCTCTGGAGGTAAAGTCCAGCCGGCGGTCTTCCGCGACATCACGACGTGCATTGAATGGTGGCGGAGCAGCATCACGGCTAGAGAATGTGGAAAAAGCGGTCGCTAAGGATTCCGCCACGGACGCGGGGTCCGAGATTGCGGTCCCATTCTCCTGGAGAACGGGAGGGAGGTCCGACGAGAACTTGCCCTGAATCCTTTTGACTCGCTTCCACACCTCAGCTAAAGGGGTCTTCCTGTTAAGTGAAGACACGTAGGCCCGCCAAGAAGAGCGGCGGGCGTGCTTCGAAATATACCGGAACCTAGCCCTAGCCCGACGAAATTCAGCGACAATGAAATCGTTCAGGCGGCGCTTATAGCGCATGTAGGCATAACGTTTATGTTTGAGGGCCGTCTCACACTCGGCCGACCACCATGGGAGTGGTCGGCGTGCAAAACGGCCAGACGTCCTAGGAATAGTAGTCAGGCCTACGGCGATAAGGTTGCTGGAGAAGAACTCAACGGCCTCATCTATCGACCTAAACTCCTCGACTGAGATAGAGAATTCAGTCATTTCCTGAAATGCAGGCCACCGCGCCCGCGCCAAGCACCACCGAGGTGGTCTCTCAGGCGGCAGTTGCCCTGAAAATGATATTTGAATGGGAAAGTGATCACTACCATGGAGGTCATCGACCACCCCCCAATCAAAATCAGGCTGTGCATCCGAAGAGCACAAAGATAGGTCAAGGCAAGAAAATGAAGCGGTTCTCGGACAGTGATGCGTAAACTCATCCACGTTTAGGACACCCATCTCAAGCTCGTCGATCAGATCGGCAAGAAATTGTCCCCTGGGATTTATGGAGTAATCTCCCCAGAGAGGATGCCTGCCGTTCAGATCTCCAAGCAAAAGATAGCGCCTTGGCAACCGTACAACGACGCGGCGGAAGTCCCCCCTGTCGAAGTCAGCTGACGGTGGAATGTACGCAAAAATGATAGTATACCTCCTATCCAGGTGCAGCTGCACAGCCACTGCCTGGAAGGAGGTATCTAAAGAGAAAGGAAGAACGGAGACATCATGCCCGGTGTAAACCGCGCATCCCCCAGCCCGGCCATCCCGCGGTGGTGGGGTCGCAAGACCCTTATACCCCGGGAGGGCAGGCAGCGGGCACGCGCCTAGCATGGTCTCCTGCAAAAAGATAGCTAACGGGGAGCGGGACGAGCCTCCGCAGCTCCTCCCAGTTGGCCCGGAGTCCACGGCAATTCCATTGAAGGCCTAGCTCGGAGGAGACGCGGGGGCCCTCCTCGAACTGAAGACCCTCACGGGAATGGCCGTACGCTTCCCAGGGGCACAACCCCGTGCGCTATCGCCTTCGAAGACTTATTGGAGGAGTTTGGGCCCGACATGCGAGTCTTTTCCTCCCTCCGCCTCGAAACCTTAGGCGGGCGTTGCGGCTTCGGAGGCGGGGGGCCCTCTTTTCGAGGAACCACCGTCTCCGAGCCACCCGCCACACCTCGGGGCGTGGGCGAAGGAGCCGAAGCGCCTCTGTTGCTGTACTCCTTTCGGGGGACAGCTTAAGGAACCCCGGAAGATGGCCTAGCGACCATCTTCAGGGGTGTTGCTTCCTGTTAGTCTAACGACTCGGTGGAGGCGCGTGGCCGTTTCGCCTTACGGGAAACGGTCACGCTGGGGGAAGAAGGGGGAGGCCTGGTTTTAGCCGGGGCTGGGTATGAACCCTTTTTGCCGCCAGCTTCACCAGGGGAGTGCCCGCAAAAGGGCTGCGAATGGGCGCGGAAACATCCGAGCTCGTTGGCCTAGGTTGCCAGGAGCAGAGGGTGCCTTTCTAACTATTGAGGCATATGACGTCCCAGGCAGAGCCGGGCGCGCCAGGACCAAGTCCTTAGCCTCGCGGAATGAGAGTCGATCCTGGGCCTGAACGGCCAAGATTTCTTTCTCAAGAAGATATGCACAACATTGCTTCGAAGGAGCAGGGTGCGGCTCTCCGCAATTGACACACTTGGCCACACACGATTTGGACTTATCGTGTGCGACCTTGGAGCAATTTACACAGACTTCGGGTGACCCCGACTTTGCACGTCTACATGAGCGATTCGTATGGCCGAAGCGGTGACAGTAATAGCACCGCCGCGGTAGCGGTACCAACCGGCACGCACTGACTCAGGGAGCTTGTCACAGTCGAACGTGACGAAGAGTGTAGGGGTGGGTCTCGAGGCCCCTCCCTGTTTTCTTATCACACGTTCGACCTTGACGCCCCATGGTCGGCCAGCTCTAGGGTGATGTCCTCAATGGAGTAGTCGAGTTCCCTCGCATAAACTACTTTTTTCACTAAGTTCATGGTAGAGTGCGGTGTCACACTCACCGGGGTGCCATGAAGTGTCCGAAGAGCACTTATCTTAGGCCGCCTCGGCGGGATTCGCCAGAAGGCTCCCGTCCGAGATACGGGTCACCTTCGGCTCTCTACCAATTGCACTAGCTAATCCTCTCCTCTGATGGATCATGTTGCCCTTGGACAACATGGTGCCATCAGTGGAGCGAATAACGAGGAAGCCAGCGGGCTCGAAAACGCCAGGTAAACTCTGAATGAGGGGCCCCGATGTCATCGAGGCTCCGCCCTGTGCACTCTTGGTATTAGTCTTAGTCAGGGGCTCCGCAACCGTGGGGGGGGGGGGGGCAGATGTGCCAATCTTGGCTTGGTCGCTTGTCAGAGTGGCAGCAGACCCATCCGTCCCCGCAGCCCCCGCGGATGGAGAGGAGCCCCGAGTCTTCTTTGTCTTTTTGGTCTTGATCTTCTTCTTTTTTGAGAGGAGGGCGGGGAATGAACCCGCTTCTCACCCCCGCCGGTAGAAGCCCCTAAGCCAGATGTACCGGCCTCAGCGAGGTCCTTCTCCGAAATGAAGAAGTTCCTGATGGTCGCAGGGGCATCATCCGGAGATCCCTACCCTCCTTGTACTGCCTGAGAATCCCTAGCCGTTTGAGGAGGACCTTGCATAGGGGCGGATACGGGCTGGTTTTCCTCAAGGACCATGTCTATCACAGGAGGGGCTTCCAGTTGGCCATCCCCTCCCAGGTAAGCGCAGGTCCCCTTGGCAGCGTCAGGAGTCTTTAGTGGGGAGGCACAGGCCTTGACCCCGGCAAGGTTTAATATTCTTGGCAGCAGGTCTTTTGAGGGAAGCGACCGAAGGGGCCTGGCTTCCCTCTCCCCCCTAAAGGGGTTTGCCATACCGAGCCGCTTACACGAGGGGCGGTCGGCAATGGGCTGCCTGCTGGCTTTCTTGGCAGTCCCCTTAGAAAGCAAAGGAGGGACTGCCGCTGGAGATAGGGAGGTGCCCGAAAGCACCTCCAGAGAAGGGGGTGACGGGGAGTCCCCTACAACCGTAGGCGTAGGAGAGGAGTAAGCCTCCTCTCCGGTTAAAGAAGTATGGAGGGTTCCCTGCACAAGCAAAAGGGGGAGCAACCTCCATTTTCTCGATGGAAGTTGGGGGTTGGGTTTTTTTTTATTTACATCATTGGGCATGGTGACCCTCTTTTTATTACGGGATGCAATAGCTCATCACCTCTTGCAGTTGCCCGGACTGCAAGAGGTGCTTACAGGCCTGGCAGAGCCAGGCGCCGCCATTTAAGACCACCCCTGCCGCCTGGTGGCCTGGCAGTCCATCGGCATAGCGGCTCGACCTTAGACACGGCGTAAAAATGGATAGAATGTGAAGAGGAGAGGAAAAGGGATGTGAGGAAGGTATGGGTGGGGATGAAGCAGGTTGTTAAAAAAAACCCATCCCGAACCGGAGCTGAGGGGTTAGGGAACAATGTCCACTCCCCCCTAGGCCCCGATCCGGGACGGTTGGCTTCTTTTTTTTATTAAGGGGCTATCTGGCGACTGCCGACTTAGGCATAAGTTGCCGTAAACAAACAGCCTAGTTCTAGGCTACTTCAAAATAATTCAACAGGAAACAACAATAAAAAGAAATAACAATAACAAAAACGATAACAAAAACGACAACAATAAAACCGGGTTAAATGAAAGGGAGAAGGCGGGCCTCCCCCCAAAAGTCAATAAGTCCACCAGTCATGGTGCACGCACTCGTCCCGAGTACAAGGGACAGGCGGTAGCGACCCCGCCCATCCCGGTACCGAGACAGGTATCGTGCGCGAAGATCACCCAGACTGGGACATTCGACAAGAATATGCCGAACAGTCTGGGGGACGACGCAGTCGTTGCAATAGGGCGCAGGCGAGCGCTCCATCAAGTAGCGATGCGTCACACGAGTGTGTCCGATTCGAAGACGACAGAAAGGAACCTGAAGCCACCGCGGCATTGGGGGATAGGTCCATGGGAACAGTCGCAGCGCAATGGCACGCAACTTTAAGTTCCCTTCGACCGTCTCCCATCTTCTTTGCCAAGCAGTCCGAAGAGCTGCCCGTATTCCTGCCATGTAGTCGGTGTGAGGAAGAGCGAAACGCTGGTCCGGTCGCAGAGTCCTCGCGGACTCTTTGGCGCGCTCATTCCCCGCAATTCCTACATGTCCAGAAACCCAGCAGAAGATAATCTCGACATCTGCCCGGCTCGCCAAAACCGTGGCGTCACGGATATCGCGAACCAGGGGATGCAGAGATTCCAATGCCCCGAGAGCACTCAGGGCGCTTTGTGAGTCGCTATAGATCACAATCCGGTCTTCGAACCGGGCACGTGGCGTAATCTCCCGTACCGAGTGGTGTATTGCCACCAGCTCGGCCGTGAAGACAGCCGCAGCGCCTGGTAGAGCCCCGCTGAATTCAAACAGAGGGGATACTGCGTGGAAGCCGACCCCCTCTTTGGACTTGGAGCCATCCGTATACACTGGCACGGTTCCAGCGTGACACGATGTGTGCTCCAAAAAGGTCGAACGCACTACTCCCGGCGCAGTACAAGCTTTGGGAGCAGAGGCGTGGCGACAAATAGCCAAATGTGGTACCCTCCAGGGTGGCGTCCTGGGCAGAACCAGGGGCGCCACCGGCCCGAGAGCGATATCTACCTCTCGAAGGAGTTTGCTGGCCCTAAACCCAAAAGGCTTAGGGTATGACTGGCGTCTCTCGACGGCATAGGCACCATCGAGATCAGCTGCGGATGCAGTGAGAGCTGTTGGCGACTGAGGAGGCACCGGGCTCGCGCGTACAGTCGAGTGATACACTGCACGCGGCGCAGAGCGAGTGGCATCTCCCCAGCATCGACCAACAGGCTCTCAATGGAGGAAGTGCGGAAGGCACCGGTCAAGGGCGAAGGCCGGTGTGGTGGATCGAATCCACCTTCCGCAATAAACGCTCGGCTGCGGATGCATAAAACTCGCATCCGTAGTCGAGCTTCGAACGAACAAAGGATCGATAAAAAAGTAAGTCAGTAGCCCTATCAGCGCCCCAGGCGCTGAACGTCACGGAACGGAGAATGTCCATGGCGCGGGTACAAGAGACCCTAAGGCTGTGAATATGAGCCTCCCAGGTGAGGCGTCGGTCGAATACAAGACCAAGGAAACGGTGCGACTCAACCACATCCAGGCGCACCCCATTAAGAAACAAATCTGGGTCGGGGTGAAGCCGTGGATGGCGGCAGAAGTGCACCACCTTAGTCTTGGCCAAAGAAAACCGAAACCTGTGCGCTTCGGCATAGCGAGAGACGCGGGTCAATGCCTGTTGGAGTCGACACTCCAGAGTTCGCATCTGGGCCGCGCCAAAAGAGATCGAAAGGTCGTCCACGTAGAGCGTAGCGAGAACATCTTCCGGCAGCACTGAGGTGATGCCGTTGGTGCTCAGGGCAAAGAGTGTGACACTGAGGACACTTCCCTGCGGGACACCCTCTTCCTGCTCCTTTGGGCCGGAGAGGGCTCCCCCCACCCGTACGCGGAATCGACGATCTCGCAAAAATTCAGATATAAACATTGGGAGGCGTCCCCTCGCCCCCATCGTGTGGAGAGTCTCCATGATACCGTATCGCCATGCGGTATCATAGGCCTTCTCCAGATCGAAAAACACCGTGGCGTAGTACTGTCTACGAAGGAAAGCCTCGCAGACGGCATTTTCCAGTCGGAGCAGAGCATCCGACGTGGAGTGGAACTTACGGAAGCCGCACTGTGCGGAAGACAGATGGCCTCCGCTGTCGAGGAAAAAGGCTATTCTAACATTTCCCAATTTCTCTATCAACTTGCACACGCAAGAGGTTAGAGAGATTGGGCGGAAACCGGTCGGAGTAGAGTGATCTCTCCCCGGTTTGCGAAAGGCAAGCACAGTAGCGATTCGCCAGGAGTCTGGGAGAAGCCCTTCCACCCAGATCCTGTTGAACAAATCTAACAGCAAGGCCATGCCTCGCTCACCTAGGTGTCGAAGCATGGCGTACGGGACATCGTCCGGACCATGGGCTGTGTCCGCGCACGAAGCGAGAGCGGAACGCAACTCGCTTACAGTAAACTTGTCGTTGAAGGGTTCTCCGCCTCTGGAGGTAAAGTCCAGCCGGCGGGCTTCCGCGACATCACGACGTGCATTGAATGCTGGCGGAGCAGCATTACGGCTAGAAAATGCAGAAAAAGCGGTCGCGAAAGATTCCGCCACGGACGCGGGGTCCAAAATTGCGGTCCCATTCTCCTGGAGAACGGGAGGGGGGTCCTGCGAGAACTTGCCCCGAATCCTTTTAACTCGCTTCCACACCTCAGCTAAAGGGGTCTTCCCGTTAAGTGAAGACACGTATGCTCGCCAAGAAGAGCGGCGGGCGTGCTTCGAAATATACCGGAACCTAGCCCTAGCCCGACGAAATTCAGCGACAGTGAAATCGTTCGGGCGGCGCTTATAGCGCATGTAGGCATAACGCTTCTGTTTGAGGGCCGTCTCACACTCAGCCGACCACCATGGGAGTGGTCGGCGTGCAAAACGGCCAGACGTCCTAGGAATAGTAGTCAGGCCCACGGCGATGAGGTTGCCGGAGAAGAACTCAACGGCCTCATCTACCGACCTAAACTCCTCGACTGAGATAGAGAATTCAGTCATTTCCTGAAATGCAGGCCACCGCGCCCGCGCCAAGCACCACCGAGGTGGTCTCTCAGGCGGCAGTTGCCCTGAAAATGATATTTGAATGGGAAAGTGATCACTACCATGGAGGTCATCGACCACCCCCCAATCAAAATCAGGCTGTGCATCCGAAGAGCACAAAGATAGGTCAAGGCAAGAAAATGAAGCGGTTCTCGGACAGTGATGCGTAAACTCATCCACGTTTAGGACACCCATCTCAAGCTCTTCGATCAGATCGGCAAGGACTTGTCCCCTGGGATTTATGGAGTAATCTCCCCAGAGAGGATGCCTGCCGTTCAGATCTCCAAGCAAGAGAGATAGGGCCTCGGCAACCGTGCCACGACGGAAGTCTCCCGCGTCGAAGTCAGCTGACGGTGGAATGTACGCAGAAATGATAGTATACCTCCTATCCAGGTGCAGTTGCACAGCCACTGCCTGAAAGGAGGTATCTAAAGAGAAAGGAAGAACGGAGACATCATGCCGGGTGTAAACCGCGCATCCCCCAGCCCGGCCATCCCGCGGTGGTGGGGTCGCAAGACCCTTGTACCCCGGGAGGGCGGGCAGGGGGCACGCGCCTAGCATGGTCTCCTGCAAAAAGATAGCTAACGGGGAGCGGGACGAGCCTCCGCAGCTTCTCCCAGTTGGCCCGGAGTCCACGGCAATTCCATTGAAGGAATATGCCCTCCAGGCCTAGCTCGGAGGAGACGCGGGGGCCCTCCTCGAACTGAAGACCCTCACGGGAATGGCCATACGCTTTCCGGGGGCAGAACCCCGGGCGCTGGGGGCCGGATAAAGCGCTGGAGGCGCTGTCGCCGTCGGGGACTTATTGGGGGAGGTTGGGCTCGCCATGCGAGTCTTTTGCTCTCTCCGCCTCGAAACCTTAGGCGGGCGTTGCGGCTTCGGAGGCGGGGGGGCCCTCTTTTCGAGGAACCACCGTCTCCGAGCCACTCGCTCCACCTCGAGGCGTGGGCGAAGGAGCCGAAGATCCTTTGTTGCTGTCCTCCTTTCGGGGGACAGCTTTAGGAACCCCCGAAGATATCCTAGCGACCATCTTCAGGGGTGTTGCCTCCTGTGAGTCTAACGACTCGGTGGAGGCGCGTGGCCGTTTCGCCTTACGGGAAACGGTCACGCTGGGGGAAGAGGGGGGAGCACTGGTTTTAGCCGGGGCTGGGTATAAACCCTTTTTGCCGCCAGATTTACCAGGGAAGCGCCCGGGTTGGGTAGAGCCCGCAGAAGGGCTCCGAATGGGCGCGGAAACAACCGTGCTCGTTGGCCTGGATGGGCCAGGAGCAGAGGGTGCCTTTCTAGCTACTGAGGCATATGACGTCCCAGGCAGAGCTGGGCGCGCCAGGACCAAGTCCTTAGCCTCGCGGAATGAGAGTCTATACTGGGCCTGAACGGCCAGGATTTCTTTCTCCAGGAGATATGCACCACATTGCTTCGAAGAAGCAGGGTGCGGCTCTCCGCAATTGACACACTTGGCCACACACGATTTGGACTTATCGTGTGCGACCTTGGAGCAATTTACACATACTTCGGGTGATCCCGACTTTGCACGTCTACATGAGCGATTCGTATGGCCGAAGCGGTGACAGTAATAGCACCGCCGCGGAAGTGGCACGAATGCCTTCACGCGGTAGCGGTACCAACCGGCACGCACCGACTCAGGGAGCTTGTCACAGTCGAACGTGACGAAGAGTGTAGGGTTTTTTTTGTTTTTTTTTAAGAACTCATCTGGCGACTGCCCACTTGGGCATTAGTCGCCGTATTAAAACTGGCCGAGTTCTAGGCTACTTTAAAATAAAATTAAAGCTAGAAAAAAAACAACAACACCCCAGAAGCAAGCTGGTGCGTCGGGGAGAGGTCCCCTCGGCGCAGGAGCGTGCAACTAAAGGAAAAAAAACAAAACAAAACAAACAAACCTTGCTTAAATAATAGGGAGAAGGCCGGCCTCCCCCAAGAAGTCAACAAGTCAATGTGCACGAATCTGTCCCGAGCACAAGGGACAGGCGGTAGCGACCCCGCCCATCCCGGTACTGGGACAGGTATCGTGCGCGAAGATCGCCCAGACTGGGACATTCGACAAGAATGTGCCGAACAGTCTGGGGGACGACGCAGTCGTTGCAATAGGGCGCAGGCGAGCGCTCCATCAGATAGCGATGCGTCACGCGAGTGTGTCCGATTCGGAGACGACAGAAAGAAACCTGAAGCCGTCGCGGCATTGGGGGATAGGTCCATGGGAACAGTCGCGGCGCAATGGCACGCAACTTTAAGTTCCCTTCGACCGTCTCCCATCTTCTTTGCCAAGCAGTCCGAAGAGCTGCCCGTATTCCTGCCATGTAGTCGGTGCGAGGAAGAGCGAAACGCTGGTCCGGTCGCAGAGTCCTCGCGGACTCTTTGGCGCCCTCATCGGCGCGCTCATTCCCCGCAATTCCTACATGTCCAGGAACCCAGCAAAAGATAATCTCGACATCTGCCCGGCTCGCCAAAACCGTGGCGTCACGGATATGGTGAACCAGGGGATGCGGAGATTCCAATGCCCCGAGAGCACTCAGGGCGCTTTGTGAGTCGCTATAGATCACAATCCGGTCTCCGAACCGGGCACGTCGCGTAATCTCCCGTACCGAGTGGTGTATTGCCACCAGCTCGGCCGTGAAGACAGACGCAGCGCCTGGTAGAGCCCCGCTGACTTCAAACAGAGGGGATACGGCGTGGAAGCCGACCCCCTCTTGGGAGTTGGAGCCATCCGTATACACTTGCACGGTTCCAGCATGACACGATGTGTGTTCCAAAAACGTCGAACGCAATACTCCCGGCGCAGTACAAGCTTTGGGAGCAGAGGCGTGGCGACAAATAGCCAAATGTGGTACCTTCCAGGGTGGCGTTCTGGGCAGAACCAGGGACGCCACCGCCCCGAGATTTATATCTACCTCTCCAAGGAGTTTCCTGGCCCTAAAACCAAAGGGCTTAGGGTATGACTGGCGTCTCTCGGCGGCATAGGCACCATCGAGATCAGCTGCGGATGCAGTGAGAGCTGTTGGCGACTGAGGGAGGCGCCGGGCTCGCGCGTACAGGCGAGTGATGCACTGCACGCGGCGCAGAGCGAGTGGCATCTCCCCAGCATCGACCAACAGGCTCTCAATGGGGAAAGTGCGGAAGGCACCGGTCGCAAGGCGAAGGCCGGTGTGGTGGATCGAATCCACCTTCCGCAATAAACGCTCGGCTGCGGATGCATAAAACTCGCATCCGTAGTCGAGCTTCGAGCGAACAAAGGATCGATTAAAAAGTAAGGCAGTAGCCCTATCAGCGCCCCAAGCGCTGAACGTCACGGAACGGAGAATGTCCATGGCGCGGGTACAAGAGACCCTAAGGCTGCGAATATGAGCCTCCCAGGTGAGGCGTCGGTCGAATACAAGACCAAGGAAACGGTGCGACTCAACCACATCCAGGCGCACCCCCATTAAGAAACAAATCTGGGTCGGGGTGAAGCCGTGGATGGCGGCAGAAGTGCACCACCTTAGTCTTGGCCAAAGAAAACCGAAACCTGTGCGCTTCGGCATAGCGAGAGAGGCGGTTCAATGCCTGTTGGAGTCGACGCTCCAGAGTTGGCATCTGGGCCGCGCCAAAAGAGATCGAAAGGTCGTCCACGTAGAGCGTAGCGAGAACATCTTCCGGCAGCACCGAGGTGATGCCGTTGATGCTCAGGGCAAAGAGTGTGAAACTGAGGACACTTCCCTGCGGGACATCCTCTTCCTGCTCCTTTGGGCCGGAGAGAGCTCCCCCCACCCGTAGGCGGAATCGATGATCTCGCAAAAATTCAGATATAAAAATTGGGAGGCGTCCCCTCGCCCCCATCGTGTGGAGAGTCTTTATGATACCGTATCGCTATGCGGTATCATAGGCCTTCTTCAGATCGAAAAAGACCGTGGCGTAGTGCTGTCTACGAAGGAAAGCCTCGCAGACGGCATTTTCCAGTCGGAGCAGAGCATCCGACGTGTAGTGGAACTTACGGAAGCCGCACTGTGCGGAAGACAGATGGCCTCCGCTGTCCAGGAAATGGGCTAATCTAACATTTACCAATTTCTCCATCAACTTGCACACGCAAGAGGTTAGAGAGATTGGGCGGAAACCGGTCGGAGTAGAGTGATCTCTCCCCGGCTTGCGAAAGGCGAGCACAGTAGCGATTCGCCAGGAGTCTGGGAGAAGACCTTCCACCCAGATCCTGTTGAACAGATCTAACAGAAAGGCCATGCCTCGCTCACCCAGGTGTCGAAGCATGGCGTACGGGACATCGTCCGGACCATGGGCGGTGTCCGCGCACGAAGCGAGAGCGGAACGCAACTCACTCACAGTAAACTTGTCGTTGAAGGGTTCTCCGCCTCTGGAGGTAAAGTCCAGCCAGCGGCCTTCCGCGACATAACGACGTGCATTGAATGCTGGCGGAGCAGCATCACGGCTAGAGAATGCAGAGAAAGCGGTCGCTAAGGATTCCGCCACGGACGCGGGGTCCGAGATTGCGGTCCCATTCTCCTGGAGAACGGGAGGGGGGTCCTGCGAGAACTTGCCCCGAATCCTTTTGACTCGCTTCCACACCTCAGCTAAAGGGGTCTTCCCGTTAAGTGAAGACACGTAGGCCCGCCAAGAAGAGCGGCGGGCGTGCTTCGAAATATACCGGAACCTAGCCCTAGCCCGACGAAATTCAGCGACAGTGAAATCGTTCGGGCGGCGCTTATAGCGCATGTAGGCATAACGCTTCTGTTTGAGGGACGTCTCACACTCGGCCGACCACCATGGGAGTGGTCGGCGTGCAAAACAGCCAGACGTCCTAGGAATAGTAGTCAGGCCCACGGCGATAAGGTTGCCGGAGAAGAACTCAACGGCCTCATCTACCGACCTAAACTCCTCGACTGAGATAGAGAATTCAGTCATTTCCTGAAATGCAGGCCACCGCGCCCGTGCCAAGCACCACCGAGGTGGTCTCTCAGGCGGCAGTTGCCCTGAAAATGATATTTGAATGGGAAAGTGATCACTACCATGGAGGTCATCGACCACCCCCCAATCAAAATCAAGCTGTGCATCCGAAGAGCACAAAGATAGGTCAAGGCAAGAAAATGAAGCGGTTCTCGGACAGTGATGCGTAAACTCATCCACATTTAGGACACCCATCTCAAGCTCTTCGATCAGATCGGCAAGGACTTGTCCCCTGGGATTTATGGTGTAATCTTCCCAGAGAGGATGCCTGCCGTTCAGATCTCCAAGCAAGAGATAGGGCCTCGGCAACCGTGCCACGACGCGGCGGAAGTCCCCCGCGTCGAAGTCAGCTGACGGTGGAATGTACGCAGAAATGATAGTATACCTCCTATCCAGGTGCAGCTGCACAGCCACTGCCTGTAAGGAGGTATCTAAAGAGAAAGGAAGAACGGAGACATCATGCCGGGTGTAAACCGCGCATCCCCCAGCCCGGCCGTCCCGCGGTGGTGGGGTCGCAAGACCCTTATACCCCGGGAGGGCAGGCAGGGGGCACGCGCCTAGCATGGTCTCCTGCAAAAAAATAGCTAACGGGGAACGGGACGAGGCGAGCCTCCGCAGCTCCTCCCAGTTGGCCCGGAGTCCACGGCAATTCCATTGAAGGAATATGCCCTCCAGGCCTAGCTCGGAGGAGACGCGGGGGCCCTGCTCGAATTGAAGACCCTCACGGGAATGGCCGTACGCTCCCCGGGCGCTGTCGCCTTCGAGGACTTATTGGGGGAGGTTGACCTCGCCATGCGAGTCTTTTCCTCCCTCCGCCTTGAAACCCTAGGCGGGCGCTGCGGCTTCGGAGGCGGGGGGCCCTCTTTTCGAGGAACCACCGTCTCCGAGCCACTCGCTCCACCTCGTGGCGTGGGCGAAGGAGCCGAAGCTCCTTTCGGGGGACAGCTTTAGGAACCCCCGAAGATGGCCTAGCGACCATCTTCAGGGGTGTTGCCTCCTGTGAGTCTAACGACTCGGTGGAGGCGCGTGGCCGTTTCGCCTTACGGGAAACGGTCACGCTGGGGGAAGAGGGGGGAGCCCTGGTTTTAGCCGGGGCTGGGTGTGAACCCTTTTTGCCGCCAGCTCTACCAGGGGAGCGCCCGGGTGTAGTAGAGCCCGCAGAAGGGCTCCGAATGGGCGCGGAAACAACCGTGCTCGTTGGCCTGGATGGGCCAGGAGCAGAGGGTGCTTTTCGAACTACTGAGGCATATGACGTCCCAGGCAGAGCTGGGCGCGCCAGGACCAAGTCCTTAGCCTCGCGGAATGAGAGTCTATCCTGGGCCTGAACGGCCAGGATTTCTTTCTACAGGAGATATGCACCACATTGCTTCGAAGAAGCAGGGTGCGGCTCTCCGCAATTGACACACGATTTGGACTTATCGTGTGCGACCTTGGAGCAATTTACACAGACTTCGGGTGACCCCGACTTTGCACGTCTACATGAGCGATTCGTATGGCCGAAGCGGTGACAGTAATAGCACCGCCGCGGTAGCGGTACCAACCGGCACGCACCGACTCAGGGAGCTTGTCACAGTCGAACGTGACGAAGAGTGTAGGGGTGGGTCTCGAAGCCCCTCCCTGTTTTCTAATAACACGTTCGACCTTGACCGCCCCATGGTCGGCCAGCTCTAGGGTGATGTCCTCAATGGAGTAGTCAACGAGTTCCCTCGCATAAACTACTCCTTTCACAAAGTTCATGGTAGAGTGCGGCGTCACACTCACCGGGGTGCCATGAAGTGTCCGAAGAGCACTTATCTTGGCCGCCTCGGCGGGATTCGCCAGAAGGCTGCCGTCCGAGAAACGGGTCACGTTCGGCTCTCTACCAATTGCACTAGCTAATCCTCTCCTCTGATGGATCATGTTGCCCTTAGACAACATGGTGCCATCAGTGGAGCGAATAACGAGGAAGCGTTTGAAGCCAGCGGGCTCGAAAACGCCAGGTAACCTCTGAATGAGGGGCCCCGATGTCATCGAGGCTCCGCCCTGTGCATTCTTCGTCTTAGTCTTGGTCAGGAGCTCCGCACACGAGGGGGTAGAGGGGCCGGATTTGCCGATCTTGGCTTGGTCGCCTACCAAAGTGGCAGCAGACCCATCCGTCCCCGCGGATGGAGAGGAGCCCCGAGTCTTTTTCTTCTTTTTAGGAGAGGGCGGGGAATGAACCCGCTTCTCACCCCCGCCGGTAGAAGCCCCCAGGCCAGATGGACCGGCGTCAGCCAGGTCCTTCTCTGAAATGGAGAAGGTCCCGGTGGGCGCAGGGGATTCATCCGGAGGAGATCCCTCCCCTCCTTGTCCTGCCTGAGAATCCACAGCCGTTTGATGAGGACCTTGCATAGGGGCGGATTCGGGTTCGGTGCTTGGCGCCAAGCCCGGATTCCCCCCCATGGAAGGCCCTACCGTCTGAGGCTGGTTTTCCTCAAGGACCATGTCTATCACAGGAGGGGCCTCCAGTTGGTCATCCCCTCCCAGGACATCGCAGGTCCCCTTGGCAGCGTCATAAGTCTTTAGTGGGGAGGCACAGGCCTTGACCCCGGCAAGGTTTAATATTTTTGCCAGCAGGTCTTTTGAGGGAAGCGACCGAAGGGGCCTGGCTTCCCTCTCCCCCCTAAGGGGGTTTGCCCTACCGAGCCGCTTTGATGGGAAGCGGCTGGCTAAGGGCTGCCTGCTGGCTTTCTTGGCAGTCCCCTTGAAAAGAAAAGATGGGACTGCCGCTGGGAAAAGGGAGGTGCCCGAAAGCACCTCCAGAGAAGGGGGTGAGGGGGAGTCCCCTACACCCGTAGGCGTAGGAGAGGAGTAAGCCTCCTCTCCGGTTAAAGAGGTATGGAGGGTCCCCTGCGCAAGCACAGGGAGGGGGACCTCCATCTTTTCTGTGGAGCTGCACGAGGGCGGCTCCGTTGTTGTTATAGGGGGAATTAAGGGGAGATGTTTTTTTTGTTTCATCATTGGGCATGGTGACCCTCTTTGTTTTACGGGACGCAATCGCTCACCACCTCTTGCAGTAGCCCGCACTGCAAGAGGTGCTTACAGGCCCGGCAGAGCCAGGCGCCGCCATTTGGGACCACCCCTCCCGCCTGGTGGCCTGGCAGTCCTTCGGCATGGCGGCGCCACCTTGAACACGGCGTAAAACGGATAGATTTTGAAGACGAGAGGAAAAGGGATGTGAGGAAGGTATGGGTGGGGATGAAGCAGGTTGTTAAAAGCCAACCACCCCAGACCGGAGCTCAGGGGTTAGGGGACATTGTCCCCTCCCCCCTCAGCCCCGATCCGGGACGATTGGCTGAGAAGAAGGTCAGCTTCTACCCTGTGAAATTAGAGGCTGACCAGAGAAAGTTGTGGGAGAGGTTGTATGAAAAGCGACGAGGTAGGATAGGAATACAGGCTATCTGAAGGAAGGAAGAGAGGCTAAGCTGGGGCCGGACGGGGCGCTGGATCCCGTCAGCACGGCGGCCAGGATGGCAAATCGCCGCGCCCCTTACGGGGTAAGGCGAGCACAGTAGCGATTCGCCAGGAGTCTGGGAGAAGACCTTCCACCCAGATCCTGTTGAACAAATCAAACAGAAAGGCCATGCCTCGCTCACCCAGGTGTCGAAGCATGGCGTACGGACCATGGGCGGTGTCCGCGCACGAAGCGAGAGCGGAACGCAACTCACTCACAGTAAACCTGTCGTTGAAGGGTTCTCCGCCTCTGGAGGTAAAGTCCAGCCGGCGGCCTTCCGCGACATCACGACGTGCATTGAATGCTGGCGGAGCAGCATCACGGCTAGAGAATGCGGAAAAAGCGGTCGCTAAGGATTCCGCCACGGACGCGGGGTCTGAGATTGCGGTCCCATTCTCCTGGAGAACGGGAGGGGAGTCCTGCGAGAACTTGCCCCGAATCCTTTTGACGCGCTGGATCCCGTCAGCACGGCGGCCATGATGGCAAATCGCCGCGCCCCTTACGGGGTCGTAAATAGGAAGATAAACTTCCCGCTTTGTAGTATTTCTCTTTCGTATATAGGAAGTTAAACTCCTCAGTATGCAGTACTATATCATGGGTCGGCTATACGTGGCTCCGTACAAAATAGATCTTGTTCTTGGTCCCCGTGGAGAAAAGGTAAAATCGATGGCGTTTTCTTGAGGTGACTTTTCCTCTTTTGCCGGTTGTGAACTTTTCGGTGAGCTTAATTTTCTTGTAGATTTTTGCCAAGTTTAAAAATTCGGAAACAACGGTTCAACGGTTTACTAAGCAAATAAATACAAAAAGGTAATTACATACATTGCATGTAGTAATAATGATAGAAAATAGTGGTGAAAATAGATTTTAGCAGAGGAGGTAAAAGCACTGAGTAGAAGTAAGAAATGATAGCTTCCCGGAGACATGGAAATCATTACCAAATTACTTTTGGAAGTTAATTCAAATACTATACAAAGATCAAGGATAATATACTATACATTCTTATGATTACTGTTATTATATACTTGTTATAGTTCATTTAATTTTAGTTTAGTTTATTTCACTTTATATTTACAATTCAAATACTATAGAGATATTAAGGATTATTTACTATACATTCTTAAAATTACTGTCATTGTACACTTGATATAGTTCATTTAATTTGTAGTTTATTATATTTCACTACACATTAAATTTACGGTAGCTTTTAATGCTTATTAAGAGGCCTCTTTCGAGGATTTCCTTTTTCTCGGTGAGGGGGGACCCTCCGTGCCTTCCATCTTCCTCGTTTTCTCTGGAGTCTTCTTATTCTTCTTTGCGCCTTTTTTCTCTTCTTCTCCGTCCGAAGGCGTTTGTATTTTCCCTTCTTCTTTTTCAGTTTCCTTTACCCCATTACTTGAAGGTGTCCTCTTTTCTTCTTCGATGAACTCGAGATTAAGAAGGCCCGTCGAGTCTGGGTTTTCGAGAAACCAAACCTTTTTGTTGAGGTAGGATGAGAAGGTACCGGGGTTTGTAAGGTTTGCCACGTGGGCAACCATGACCATGATTTCTTGCCCTTCCTTAGGCGTGACCAACTTCGTCGTATTTGTTCCCGTCGGAGTGGTAGTCCTTGCTGCCGTATCCGCGTACGTTCTTTATCCTCTCTCGTTTTTTGCGAATTGCCTCTTTCCGAATTGGGCACCTCATGGCCAGGGCCCTGTGGTCACCCCCACAATTTATACCCTTTTGCACCCTTTCCAACCGTGCCCGGTTTTGGCGCAGTTGGAGCATGCGGGGTCGGCGGTTGTGCAATCTTTTTCGACTGCATAGCACTTGAAGCAGCAGTCGATTTGTATGTATTCTTCTTTTACAATTTGTTCAGGGCTCACCTTCAGGTAAAAGCCGAGCACACCGTCGTTTTTCTGTGAAGATTGGGTCCAGTCTCGTTAGAATGATGGTTCGTTGGGCCAGGACTTCCTGCGGTACACTGATGAGCTTGAGCCTCGTCGGAGACCAGCCTCTCGACGTCCCCCATTGTGCTGCAAATGGTTGCATAACCATTGGGAGTGTCGAGGAGTCTGATCAGCACCACGTGGATCTTTTTATAAATGGTTTGTATCACTTCCATTTTTTCCGGTTTTGATGCTGCCCTCCCCTATGGTACGGAGGGGGATCCTCTTGCAGTCCTGAGGGGCTGCCTCCATGTTGGGGCCCCTCTTCTAGTAACTGTTCCTTGAAAGAGGATGTGTAAATAAAGTTTTTGCACGAATAAAATTAACACTTATTGCGGACAGCCTTTTCACTCGACTTTTTACACTGGCTTCGTGGCCAATTGCTTACGCGGAGCTTTACCTCCAGTAGACTTGCGAGCTGTCTGCTTAGTACGAGCCATGACGACAAAACAAGAATTTTCCCAGCTTTTCTTAAAAATTCGGAAAATGGATTTCATGATCTGTATGTGCAAACGGTTTGAGCGTTAGTAACCTGTAAATCTATCATGGCGCTGATTGGATAATTATTAGTGCTTATGTCTAAAAGCTGATTGGTCAATTTATCAACGCTAAGGCTTTTATTCCAAAAATGAAGGCAAGAATGACTATTAAATGTATATCAATCCTGATTGGTTGAATTTTTGTAGTGTTATGAGTAAATGAAATAACTATTTATATAGGGGTACCTTTGTGTAAAAGATAGTCAGAAAAGTAATATTTCCTGCTCGCCACTTGTATACACGTCTACGCTCCCGCCTAATAAAGAAGTTGAATCCTGCTCCAAATTTCTTTTACCTTTAAAGGAAGCAACTCTCACTTAACCCAACCTACAAAACTACGAGACAATACGCTACACTAGACCCGATAAACCCATCCCGAGTACAAGGGATAAGCGGTAGCGACCCCACTTGTCCCTGTACCAAAACAGGTAACGTGCAAGATCGCCCAGACAGTGACATTCAACAAGAATGTGCCGAGCAGTCTGGGGGAGAACGCAGTCTTCACAGTAGGGCGCAGACGAGCACTCCATCAAATGGCAGTGCGTCCAATTCGGAGACGACAGAAAGCAACTTGAAACCTTCGCGGCATTATGGGGTAGGTCCAGGAAAACACTTGTCATTCCCGTGACCTACTGCGAAGTTGTTCACACACATCCTGTTTACCCCGCCCCGTTTCCCACGTCTGAGTATTGTGACTCCACCATTTCACCTGCGACGATTGTTGGCAGAGTAGTGATTTAGCAAAATCTGGACTAGTTCCTCTTTTATATTTCTCGACTCTTTCCCAGTATTAATGTGCAACTTAATGGTTTTAGTTTTGAGTGACCAGGGCATGTGATCTGTTTATTGCCTCTTTATATTTTTTAGTTTGAATGATAGTTTTGAAATTTCTGGCAGCGACAATCCGTTCGAATTGGGCTCACTTTTAAATTATTTTATCCATCTTCTACGAAGAGCAACTCACAACATGGCTCCTTTATCTATGAATTGGTTCGCCATTATATTTGAGAGGTTCGCAAATATGTTAGACTAATAGGGGAATTATACATTTGTATTAATTATTCTCGTTATATATTAACAAAAAAAAATAATTTAACATAAAAGTTGGTCTTCTTTTCGTTGCTATTATTATTCGTTTCATTCAACTATGCACTTTTTGCACAGGTGTTTTCTGGAACGATTAGAATACTCAATGCTATGACATACATGTAACTATTTCAATTAGATAACATTTTACAGATAAAATAAGTGTTCAAGATACTCATTTTATATTACACAAAAACAACTTTTTCACCCAGGCTACCCTTGAACTTCGAGCTATGGGCAATTTTTGTTTTCGTTTGTCATGCTTGAAGGTTCCATTTGGGTATCTGCGAGAGTCCTCCAACTACCAGGTTGGGACTCTACGTGAATAATCAAAACCAGTGATAATTGTGAAGCAATAATGAATTCTTCAGACGCAGGGTTAGGAACCTGTTCTCCTCTATAATAACCCTACAAAACCATTGAATGACCTTAGATTGGTTCGGACGACTCTATGACCATGACCTTTCTTAGAGCGTCCCTATGTTATATTCCATTCCCAAATTCTACTAGACACTTACGCTCCAAATCGATCTTTCCCCTCACAATTTATGGCATTGTTGCATATTAATGCACAATGTGCATGAAACAGCTTGAGAATAGTTCTAGGAACTCGATAACAATCACTCATAAGGTACTGACTTTGCAACAAACTTTCCTCACTTTTATCCTGTTACACAATGAGGTGAACGGGGCAGTACTGATTATTCAAACAGTGGTGTTTTTCCATGAATCCACAAACTGATCACAAAATGCATAAAAATGTTAATGGCTATTTTCTATATCCTTCCCCATATTTATAACAAAGTTACCCTTAAGATATGACAAAATTACAATGGGGCTAATTTAAGTTGTAGAAGCATTAAAAATACATACAACAAATACAGCATGGGAATTTAGATATGTGGCTTTTAAAACATCATGAACACGGCAGCAGAGGAAAGAATAAGGTGCATATACTATTTCATGGATGAGAAAACCCCACAGGGTGGGGTGTTCCAGACGGCAGACGAGGTCCGCTTGGTGAAACGACTTCTCTTGCGTTCAGGAAAGATTAGCATAAGGTCAGGCATCTTCAGAAGAATACTTGGTGGGAAAATGAGGTCACAGTTTGGAGGGAAGTGTTCTTGAGCAAACAAGTGTTTCGTCAACTGAGAATCTGCAAAGAAATATCACCCGTAATGGCATTAATTGGTCATCACTGAGTAGCTAAGGGGTAAAGGGGAAAAGCATCAGCTGGCACGTTAGTATACACCATTTAAACAGCATTGAATGCAGCCGGGGTATGCAGTTACTATAGGGGAATGATAAGCCTTAATGGTCTGTATCGGACACACACCACACACCCTTTCTGCAATATTGCATGCCCAATCCAGGGTCTATGAGGCTAACCATTGCTATACTAACCGCGTGTTTGTTACTACCTATAATTTGAAATGGCAGAATCTAGGACAAACTTTTCCAAGAACATTCTAGTAGGCATTCGCAACTAATACGAGCACCCCCCACCCCCGATTTAAAATGCAATAGCAACGAGACTATCACACAGAAAGTTTGTAAGGAGAAATCTGTAAAGAAAGTGAAAATGTGTGGAAGATATATAGCAACAGATGATTCTGCAGGTAAATGGGGTCGGGGAGGGCAAACTGAGGGTATTAGGCGTCCCCCCCCCCCCGAAAAAATATATCACTTGCTGTCGTGGTATTGTAAGGGCCGAGTGGTGGTGTACGTACGTATGTTTGTTACGTACTTGAATAACTCCTTGATTACGTTTTCTCTAAGGGTGCTATATTATTTTTACGTTATTTAATCTTTGAGGATTTCTAGTACCAAGTGCAGCGTTTCGAGGATTGAATTAAATACTTCTAAAAAATATATATCTTTAATTACAACATAAAAAAAGTGAAATCTAAAAAACCCCCAAACTATACAGCTATGAATTAAACGAGTTTATGTGACTTACTAATTTAAACCAAATGAATATAAAGTAATGGTTGACCCAGAGCTCACTTTAATATTGGACGCTAATTGACCTCAAAAAATAATGGAATTTCTTTACCTTAAAAACAACCAGTCGTGAATCCGGCTGGAGAATGACCTTGGCCTTGAATTTTTATGTAGATGAAAAAGGTTTTTGCAGTTAGGCGCCTGGGGTGTTTGACTGGCGCGGAGACGGGCTTGAACAACAGGGGATTTCGGTGAGGGCGACGGATGGCTTTAAGCACGTTGTCTTAGTCAGATGATTTAAACAACTTAGCCCTAAAGACATCTTCTGGCTTTTGGTCGCCGCTCCTCTAATTTCACTTATGACGCAAAATTGGATCCCAACTCTTAGGGAAAATACCGCTGGTTTAACCAATGTTGAGCTAGCCGGCCCAGAAATCTGATGATTCGTACTTCTCGTGGTTAGTGGTCGGCGAGTCGAGGGGGGGTAAGGGGGAAAAAGAGAAAGAGTAACAAAGAAAGAAAGTAACCTAGGAGACCTTACGGTCCATTCAAAGAGGGTACCTTTGGACTAGCAATCGAGCGGGCACATGGCTGCTCCATTGTTTTGCGTCCCTAAACGGCCACTTCTCAAGACTTTGTCTAGTCTTGACTTGAACTGGTCAACAGATTTACTGTTAACAACTTCCACTGGAAGTGCGTTCCACTTACCACAGATACTGTAAGTGAAAAAATTTCCACACATATTGCGTGTTCTGTTCTCGCTGAGTATGAAAATTTACCGGTAGTCTACATTGTCGAACTCTCGAAGTATTTTGAAACCTTCGACGAGCTGACCACGCAGTCTACGGGTTTCCAGCGAGAACAGATCTAATTCCCTTAGTCTAACCTCATAACTTTTATGTCGGATAGAGGGAATCAGCTTGGTTGCCCTGGCTTGTACACGTTTCAACCTTGCGATATCCTTTCGAAACGAAGGACTCTGTTACGGTATCCAAACTGGCGCTTTATGTAGCCTTACATCCTTTGGGCTTTCTTCTCTGCCTCGATGCACTGTTTCGAGAACTTGAGGTCGCTAGTGATAGTTACACCCAAGTCCTTCTCAGTGTCACTCGATTCAATAGCAGTGCCCTGAGATTTGGGGTTTCGGTGGCCGATATGTATTACTTTGCATTTCCCCACGTTGAAAGGCATTTGCCACGTGTCCGACCACTACCCAATCCTTTGAAGGTCCTCTTGGAGGCGGGCAGTGTTCCCCTCCTTTGCCACATTGATACCAAGCTTGGTGTCGTCGGCCAATTTAGAGATTTTGGCAACCATGTCTCCGTCCATGTCGTTAACATGGATAATAAACAGTAGTGGTCCCAGGACGGAACCTTGCGGGACACCACTAGAGAGAAAGAGAGAGAGAGGGGGGGGGGCAGACATGTTAAAACCCACCATTCCAACTGAAACCAAGACGGAGGGTGAACCAGCTCTTTCACCTTCAGAGCCTGACCAAGGATTGGACGAAGGACAGTCCGGTGACTAGCCTACAAAATGTTACTGCCCAATGCAAATAAAGCGAGGAAGAAAAAAAAAGGTT